>CM029605.1:59941536-60541536 GCA_017311375.1 Mytilus coruscus | reverse complement strand
TGCTGAGGTAGGGTCAATTTCTTTCATTTGCAATGTATCTTTATTGATGAGGTAGGGTCAATTTCTTTCATTTGCAACGTCATCTTTATTGATGAGGTAGGGTCAATTTCTTTCATTTGCAACGTCATCTTTATTGATGAGGTAGGGTCAATTTCTTTCATTTGCAACGTCATCTTTATTGATGAGGTAGGGTCGATTTCTTTCATTTGCATCGTCATCTTTATTGTTGAGGTAGGGTCAATTTCTTTCATTTGCGACGTCATCTTTATTGATGAGGTAGGGTCAATTTCACATGTACATGTAATTGTTTCCCTAATGTGAGGGTCTTGAAGGGGATTACATAATCTACAGAAACATGGACCAGACAAAACAAAGAATAGAGTAAAACAGACAATACAAATTAAAAAAAAAAAACTGAGAATAATGGCGTGCTAAAATATAAAGAATAGAGAAACTACATAATTTACATGTAACCTTTCAGAATACAAATTGTCGTAGCAGGACAACTCGGCCTGAAGACAACTCGGACCGTTTACCAAAAAAATACAACTCCGTCTATGAAGACAACTCGGGCCGTCAATAAGTCAACTCGGACCGTCCATAATGCCAACTCAGACAAAGTATGAAAAGAGAGTGTTTAATAATTTACAAACAAAAAATCTAACAATACTGATTTTGACATCAACATACAACCAATGTTTTAGGTAGTCAAACATAATTTGGCGCAACAACCCTCTGCCCTTTCTGGCCTACACTGAGTCCACTGCATTTTTGACATCAGAAGAAAAATAAAACTTTTTATTTATATCCAAAATATAATTTTTCATAACTAGAAAAAGCTTTTAATCAAAGTATACTATAATAATTAATCAAGCAAACGTACACAAGTTTATTCAGCTTTTTAATTTTTTGAATCCTTTTCAAATAAGAAATTACGTATACGCTTCATCTGAAATCTTTGCCCCTCTGCCTTTAGAATATCGATTACAAACATAAGAAGAAAAGCATGAAATTTATATTCAAACAAAATCAAACCCGTATTTTACCATTAATAAGATTTGTGTATAAACAATTGGCCTTTTCTGGTTGAATACATAAACACTGAAATTTTAAAATTACTCTTTGTTCTAAACCTTCGAAATTCTATTCAAAAGACAATCAAGAGTTCCAACTTAATATTATCCTTAACCCGAATAATTCAGTCCTTATATTCCGCTGATCTACGATGGCTAGTATCTCCCGAGAGATCGATTACGGGGAGGGACTGAATAATTCGGTTTATGTAATCCTTTGTGATATACTCATTCTTCACCACAATGAACTAAGTTGTCATGTAAACGAAACATTGACTGTTCACCTTGTTTCCAATGATTTCTTATTCTAAAAAGAGATATTATTTATGAAATTTGGTTGAAATGAAATTTAACCTTGACCGTATTAATGTTGGAGATTTAAAAGTACTTATTAGACAATGTTACTGTAAAATGTAGGAAGAAAGAATTGCTGACGAAATTACAACAAATAGGGACTGTTTGTGCCTTTGATGTTTCAGCATTTTTGATTTATTTAAAGTCATATACATGACTGTTTAAATAACTGTCATTTAAAAATTGACTCTTACCGTGGTTACACATCTGATTTTTACGCAAACAATTAGTTTAAAAGAAAGGAATGAACCTTTCATCAGTCGATTGGTTTTTGTATTCTACTTCATATCTTTATAGATTATTTTCTTTATTTTGACAGGTTTTCATGTGAATACAGACAATGTACTGATTGAAACAGACAGGAAGTGGAACTATTAGTTTGATTTGTATTTAAAATGGCAACTGCAGTAGCATCTTCACAGATTTTTGATAATATTCCTAGTACAAGACAATTTGTTATACAGTTAGACGACAAAACAAGCTACCCTGAACATGTTTTACTTAAAATAAACAAAAGTAGTGGATGTAATCCGGGACCTTCTGATGTTGGAATCAAAACATGTTTTTCTTCACATTCGACTCCGTCTCGTGATACTTCAAACGTAAGACGAGAAGACAGTTATAACTTTTACAAATCTATTACAAATATGGATAAATGGCCGGGTGATGATACATATGACATTGCTAAAATACAGGAATGGAAAGATTGGAGGCGGAAAGCTAATTTGCATATGGCGAACACGATCATTGACGAAGAATGTCCCGGACTCTCTCGGATTAGCGATTTATCAACCCATCCAATTGAAAATGACATTGTTTTCAATGTGTATAAGACCACAAGGTCCTCCGAAGGTTCAACGTCAGTGCTTGGTGTTACGTCATTCAGTATGTTCGGGATTCCTCGGATTCAAACACATGTCGATTTCGATGACAAAAGTAGCCTCCATGTGGATGATTTAATGCCGCCAGATTACGACGACTGTTTCTATGGTAACGATGACCTTCCTCCGGACTACGACGATGTGTTTCAGACATAGGACGTCAGTTCTACTGTATGGAGTACAACAAAACGTTCAAGTATATAGTGCAGGCAGTTCAAACATGTTAAATGTTTACTGTTTATTCTCGGTAGGCCAAACGCTTTGAACTTTAAATGAAAGCTGTGTTGATATTAATGTACAATGTCATTCAATAGTGACGCAAACAGATTGAAAACAGAATAAATTATAATCCGAATTTGTCAAAATATGGTATCGTAAAATATGAATTTAGTGTTTTTAAGTGTATTTTTGTTATACACATGCTTTTATGAATTTAATCTAAACATGATACACGGAGTAATGCAAGTAGTCGAGACTGTGTTAATGTTCCTATTCAGACGAAAGCTGTGAACTTGAGCAGAGGTTAATTTTAATCAAAACAAGTTTGAAGTTTATGCTGAAATAGATCAAAAATGTAGTTTGAGCTATGAAATGTAATGTGTTGTACATGTTTTTATACATCGTTTGGTTGTATTACTTTTATACCTAAATAAATAATTTTAACATGACCCATGTCTAATGTCTTTCCCAAATTTTGATGTGTATTATGGATCATTTAGACATGTTGACCATTTAGTATTTCCATATCAAAAAGAATCAAAGTTTATTCGTAAGACAAAAAATTGCATTGTAAACAACTGTAGACACATGATTAGCATGGAAGGGTTGGCCAGGTTGAATACTCAGACGTCCCCCTTCTGTTTTTATTGCAAATAGGGTACAGATCAGTAACAAATGGTACATTAGAAATAAAAGACAATTCAGGATTAAAAAAAACTATCAAATCAATAATTACTTCATATATACATACCGGTATGACAGACACATAAACTATATACAAGCAGTCAAACAATATTAGACAATGCTGATATATCATGCATTTTATCTTTCTAATATCAGCTACTGTACTATTGAGAAAACTTCATCCAACATCATTATAAACACAGCTATCAAAAAACTATCAAATGATTTAATCAAAATTTATAAATATGACAGACACATTTACTAGCAGTAAAACACTATTAGACAATGCTGATATAGAAATCATGTATTGTACAGTTCTAATATCAGACGCTGTACTCCTGAGAAAACTTCATGCAGGATCATTATAATCAGAGCTATCAAAATGAAATCAAATAAAAAAATATGGATATGACAGACTCATATACTAGTAGTTAAACAATATTAGACAATGCTGATATAGAAATCATGAATTATACAGTTCTAATATCAGCCACTGTACTTCTGAGGAAACTTCATCCAACATCATTATATACACAGCTATAAAAAAATATCAAATGAGCTAGTCAAAATTTATAAATATGACAGACACATATACTAGCAGTAAAAAACTATTAGAAAATGCTGATATAGAAATCATGTATTATACAGTTCTAATATCAGCCACTGTACTCCCGAGAAACTCCATGCAACATTATTATAATCCGAGCTATCAAAATGAAATCAAATCAAAAATATGAATATGACAGACACATATACTCGCAGTAAAACTATATTAGAAAACGCCGATATAGAATTCATACATTCTATCTTTATAATATCAGCCACTGTACTCCCGAGAAAGCTTCATGCAGCATCATTATAATCAGAGCTATCAAAAGGAAATCAAATCAAACATATGAATATGACCGACACATATACATGAAGTACAACAATATTAGACAATGCTGATATAGAAATCATGCATTCTATCTTTCTAATATCAGCCACTGTACTTCTGAGGAAACTTCATCCAACATCATTATAAACACAGCTATAAAACATGATTTTTTCCAATACAAAAAAAAAGAATAATTATATACAGTATTTCAACTAACCTGAATAATTCAGTCGTTATATTCCGCTGCTTTGACTTTAACCTCTCAAGTACAGGATATATCGATGACGACGAGGACCTGAATTATTCCGGTTATATTTCAATACATGCATGTAGACAATGAATAAATCATTTCAGGCTTGTTTCAATAGTGTAAACAAGCAATCATTATGAATCGCCAATAATACAAGAGCTAGCCAATGATTTCGCAATACTAGTAACAGTACACTTACTGTAGAAATTTCATCAAGAAGTCTATTAAGATTTGAAGGACAATTCTAAAACTTGATGATGATATTACTATAAAAGCTTATCGAAATACATTTTTAATAACCTTTTTGTAAAAGACTTTCGCAGCGAGCATACTGTATCTTGGCATTGCACAAGGTCATGTTTTTCTCTTACTGTTAATGGAGTCTTTACACTAAATCCATTGGATGATGGATGTGTACATATTGATATTTTAGATGCATGATTTTTTTATTAGTTGCTATTGACTTTGAATAAGCTGTCAGTAACTGCGAGTACTCTCAGATCTGTATTTAGTATCTCTTTGTTGTGGGGATGTATAAGTACCCTGCCACGTCCACTCTGTTATTATTAGATGTATTGCTGCTTTGTATCCAACTGATGAGTTAAGCCTTTTCAACTGATTTTCATAGTTTGTTGTTATGTTGTTCTTTTCCACCACTGTACCAGGTTAGGGAAGGGTTAGCGCCTTCAAACTAGTTTAACCCCGCCACATTCTGTATGTGACTGTCACAAGTCAGGAGCCTGTAATTCAGTGGTTGTCGTTTGTTGCTGTACATCATATTTGTTTTTTGTTTATTATTTTGTACAGAAATCAGGCCGTTAGTTTTCTCGTTTTGAAATGTTTTACATTTGTCATTTCTTGGCCGTTTATAGCTGACTATGCGGAATGGGCTTTGCTCATTGTTGAAGGCCATACGGTGACCTTTAGTTGTTAATTTCTGTGTCATTTGGTCTCTTGTGGAGAGTTGTCTCATTGGCAATCATACCACATCTTCTTATCTTTATATAGATTGTTTGTTGTTGAGTGTCTAACGTCAAGTAGCAAATATTTAATGCATATAAAGGGCTATAACAAGTTAACAATACATTCAATAGACGAGGTAGGATTGCCTCCCCTGACTCATTGTGAGACAGAGACTGTCAAAGAGCAATATAAACAAAACTTTCTGAAAATGGACCAAAAACTTGCCTTATTTGGGACAGATACATCCATTAACACCCAATGATATAAAAGCAGTCGTTTCTTTTACTAAAGAGTCATTAGAACTGAGGAAAGGAGACCACTAACGGTTTTTTTCTTATTATTGTTGATGTTTGTTTTGTGTCTGTTTTGCTATGACCAAATGTTTTTGTTTGTTTTGCAATAAAGAATTAGAATTAAAAAAAAATAAAATAAAATATTTAAACATAAACGTTTAAACCCGCTGCATTTGTTTGCACCTGTCCTAAGTAAGGAACCTGATGTTCAGTGGTTGTCATTTGTTGATGTGGTTCATAACTGTTTCTCGTTTCTCGTTTTTAGCTCACCTGGCCCGAAGGGCCAAGTGAGCTTTTCTCATCACTTGGCGTCCGTCGTCCGTCGTCGTTAACTTTACAAAATCTTCTCCTCTGAAACTACTGGCCAAATTTAACCAAACTTGGCCACAATTATTATTAGGGTATCTAGTTTAAAAATTGTGTCCGGTGACCTGCCAAACCAACCAAGATGGCCGCCATGGCTAAAAATAGAACATAGGGGTAAAATGTATATTTTGGCTTATAACTCTGAAACCAAAGCATTTAGAGCAAATCTGACATTGTAAAATTGTTGATCAAGTCAAGATCTATCTGCCCTGAAATTTTCAGATGAATCGGACAATGGGTTGTTGGGTTGCTGCCCCTGAATTAGTAATTTTAAGGATTTTTTTCCGTTTTCGGTTATTATCTTGAAAATTATTATAGATAGAGATAAACTGTAAACAGCAATAATGTTCAACAAAGTAAGATCTACAAATAAGTCAACATGATTAAAATGGTCAGTTGACCCCTTAAGGAGTTATTGCCCTTTAAAGTAATTTTTAACAATTTTTGTAAATTTTGTAATCTTTACAAAATCTTCTCCTCTGAAACTACTGGACCAAATTCAACCAAATTTAGCCACAATCATTATTAGGGTAAGTAGTTTAAAAATGTGTGCAGTGACCCAGCCAACCAACAAGATGGCTGCCATGGCTAAAATAGAACATAGGGGTAAAATGTAGATTTTGGCTTGTAACTCTAAAACCAAAGCATTTAAAGCAAATCTTACAGGGATTAACTTGTTTATCAAGTAAATATCTATCTGCCCTCAAATTTTCAGATGAATTGGACAACTGGTTGTTGGGTTGCTGCCCCTGAATTGGTAATTTTTAAGGAAATTTTGCCGTTTTTGGTTATTATCTTGAAAATTATTACAGATAGAGATAAACTGTAAACAGCAATAATGTTCAGCAAAGTAAGATCTTCAAATAAGTCAACATGACCAAAATGGTCAGTTGACCCTTAAGGAATTATTGCCCTTTATAGTCAATTTTAACAATTTTCATTAATTTGGTAAATTTTGGTAAGTTTTACAAAATGTTTTCCTTTTGTAATCTTCTTTTCTGAAACTGCAGTAGAAAATCAATATAGAAAACAATCTACTAATGAACTGGCAATAAAAATAATTGATAATTCTATAACATGAAAAAAAAAACCACATTAATACCTGATGATGATGTTTCTTTCTTTACATTGAAAATGATGTCACAACTATAATCCCGAACAATAGGTCGAATGTCAGATATGTTTCAGTACTTTGATTTCATTTTCTACAGATTCCGAAGTGCAAATGATGCTTGAATTCCTACACTAATTTATACAGACTTCATCCCCTTTCACAGGTAATGCCTGCCTCATATTATATTTAAAACTTCAATAGAATATCAGAAATTTTGAGAGAAAGTTAATCAACCATGCAAGATCTAAAACTTAATTAATATTGTTCAAATTATCAATTAACTATTAAAAAAAATTCTCATTAAAAATATAGTTCTTCATTGTATATTTTATCAGAAGTAAAAAGATAAATCCAATACAAATTAAAGTATTGGTAATGAATTAATATTTAAGAAATATTCCAAACCTTACCATTTTCTTCACAAGAATGAAGACCATATTTTCAGTGTCATGAGTATCAGTCATCATATTTGTTGTACTTTGTTGTTTAAAAGTTGAATACAAAAAGATCAACAAAGCAATTCAAAACCACTTGAATTTTGCAACAATAAATAAGAGTTTTAACGACCTCAGCTGGCTATACAACCCTTGCACAATCAACTGAATTTTGCAGAAATCATTAATAGGAAAGATTGCCCGTATATGATAATTTTTATTACCTTTTGTTTTTTTTTTTGGGGTTGCGCAACAACAAAACTTCACAACAAACTTTCTCATCACTTCGCATTTCTCGTTAGATAAATTTTACAAAAATTCTCCCCTGAAACTACTGTCAAATTAAACCAAACTTGGTTTAAATCACCACTAGGATATCCAGGGACCACTGTGTATGATGACCCTGCCTGCCAACATGGCACACATGGCTGAAATAAAACATAGGTTTCAAACGAACTTTTTAGTCTTATATCTCTGAAACTAAACGACAGTACAACAGTTGCATTTATCATGCATCAATTGTAAATAAAAATATCAGGTGAGCGACACAGGGTCCTTGGAGCCTCTAGTTTTATATAGATTAGACCGTTGGTTTTCCTGTTTGAATGGTTTTACACTAGTCATTTTGGGGGCCCTTTATAGCTTGCTGTTCGGTGTGAACCAAGGCTCCGTGTTGAAGGCCGTACTTTGACCTATAATGGTTTACTTTTACAAATTGTGACTTGGATGGAGAGTTGTCTCATTGGCACTCATACCACATCTTCTTATATCTATTTATGATGGATTTACTTTTTTTTTTCGAGATAACAATCTCCTAATGTCCTAATTACAAGATTTCTTTTCACCTATTTATATACATAATTATGTTTTCTTTTTCTCATTTCCCTAGTAAGGTCCAACACTAAAGTTTCGCTGGCATTGACAAAAGAACACAGGTTTCCTAAAATGGGTTTTTCCTGATATGCCACGGAACATTCAGTTATTGATTTTTTCAAATACAAAAGGTTAACATGAGATTATTTTTCTAGTACAAGGTATTGAATTCTTATTGTATAGTGTATATGTTTATATTGATCATTTGTTTTATTAAATTGGCAGCTCACAATATGCAGTACTCGAGCTAGTCAACAATGTTCTCCCATTTTTCATCTCTATCAGTGGAAAAACAAATGCTTTTAAATAAACATACATAAAAATCAGAAAAAAGCCTTAACTCTATGATAACGACATATTCCTCCATTAATATTTCCAAATGATAAATAGAGTAAGAACGATAACCCCGGTGTAAATAGACTATTCGTATTGAGTTGCTAGTAAAAGATCAATCTATATAAAAGCTGCGATTTTCGTTCGCAAAGGTTTGCATTTAATTTGCTTTACTACTTTTCTTATTAATCAAGGAATTGTATGATCGTAGTTCACAGAAAGCGGGAGCGTTCTTGAATAAGGAATACACTTTTATGTTGTGACACAAAACTAAGTATGACGCCCACTTGCTAAAGAGGAGCGTCCGTTTAGACGTGCGGTCGTATTATAACACAATCACGGAATGATTTCGTTTAAGTGGGTACCCAACACTTTGACTAAAATAAATTTGGCTCGTTTAATTTTCATAAAATTTTGACAAAAATATTTACTTTGACCTGTTGAAAAAATATAAAAATGTCAAAAAATTTGAACCACACAATTTATAGGAATAATTTCATTGAATATATAGCAGTTTGACAAACACTAATTTTGATCATTGAGAAGCTTGACTTCTCTTTACTAATAGTTTATGATTAAAACGTCCAGCTGATATTTAAATAGTTAACTCCCTTAGGTGTTCTGTACCACCTTAATACGATGCCTCGTACATCGTTTGGAGAGTATCACGTTGTTTGCACGTTAAAATACCCTTTCAGCAATCAATGAGGAAGATGGCCTGTTGCTAGGCAACATGTTGTATCTGATAAAAATACCTTCCCTCCTGTAACATTTTACATTTTTGGTCTTTCATCCCAGTCAATCTGTTTTGTAGATAATGGAAGTTATTGTAAGAAATTTTTCGTCATGAATTCTAGCGCTTAACAAACAACGATCCTTCAGTAATAAATATGTATGCAATATTTGTCACTATCATTAAGCAACCAACAATCAAGCAAACTAAAAGCTTTATAAAAAAAAGTAAAATAACAAAAATACCGAACTCCAAGGGAAATTCAAAAGCTCAAACACATCTAACGAATGGAAAACAACTGGTCGCGTTTTAGCGTTCAAAGTTTTAGATTATTTCTTAAATATTCTATGATTATAATACTTCAATTGGTATATATATTGAATAATTAAGGATATTTATTACTAGTTATAGATTGAGTTGACTGATGAATTCGTCTATTTTACTTATTTGAGAACTATTTCTAAATAATTTTTGCTGTTTTCAGTTTCTCTATGTTATCTTATTTGAAAAACTTGTCTAGCGATCATTTTTGATGTTAAAGATTCTTTTGATTTATCATAGTTTGCAAGATGATTGTCCAATTCCGAAACAAAAATGGTAATCATTGTCACAATAAGGATTCACTGACGATTTTCAACTTATTTTTAAGATCTTATTTTGCTGTTTTAACCAAAAACATACAAATGGTAAAAAAGCGGGAGTGGTAAAAATACTGAAATATTCCTACAATCCAACAATCCGTCCCCTGACAAGAGTTTTTTTTAAGTATTCACAACAAAGCACACAGACTCGTAAGTTGATAGATATAAGAAGATGTGGTATGAGTGCCAATGAGACAACTCTCCATCCAAGTCAAAATTTATAAAAGTAAACCATTATAGGTCAAAGTACGGTCTTCAACATGGAGCCTTGGCTCACAACGAACAGTAAGCTATAAAGGGCCCCAAAAATTACTAGTGTAAAACCATTCAAACGGGAAAACCAACGGTCTAATCTATATAAAAAACGAGAAACGAGAAACACTTATGAACCACATCAACAAACGACAACTACTGAACATCAGATTCCTGACTTAGGACAGGTGCAAACAAATGCAGCGGGTTTAAACGTTTTAATGGTACCAAACCTTCACCCTTTTTCTGAAACAATAGTGTAACATCACAACATAGAAAGATACACTATAAAATATCAACTGAAATAGCTTAACGCAATCAAAGGACATATTAACACCAGTGAACATACACTGAATAAATAAATTTGACCTATGATACAATGTAAATACAAAATAAATAAACTAAGGGAAGAATAATAAAAGTAATACGTTATATCGGTATGAAATGTTAAACAATTTAAGAAAAACAATATGCTCGAACAAAAATATCAGCCATTTGCAATAACTTTAAACACAGGTAAATGAAAATAATTTTGTTGTTAGGTATACGTGTACAGTTACAATAGAGAAAGGAAATATTTTTACAAAATAAACAATTTTGATGTTCATAGTACGAAGTGAAAATTTATAGTAGTACCAAACACTTATCAAAGCTGGTATATAGACCAGAGTTAACCCTGAATAACATTGAATAACAAAAAAAGCATTACAATTAGTATCAATAGGTCAAATAAACAAAAAAGTACGATTTGAGAGTACTCGCAGTTACTGACAGCTAGTTAATAGCCAAAACAATTAATAATAAAAAATCATGCATCAGAGACTACAATTCAACAATCCGTCCCCCGACAAGAGTTTTTTTAAGTATTCACAACAAAGCACACAGACTCGTAAGTTGAACACGATTGTATCAGGCGCGGATCCAGCCATTTTGAAAGGGGGAGGTTCCAACCGTGGGAACACCATGAAACGTTCACATAATTAAAACAAAATAGAAAAAAGGGGTGTTCCTACTCTTGGAACCCCTCCCTGGATCCGCCAATGATTGTGTCATGAGAAAAGTATCCGCTGTGGCAAAAAGTCTTATATAAACTCAATTCAAACTGATCATTAAATTTACTTGAATAATCATAACAAAATCTAGGTTTTATTTTATATTAAACATAATAAATGAATGTATGCACTTAACGTAAGATAATACATCCGATAGGAACAGGCTCTATTATGACGAAACATAATTATCCGGAAATCCCCTTTTCATCAATCAATTAAGAAATCGTAATTATGTATTTGGTCACGAGTATGTTTATAAAGAAATGACGGACTAGCTATCAGATGACAATTACGCAATTTACTTTTAACTATTAAAAAAGCCCCAATTTCTTTTTAATATGATTACGCGCATTTCTCTTCAGATGCGAATGAAAAGAGTATATATATATATATATATATCTCAACGGACGTGGATTCCATTGATATATGCTTTCTCATCAGCTCAACCGTATGTATTATTTTATGTTTTACACAGCTTCTTTTACTAAAAAATATTTTACTATATTTTATTATATATTTCCATCATTGAATTATAAAAACTTTTTTGTTTGCGTCTTTGTTAAATTTGTTTTCAATCCTTGACGATAGTTTTGTTTGTATAGTTTTTATTATTTATTTAGTTATGATGCATGTTTACACAATTTTGGCTTCTGGATCCAAACCATTGTCACGTTAACCAATAATTATGTCTGTATGGGTTGCTCACACTATTTTTATCAAATGATGAGTCTTTTGTAGTCTGGCGTACAAAATTTTAATCCTGGTATCTATGATGAGTTTATTTGTCAATATAACGGAAATATAGTCAACTGTCATACAAAATGCAAGTTGAAGGTGTAGCTAGCTCTAAGACTATTTTTAACCCAACATTTTCTTTGTGAAATTCCTAAACCAATTCAGGAATATGACAGTTGTTTTCCAGTCGTTCTGTTGGTTGATAATGTCGAACGTTTGGTCTTGTCAGTTTTTATTGACTACTTTTTAGTTTCTTGTGTATAATTTGGAGTTTAGTATGACGTCCATTATCACTGAACTAGTATATATATTTGTTTAGGGGCCAGCTTAAGGACGCCTCCGGGTGCGGGAATTTCTCGCTGCATTGAAGACCTATTGGTGACCTTCTGTTGTTGTCTGTTCTGTGGTCGGGTTGTTGTCTCTTTGACACATTCCCATTTCCATTCTCAATTTTACTCTTTTTGAATTAAAAATGCAGTCGGTATGTTATATAATTTTGTTCTATTTGCACATTTTCTTGTTTCCTACTAAATTTAACTTCAAAGTACTGAAAAGGTACCATAATGTAGCTTACTATGCGGTATGGGTTTTATACGACCGCAAAAAATTTTTGTGGTCGTATATTGGTATGACGTTGGCGTCGTCGTCGTCGTCGTCGTCGTCGTCCGAAGACACATTGGTTTTCGCACTCTAACTTTAGTTTAAGTGAATGGATCTCTAGGAAATTTTACCATAACGTTCAATACCACAAAAGAAAGGTTGGGATTGATTTTGGGGGTTATGGTACCAACAGTTAAGGAATTAGGGGCCAAAAAGGGGCCAAAAATAAGCATTTTTGTAACTTCCAGACAATAACTTGTGTGTAAGTGTATGGATCTCTCTGACATTGTACCACAAGGTTCCATATCACAAAGGGAATGCTTGGATTGATTTTGGGGTAATTGCCTCAAAATTTTAGGAATTAGGGGCCAAAAGGGGCAAAAATAAGCATTTTCTAGTTTCATGACAATAACTTGTGTGTAAGTGTATGGATCTTTCTGAAATTGTACTACAAGGTTCCATATCACAAAGGAAAGCTGGAATTGAGTTTGGGGTAATTGCCCTAAACGTTTAGGAATTAGGGGCCAAAAGGGCCAAAATAAGCATTTTCTAGTTTCCAGACAATAACTTGTGTTTAAGTGTATGGATCTCTGAAATTGTACTGCAAGGTACCATACCTCATTGAAGGCTGGGATTGAGTTTGGGGTGATGAATCATAAGGGGTTCAAAAATTGGGGGATTTTTTTCCCCTTTCTTCCTTTTTTCCTTTTTTTTCTTTAAAATTTTCCATTTTAAGTTGGTTATTTCTGATTTATATTTAAAAGCAAATAATAATGATATGGCAGGAGATACACACCAAACAGGATGTGTAAATTATTATATAATAAGTATTGTGCAATAGCAAGAAATTTTCAATTGCACAGTATTGCGCAATAGCAAGAAATCTTCAATTGCACAGTATTGCGCAATAGCAAGAAATATCCAATAGCACAATATTGCACAATAGGAAGAAATTGTCAATTGTACAGTATTGCACAATAGCAAGAAATATTCAATTGCACAGTATTGCGCAATTGCAAGAAATATTTAATTGTACAGTATTGTGCAAAAGAAGATACTTTGTATAAATTGCTTATTTCTTGACCAATTTCAATGGGGTTTTATTCTTGAATTCTTGGGGTTCTTTAATATGCTGAATCTAACCGTGTATTAAGTTTTTGGATTTTGGGCCCTGTTTTAAATTGGTCCACATTGAGGTCAAAAGGGTCCAAAATTAAACTTTGTTTGATTTCATCAAAAATTGAATTATTGGGGTTCTTTGATATGCCGAATCTAACCGTGTATTTAGATTCTTAATTTTTGGTCCCGTTTTCAAATTGGTCTACATTAAGGTCCAAAGGGTCCAAAATTAAACTTAATTTGATTTTAACAAAAATTGAATTCTTAGGGTTCTTTGATATACTGAATCTAAACATGTCTTTAAATTTTTATTATGGGCCCAGTTTTCAATTTAGTCCAAATCAGGGTCCAAAATTAAACTTTGTTTGATTTCAACAAAAATTGAATATATTGGGTTCTTTGATATGCTGAATCTAACCATGTATTTAGATTTTTGATTTTTGGGCCCCATTATCAACTTTGTCCACATTGAGGTCAAAAGGGTCCAAAATTAAACTTTGTTTGATTTCAACAAAATTGAATATATGAGGTTCTTTGATATGTTGAATCTAACCGTGTATTTAGATTCTTAATTTTTGGTCCCGTTTTCAAATTGGTATACATTAAGGTCCAAAGGGTCCAAAATTAAACTTAGTTTGATTTTAACAAAAATTGAATTCTTAGGGTTCTTTGATATGCTGACTCTAATCATGTATTTAGATTTTTGATTATGGGCCCAGTTTTCAAGTTGGTCCAAATTGGGGTCCAAAATTAAACTTTGTTTGATTTCAACAAAAATTGAATATATGGGGTTCTTTGATATGCTGAATCTAACCATGTATTTAGATTCTTAATTTTGGTCCTGTTTTCAAATTGGTCTACATTAAGGTCCAAAGGGTCCAAAATTAAACTTAATTTGATTTTAACAAAATTGAATTCTTAGGGTTCTTTGATATGCTGAGTCTTAACATGTCTTTAAATTTTTGATTATGGGCCCAGTTTTCAAGTTGGTCCAAATCAGGGTCCAAAATTAAACTTTGTTTGATTTCAACAAAATTGAATATATGGGGTTCTTTGATATGCTGAATCTAACCATGTATTTAGATTTTGGATATTGGACCATAATAGGTGAATGTCCAATTTAAAATTTTAAGTTCTTAGACCACATTCATTCTGTGTCAGAAACCTATGCTGTGTCAAATATTTAATCACAATCCAAATTCAGAGCTGTATCAAGCTTGAATGTTGTGTCCATACTTGCCCCAACTGTTCAGGGTTCGACCTCTGCGGTCGTATCAAGCTGCGCCCTGCGGAGCATTTTATTGCACAATAACTTTAGTATAAGTAAATAGAAATCTATGAAATTTAAACACAAGGTTTATGACCACAAAAGGAAGGTTGGGATTGATTTTGGGAGTTTTGGTCCAAACAGTTTAGGATTTAGGGGCCAAAAGTGTCCGAAATTAAACTTTGTTTGATTTCATCAAAAATTGAACTATTGGGGTTCTTTTGATATGCCGAATCTAACCGTGTATTTAGATTCTTAATTTTTGGTCCCGTTTTCAAATTGGTCTGTTTTCAAATTGGTCTACATTAAGGTCCAAAGGGTCCAAAATTAAACTTAGTTTGATTTTAACAAAAATTGAATTCTTGGGGTTCTTTGATATGCTGAATCTAAACATGTACTTAGTTTTTTTATTATGGGCCCAGTTTTCAAGTTGGTCCAAATCGGGGTCCAAAATTAAACTTTGTTTGATTTCAACAAAAATTGAATATATGGGGTTCTTGGATATGCTGAATCTAACCATGTATTTAGATTTTTGATATTTGGGCCAGTTATCAAATTGGTCCACATTGAGGTTTAAAGGGTCCAAAATTGAACTTTATTTGATTTCATCAAAATTGAATTCTTGGGGTTCTTTGATATGCTGAATCTAACCATGTATTTAGATTTTGGATATTTGAATACCACAAAGGGATGGTAAGAATTGTCTTTGGGAGTTATGGCTCAAACCGTTAAGGAATAAGGTGCAAAAAGGGGAAAAGGGTTTCAGGTTAATGGACAATTACTAATGTACAAAACATAATTTAAAAGGCAGTGTAAGGTTGGTAATTGAAACTCATTTGAATATCTCACCTTAACTGCTTTTAAATTATGTATATTGAAATTTGTCAAAACTTTATTATTAATAAATTCCATTGGAAATTTGCCAATAACTTTAGTTTAATGAACTTCATTGGAAATTTGCCAATATAAAATGTTGCTGATGAAGCTTTTTGTTTATCTCACCTAAACTGCTTTTAAATTATATGTATATTGAAATTTGCCAAAACTTTATTATTAATAAATTCCATTGAAATTTGCCAATAACTTTAGTTTAATAAACTTCATTGGAAAATTACCAATATAAAATGTTGCTGATGAAGCTTTTTGTTTATCTCACCTAAACTGCTTTTAAATTATGTATATTGAAATTTGCCAATAACGTTAGTTTAATAAAATTCATTGAAATTTGCCAATATAAAATGTTGCTGATGAAGCTTTTTGTTAATTTTAGCCATGATTATTATGTCATTTTCTATTTTAATAGGGTCCAAAATTAAACTTATTTTGATTCTAATAAAATTGAACTCTTTGGGTTCTTTGATATGCTGAATCTAAACATGTATTTAGATTTTTGATTATGGGCCATGGCCAGTATTAAGTTGGTACAAATTCAGGGTCCAAAATCACTCTTTGTTTGATTTCAACAAAATTGAATATATGGGGTTCTTTGATATCCTGAATCTAACTGTCGCAATAGCAAGAAATCTTCTATTGCACAATACCACAGTATTGTGCAATAGCAAGAAATCTTCTATTGCACAATAGCACAGTATTGCGCAATAGCAAGAAATCTTCAACTGCACAGTATTGCGCAATAGCAAGAAATCTTCAATTGCACAGTATTGCGCAATAGCAAATAATCTTCAATTGCACAGTATTGCGCAATAGCAACAAATCTTCAATTGAAAACAAATACAAATATTTTAACCAATTTCGATGGGATTAATTAATTTTTGGGAGTTCTAACCTTTTATATTTTTTTTGGATATTGGGCCCCATTTTCAAATTGGTCTACATTGAGGTCAAAAGGGTCCAAAATAAAACTTTGTTTGATTTCATCAAAAACTGAATTATTGCAGCTGTATGATTTGCTGAATCTTATTGTGCATTTAGATTTTTATTTTGGGCCCTGTTTTCAAATAAGTTCATATTAAGGTTTGAAGGGTCCAAAATTAAACTTTGTTTGATTTCAACTAAAATTAAATTATTGGTGTTTTTTGTATGCTGAATCTTACCATGTTGTTAGATTTTGGATATCAGACCATTCTAGGTAAATTAAATATCCCATTTCAAATTTTTAAGATCTTTGACCACATTTATTTTGTGTCAGAAACCTATATTATGTTAAAAATTTAATCACAATCCAAATTCAGACAGTATCAAGCTTGAATTTTTGTCCAAACTTGCCCCAACTGTTCAGGGTTCGACCTCTGCGGTCGTATCAGGCTGCGGTCAGCGAAGCATTTTATTGCTCAATGTTGAAGACCGTTCGATGACATATAGTTGTTTACTTCTACGTCGTTTGGTCTCTTGTGGAGAGTTCTCATTTGCAATCATACCACATCTTCTTATTTTTATATATACATAATGATATAATCACGACGGATCTAGTACTTTCAAACTATTGTATTATTTTATTCATAACTTTACAGTTATAGAATTGTACTACAAATTTGAAGTACCTGTTTTGTTTTCCGTAGTGTAGTACTATGAAAGTACAATGAATACAAAGTACATAAATTTGACTAGAATTTGATAGGAAATACTACTTAAAGTGTACAGTAACTTGAATGTACTGGACGGGTACAAATTAGTTTTTGTACATTAAAAGTATAAATTTAAACTGTTACTTAGTGTATGTAATGTGCGAATTCTGAAATACCATTTTCACTGTATCCGCTATGAATTTCTGATGTAGAATGATAAATAAACAGACGACAAATTCATGATTTTTGAATAAAATACGAAATAATATATAATATATACTGTTTTTATAAATTCATGATATAGGTAAGTGATGCAAATGTGGTTTCATCGCGCATATAGCCATCCAGGTGTAAAATTGATACACAAATAGATAAATATTAAGAATAATTCACGAACAGAGCGTGCAAGAGATTTCAAAGCAGCAGTCAAGTTACATTTGCAGAAAAATGTACCTTTTAACATTATTTTTAATGTTGTATAACTTAAAACAGGTTTTATTACTTAGTTTATTGATATTGAATTAAATTCCACTGTAGCTGTTTTCGTTGTGCGGTTCATGTTTGTTTACTGTTGAATAATGATACTTGACTTTCATTTTCACTGTAGGACGATTCATTTCTATTGTATATGCGATGCATTTTCACAGAAGGAAATAAATTAATTTCATCATATAAAATCTTAATTCAGCCGACTCTCTGACAAAATGTATGAAGTTAGAAGGACTGATTATATATGCATACTTTGTGAGTCCTATTAGGCTAATATTTTCACCAAAGACTAATTGACATACTGTTCAGTTAAGTATTCGATATTTATGAAAACAAAGTTTTGTTCCTGACATAATTGTTTATTATTTGTATTACATGAACACCCTGTCAATATTTTAAATATACAGGTCTGTGAATTACTTGTAAATATCGCGAAACAACCATTATGTGTAACTCAAACTTGATTCAACTACAAAAAAAGCATATTAATTGGTTGGCTCTTACACTAAATGCGACCGTGTATTTTGTGATTTGTTGTTGTTTAAAATAATAATGCGAATGAGAAACCCGTTGTTGTATTTATTTGCAGACATTTAATTGAAAAAAAATGAACTCAAAATTTGGGCACTGTACGATATATTCTCTTTGGAGTTTGTTTGCAGTTTCTTTAGTACCGTTCGTTGTAAATTCGTATACTGTTCGTTGTACGAAGCCTATCAATATGGTAGAAATGTGTAAGAAACGGCGTGACAAATTCAAAGCTTTTTCAAGAAAGTACTAAACCTTTTCAAGGAAAATTTCGTCATAAAAATACGTTATATTCATGGATGGTTACCTCCAGTATATTTTCGGATTAAATATTTGAATACGCAAGATATGAACGTGTATCACCTTAAAACGATTTTACGCGCATATCACCCGACCTTTGTGTGAGTTTGACCTTTGACTTCAAGATCAAAATACTGGATTTCTTAGAAACTCGATTGCAATCAGGCGTGATGAGTGGGCTTCTCTTGCTCTAGTAAGTTCTGTTTCACGTCAAACAAATACAAAATTCATGTTGTTTTAATCTTCAATAGGAAATGTTAGAAATGTCAAATAGTTATAGTTGCTGCAAATGCTTGCTAAAAATAATAAAAGATATGTATCAATAATACTAAAGGAGGAGACCGATTTCATTGAGCCGCAACTCCTCTGAAACCATACAGAGTCGGAAATATTTGTAATATTACGTATAAATGTAGTAAATTTGTACTTCCTAAATTTGTCTTTAAAACAATCTTTTTTCCACAGAAAACGCCATTTTTTTTTTAGAAAATATCCAAATTCGGATACAGTTATGCTCAGTCGACGTACTGAATTCAAGCATTACCACATTGTTTCCTATTGTACTGTAATCAGCACGACCTTATAAGATGACATTACGAATACTAAAAATCCAAACTGAAAATAGTATAGGCGTATAGGAACAGTTTCCAATTTGTTAGCCGGCATGACATAAAAACGGCGAATAAAAAAAATCAACTTTATATATAACTAATATAGGACAATGGTGTTGATTTGTTTTCCAAATAATTGATATTACAAATAAGTAATAAGTTCCAGGTCGACGGGTTAAAACAGAAAGATTTTGAAAGCAGAGAAGACCGTGCATCTTTAAGCAGCATGACTTTATCGGATGACATACGAGTACTGAAAATCCAGGCTAAAAATAAGGCTTATATATAATTAGATACTCTAATTCAGTCACGGAACCACGATGTCGCGGGTGTTTTCTAGTTTCTATAGAAACAGCAAATTATTTTCTCAATGTTTTGCTAACGAACGGTGCAGTTATAACGAAATCCCGCAACGAACGTACAGAAAAAAAAACACAACGCACAACGTCCACACTCAATCATACGTTGGTTATACCCGTGTATATTCAAGTAAGCATCTACGACTAGCTTACATTTCAAATTGTGAATACCATCGATATTAAAGTCATTAAAAGACTATTTTCAGTTGTCGCATGTCGAATTATCATATAAAACAACAATGAAAATTCATCGCACCTCCAAAAATTCCACACCAGAAATGATTGCACTTACAATGATAATTCATCGCATCTATAGTTAAAATGAATCACATTCAGTAATCAATATTATGAATTCTGCTGCTTTAATTACACTTTTTTAGACTTTAATCCTGTTATTATACATTAAAAAGATACATTCTAATGAAATTGTGTTAAAAAGTACTTTCAAATCATTTATTTTGTATTTTTCAAAATGTAAACAAACGCAGTTTTTCCCATCATCCTTTATACTACAATAGACATACTCGCATACGACAGTGAAAATGAACTAATTGGATTCGCACTTTATATACACTGTTACTTACAACTTGAAGTACACATCTAGAAGTCGGTATTTTTTATTATTATATATTTTTGCGCGTGTACTTGTTTCATATTAAATTTAACTGAGAAATGTTGGTATTGAAATAGTTAAACAATTTCGAATAAAAGAAATACATAATATAGGTACCTTTTCAGTTCTTCGAAGTTATAAACCGTCCGGAACATGCATGACATATTTGCCACTGGACGTTAATCAACCAACAATAATAGTACTGAGAAAGTACACATTAAAAATAGCTGTGTATGTCCTAATATCGATAACATTTATTAATATAATGTTATATAATCTGTTTTCTAGTTCTTATTCATCATTACTTCTAAACAAAAAGTCTTGTTTAAAATATGTTAAATATTTTTCTATTCAAAAACTGTGTTAATTATTAGATTTAAAATCTAGCATGTTGTTTCACGATTTTGTCATGATAAAAGTATCCGCTTTCCATTATCTCTCATAAAACTCAAATCAAACTGATCATTAAATTTAATTGTATTGTCATAACAAAATCTATAAGGCAACTTCCGAAAGATATCTTCCGCGGCTGAAGTTGACTTTTGTGATAAATTTCTTTAATGAAATATTAATATTGTCAGATGTTCAGTAATGATATACATGTTATCTGGATGTGGATATGTAGATATAGAAAAATATCAGCCCGCGAGCCAGAATATGAAGCTAAATGTCGAGTGAGCGTAGCGAACGAGCCATTTAGCTTCATATTCTGTCGAGCGGGCTGATATTTTTCAATATCTATACAATCCACATTCAGATAACATTTTATCATCTTTCAAAGCAATGTTTTATCAAAATTTCCTTTTCAATAATTTCGCGGGAATTGTTATTACCAGAGTGTCTCTGTTATTACTAGGCAACACACGTCATCAAAATATTAAACCGTGGATACACCTTGTGGCCAAAATACGCAGGGCAAAATATTCCCATTAACTATAGGAAGAAAAATGTTTCGTGTACATGATAATGCATATATGAGAGTGTCATCTTCTGATTCCCATATTGCATCATCATCAGTTTGACTTTGACTTTCATTTGCTGAATTTCCCCCGAATTGAAGTAAAAAAATGTCTGTTTGATTGGTCTTCAAAAGCATTATTTTTGTCAGTAGCCATTTTGTATGTATGTTTTGTTTTGTTTTGTTTTAGGAGACGAAATAAGTACTTTAGACTTGTCAGAAAGAGGGTTGTTGTTTTGTGGTAGATTTTTTCCCCCTATTTTATTATTTAAAATGAATGTTTAATCTAGAGTGTAAAATATATGTGCATTTAATTAATCAAATTTTATTAATAGTTTTACTGTGAATTTTATGTCCACTATAAATTTTTTTAATAATTTAAACTGCCACCCCCGCATTGTTGACATTTGTATCGATAGATTGATCTCAATACAGGTCAGATCAATAGTTCAAATTTGGTCAAATAGTTCAGTTCTGAAAAAAAGTAGTCCCGGCAGAACTTATCAAGACTGCCGTCGACACCATTTTATCAACATCTCGTTTCAGAATGTAAAGTAATTTTAGGAAAAAAGAAATGGTTCATTGTAAAATATGTACTGCAAATGTAATTTATTTTATTAAAAGAATTTATTTGGTGACTTATCACCATTACAATACAAGGCAATATGTTGGGAGAATTTGTTGATAAGTCCTGCTCACTTGATAATGTCTCCTCACTGCACGCGCTAACTGGATACGAGTTTTACAGATATGTTGAGGAAGGATGATAAATTTCTATATTTGGTTTTCAAATTTGTGTTGCAAATCGTAATTTTGTATCTTTGCACATTGCTGATGACCGTCGGTGACATTATATAAATAACACATTGCTGAGAGGGTGATAGAGCAGATTGTTACCCCGAGAAAACATTGTCAACTGAGGCGAAGCCAAGGTTGACAATGTCTTTTCGAGGGGTAACAATCTGCTCTATCACACTCTCAGATATGTGTTATTTAATCTATTATACTGAATGTTCTGTTATTACTGTCTATTAAATTTCAAATTCAAAGTAATAAACTATGACGTCTTGTACATAACAACCATCCGTATTTAATAAAGCGCACACTTGATCAAGCGTCTCCGTGAAGGGTAATAGAGTATTTACCATAGGATAGAGTAAATTGTCTCCCTCGTATTAACCAATCAAAATCTGGCATTTTGACATGAAGTATAATAAATAGTTATTTACATCTTCGTCCTTTAGTCTCTCGTGGATAGTTGTTTCATTGACCATCATACCACTTCTCCTTATCATACCCACACAACAAAGTTGCGTATGGTATAATGTTTTGGACTCGTCCATCAGCCCGTCCGTCCGTCCGTCCGTCCGTCCGTCCGTTCGTCCGTCCGTCCGCGTCCGTCCGTCCGTTCGTCCGTCCGTCAGTCAGTCCGGTTCTTGTCATCGCAACTCCTTTAAACCCAACAACAGAATTTCATGAAACTATTATCAGTTGACTTTTGTAGGAGTTATGAGTCTTTGAACTTGGAATCTGTCGAAATTTTGTTCGCCCAGTGACAATGTGAGGGGGTTAAGCTCACAAAGGTTCTTTAATTTTTACCTGCGTCGCTTTAAAGTTTTCTTGACTTCTTTGGAAAGAAATTTTTATATTTGGTCTGCAGCTTGATAATATTGAGTTGTAGCGTGTAAGGAATTTTTACATCTACCGTGCGGTCACTTCCTGTGTGTCGATAGTTTGATTTATTACAACACTCATTGTATAAAGAAAATTTCAGTCATACTAATTAATCCAAACCACCTGATGATTTGCATGTCCAGAGTGGGGAAATCTATTTAGCACTTGTCTTAGTTATATAGTAGCGTTATCTGACCGTAGATTTTCTCGTCTGAATTGTTTTACAATTGGTCAAAGCCTATTATAGCTTACTATACGGTATGGGTTTTGTTATTTGTTGAAGGCCGTTCGGTGACCTATTGTTACGTACATCAAAGTCAATTGGTCTCTGCTGGATATTTGTCTCTTCAATTTGACAGTCATACCACATCTTCTTATTTTTATATTTATTGTCCTTTAAAGAGTTTAGTCTTGATGGAAGATCATTGGCAGTCCTCAACAAATGTCTTACCAGCTAGATTAGGCTCCAGGCAATAAAGTGATTGTCAAATGAATAGACCAAGAAACGTATATGTATTGAAACCATATATTCTCCTCTAGAAACCATGTTTTGTTCTCGAGATGTTTCATAATAATTTCAGTGCCTCTCCGTAATCGATCTCTTCTTCTTGAGTAACTCTTGTAGATCAGAGGAATACATCAACTGAATAAGTGGGGTTATGTGGATTTAGACTTTTTTTGTTGTATGATAGGGTGTGGGTTATCTCTGGACTTTTTTTGTTGTAGAATAGGGTGTGGGTTATCTCTGGACCTTTTTTGTTGTATGATAGGGTGTGGGTTATCTCTGGACTTTTTTTATTGTATGATAGGGTGTGGGTTATCTCTGGACTTTTTTGTTGTATGATAGGGTGTTGGTTATCTCTGGACTTTTTTGTTGTATGATAGGGTGTGAGTTATCTCTGGACTTTGTTATGATAGGGTGTGTGTTATCTCTGGACTTTTTTGTTGTATGATAGGGTGTGAGTTATATCTGGACTTTGTTATGATAGGGTGTGTGTTATCTCTGGACTTTTTGTTGTATGATAGGGTGTGAGTTATCTCTGGACTTTGTTATGATAGGGTGTGTGTTATCTCTGGACTATTTTGTTGTATGATAGGGTGTGAGTTATCTCTGGACTTTGTTATGATAGGGTGTGTGTTATCTCTGGACTTTTTTGTTGTATGATAGGGTGTGAGTTATCTCTGGACTTTGTTGTTGTATGATAGGGTGTGTGTTATCTCTGGACTTTTTTGTTGTATGATAGGGTGTGGGTTATCTCTGGACGTTTTTGTTGTATGATAAGGTGTGGGTATTCTCTGAACTTTTTTGTTGTATGATAAGGTGTGGATTATCTCTGGACTTTTTTTGTTGTATAATAGGGTGTGAGTTATCTCTGGACTTTTGTTGTGGTGTGATGGGATGCGGGTTATCTCTGGACTTTTTTTGTTGTATGATAGGGTGTGGGTTATCTCTGGACTTTTTTGTCGTATGATAGGGTGTGAGTTATCTCTGGACTTTTTTGTTGTATGATAGGGTGTGGGTTATCTCTGGACTTTTGTTGTTCTATGAAAAGGTGTGGGTTATCTCTGGACTTTTTTGTTGTATAATAAGGTGTGGGTTATCTCTGGACTTTTTGTTGTATGATAGGGTGTGGGTTATCTCTGGGTTTTGTTTTTGTTATATGATAAGGTGTGGGTTATCTCTGTACTTTTTTTTGTATGATAGGTTTTGGGTTATCTCTGGACTTTTTTTTTGTATGATAGAGTGTGGGTTATCTCTAGACTTTTTTGTTGTATGATAAGGTGTGGGTTATCTCTAGACTTTTTTGTTGTATGATAGGGTGTGGGTTATCTCTGGACTTTTTTGTTGTATGATAGGGTGTGGGTTATCTCTGGACTTTTTTGTTGTATGATAGGGTGTGGGTTATCTCTTGACTTTTTTGTTGTGAGAAGGAACATTTGGTAAAATATTGAAGTAGATAGAAACACTTCTAATTTACCATTCGGAACGATTGTCAATGAGAACACGTTCGATTATTGAGATTTATTAAACGTGTGATTTGTTCCTTATTTTTTCCCTTTTTCCGTTGTCATTTTAATTTTATTTACTTCGTTCCTGATCTACATCGATTTTAAACGGAAACAAACCAAAATACGCCATTTTTTCAATGGCTGACAAAATTATCCGAGCGTCTCCTAGTTTTCCAAAATGTTTATTTACGGTGTAGTATTTTTCAAAAACTATTTTGCTAATCAATACGTCAAATATTTGCCACGGTACGTTTACAACCAATAAACATTGAAATATGCAAATCGTCGACTTACACCCTATATTATATACATACTTAATTTTGAGTTTTTTCCGATGTTCTCATCTTCGAACATCAAAGATATGTATAACGCAAACCAAAAAATCCATTTGTTTCAATGACACGAATAACCAATAAAGGAAAGATGTAAAAATAAGCTTTCCGTAAGTTCTTCCTTTTTCAGATTAAATCAAATATTCATAAACAATACCCATTTTGCTTGGGGTAACAAATAATCATGAATGATTACACCAGCAATAATAGCGTTGCAGTAATCCGGAAGTCGTCTTAATATTAAGAACATGGATGCATTCATTTGTGTATTGTTATGCGTCCAAAATCGGTAGACAAATAAAAAGTTAACGCTTGAATGACTTCTAAGCTATTAGAATTTCAAAGAAATATTGAAATTCACGTAAGATCTCGCTCAAACGCGACTTTGAGTTTTTTGACAACGAAGTTTCAATCGTTGTGTAAGAAAGTAAAACTGTGACGTACGTGTCAAGTGTTTCTAGAATAACAATTCATCAGGTACACTCGAAAAAAAACCAATTTAACGAGAATGTGTCCATAGAACACGGATGCCCAACTTGCACTATCATTTTCTGTGTTCAGTGGACCGTGAAAATAGGGTCAAAACTCTAATTTGGCATTAAAATTAGAAAGATCATATCGTAGGGAACATGTGTATTAAGTTTCAAGTTGATTGGACTTCAACTTCATCAAAAACTACCTTGACCAAAAACTTTAACCTGACATGGGACAGACGGACGAACAAACGGACGAACGAAAGAACGAACGAACGGACGCATAGACCAGAAAACATAATGTCCCTACTGCTATCGTAGGCGGGGCATAAAAAGTGAAAATATGAAAGCTTAATTGTAAAAATAGAACGTTTGATGGCCTAAATAGAACTGTATAAACCTGCCTGAAATATATTGGTGCAAATTCAGATTAAGTGCTATTAATTAATTTCTTTACCCTGGCACAGGCTATATATATGGTGGCAACCTCGGAGAATAATACTTACTTACAAACCAAACTTTATATGGAGGAAAACAGCAGCTCTAACTAATCAGGTTTTTTTTACTCCTAGAGAATAGGTTCGGGTTATTTCCCTTTGTGTTGGATAAACACTTGTCAAGTTATGCAAATTATTTCTATTATTTGTTGACAAAGGAATCAGGTTGAAGGGGCGCAAAAAATTAAACTCGCCGATTAGAGCGAACGTCTTCATAATTTATTTGAATTTTTTTGCGCGTTCTTAAATGCTTATAGGGTTTTGTAATTTGTCAATGTAATACGTATTTCACTTCACTTAAATGCGTTCCTGGTTAATTTTTATTTCATCGGTTTAGTTGTGAATTAAAAAAATACACAAAAAAAAAAAAAACACACAAACAAACCAAATGTTCCGCAGATCGTCGTAAGGGCATTTAAATAACTTGAACATCTGTCAAATTAGGTGACAAACGGAGATGATGATGCAAATCAAAGCGTTAACTGTGCAAAATTATTATTTCGTGACTCCATAAAGTGGTATTCATTTATTAATCTATCCTATTAATTTATGTATATTATCAGTAAAGGTGTTTAACCGATGGACGCAAAGCAAAACGTTTATGTTGTATAACGTCAAATTTTGCATTTGCTGAGACGTAATGATTGCTATTTTGGAATTTTCAATTTATTTAAGTCGGAAAATTTAGAACAGTCCTTATTCTCTCTCCTTCCATCAAAGCATTATATATATATATGGCCAAGTGAGAGTTTTTTCCAAATCACGTTCGCTTCTCACTTAAAAAAAAAACCTTTCGCTATATGAGTGTCTGGATGGGGTTTAGGGAGCTACCATTTGATTTTTATGGGGGGGGGAGTAGGATGAAAAATTTTGTCCTGGATTTTTTTAGTTGTAATCTCTGTCCTGCCTTTTTATTTTTCACTCTATTCGGTCCTGCCTTTTTTTTTATTAGTTTATCCTGACTTTTTTTACATAACTTGTCATCCTGCCTATTTTTTTTTGCCAAGTTGCTCATCCTGCCTTTTTTTTTTACTCAAACTCCTGTCCTGCCTTTTTTTCAAATTTCATCCTAGCCCCCCCCCCCCATAAAAATCAAATGGTAGCTCCCTTACAGAACAGAATAGAGAATAATGAACTAAAATTGCAGAATAATGAGCAGAAAATTTTAAGAATAGAGAAAGATGACCTAAAAAATTGAAAAATACAGAAATGAAGGACTCCCATCCAGACCCATTTGTATGCATTAAACATTTATATAGCAACTCAATAAGACTGACTCCCTTTCCTTTATCTGTTTGGCTCTGGCAGATATAGGACAACATGGGTGACTCGGTTACCCGTATGTTGCAAGGGACAGAACCTTCCTAACAACTCCATTCTCCATCATTTTAACTGTCATCCATTAAATACTTCAATGCTTATTCAAATACAGATTCAGTGTCTGCATTTTGCTTACGACGATCTGAGAGGAGGCAGAATCCAGGAAGGGGCGAGTGGATGGCCCGGGACTTCTAAATGACCGACAATTTAAGTTTATAATATTTTCCTCATTTTTTACTCAAGGATCAATCACTTTTAAAGCGATGATTTTCGGGGGGACACTCTAGCCCAATTCCCTTTTAGAAAAATCCTGTAACCGCCACAAGGCAACTTCCAAGCAAGGACTGGAGCTCTTAAACTCGGCAATTAATGTTAGGTGTTAAAGAGGGTGGTAAAGGGTTATTTTCGTGCAACGTGTTTTGCCATTTTTATTTCACGTGCAGCCGTGAAAAAGGTTCGTTATTCGCCGTGTTTCGTGAAATCGGTAAAAAGATCAACGTACAAGAAATTTTTAATTGTTCGTTCATCGTGAAATGGCAATTTTATTGCGCGTTCTTCCGTGCAGATACCCCCCTTTACGCCCCTCGTTAAACGGAAGACTTTGGGAAAGTTCGGAGAGCCGACAACCTTGCTTCGGAAGTTGGCCACTTCGCCGTTTAAGAATCTAAAGGATTGTGGGTAATTTCATTGTTCGTTCCCTACAAGGAAAATAATGTCACGTCATTGGCTGAATTCCCTTTGTTTATGAACGTCTTAGCCAATCACAACGTTTTGGTGTACTCTTGTGAAAATATTACCCATGATTCATTAGATTCTGAAACGGCGAATTATAAAGAAAATATATAGTTAACAAATAGAAGAATGGAGAATCTGTCTGATCCCCGTAACCGAAGCATGAACACAGGATCTGTATTCAATCAGATTTCAATATACTTATTATTTCATAAAACCATGAATTTTAACATCCTTCAACTTCGAACGCAAAACAAGAAGAGATTTAGCCACTTGAAGATGATATTCCTACATATATCAAAAATAAAAAATAAAAATCGAAATTATGTGTGTATAAATTGGATTGTACATACTATAGGTATGATCTGGGACTTAATATAGTAGTATAATAGTCCCAGGTATGAATAGGTATATTATTTCAAAACTAAAAAGAAAATTTTTGGAAAGAATATAAACAAACAAAAAATCAACAATTTAACAATCCTTCAATTAAAGGCTATATATGTATATATATATAAACAAAATTATGAAAAATACTTTAAGTAATACTATTGCAATCCTTTCCGGAAAAAATCATCCTTGTATCTTTCATTGACCAATCAGAACACAACATCCTTATTTAACAACCAATCAACGTTCGCGAATCAAATGATGGCTGAATTTTCTCTACTTAGACAACTTAAAATCTATACAATTATCATTGATTGTATTTAAACAAAGGGAAAATTATAAAAAGGATAAGATAGATTTCAACTGCCAAGAGAAGATATTGGAAAGATATTGTAAAGGGGAAATCATTTAGAGCTGGAAAAAGAGAGACGATTTTAGCTGCAAGAGTAGATATTAGAGAGATCTTCGTTTTGAAGGGGGAAATCATTAAGAGTTGGACAACTTGATTTCAACGTAAGTTGAGTATGTTTTTTTTTTTTTTTTAAATTTTATCACAAACTTGTCTGCACCTGTAAATTTTATTTTTGTTTATCTCTTTATTCCCCGTAACATTTTTGTTAGTTTGTTTAATTTTTCACGCGTAAACAAGTATGGTCAAATTCTCCTATATTTGTTTGACTTAGGGGAACAGAATCGGAATGCCGAAGAAATTCATTGGCTTTGATTACTCAAGAGTATTAATGATGTACTTTAAAATAAATCGACATTTTCATATACATAATGATAGCAACCTATGAAATAGAAATGTTTTCATGGATAGTACAAATAGTATTCTTTATTAAACGGGCATTAGAACTGAGGATAGCTACTGCATATGTTTAATTATTTTTAGGCTTCTTACTTTTTAGGGATATGTTTACCTTACTTTTTCATTATTTGTTTTTGTTTTAATGTTGTCACAAATCTATATGATTTACATCTGTTGTAAATTGCAATTTTTAGTAATTTTAAGCGTACAAAATCTGTTTGAATGTAACAAAATGAAAGAACCACAAAATCAACAGTTTTCCATATAAAAATTAAACAAGAATAATTTATGTGGAAAATTTACTTACAACTGTATACTTTTAAAATAAGGAGATGCGGTGTGATTGCCAACGAGACAAACATCTACCAATGTTCAAATGATTAGGATGTAAGCAATTATAGGCAATCGTACGGCCTTCAACAATGAGAAAAACTCATACCGTAAAGTCGGCTATAAAATTCCCGACATGAAAAATACGAAACAATTCAATTGAGAAAACTACCGGCCTAATTTATAACAAAACAATTTACGAAAAACAAATCTGACAGACATGAACCAATATAATAAAAAGATTAGTTTAGATTACTAGTATATAGTGTGACATTTGTGTGTGTGTGTGTGTGTGTGTTTCTTCCTTGCCGCTGTTATGTTGAACTGTTACACCACTGTCCCAGGTAAGGGGAGGGTTAGGCGTCAGCAAACATGTTTAAACCCGCCACAATCTGTGTGTGCCTGTCACAAGTCAGTAGCCAGCAATTTAGGGTTTGTCGTTGATTGCTGTATATCATATTTGTTTTTCGTTTATTGTTTTGTACATGCATCAGGCCGTTAGTTTTCTTGTTTGAATTGTTTTACATTTGTCATTTCGGGGCTTTTATTGCTAACTATGCGGTATGGTTATGCTCATTGTTGAAGACAGTCCCTTATAATAGTTGTAAACATCCTCGTCATTTGGTCTCTGGTGTAAAAATACTTCATTGGCAATCATACACCTTTATTTTATTTTTAAAGCCTTATAATGTCAAGATTGGATAAACACTTCACTTTATAACTGTCCGACGAACACGCCAACTTTTCACCTTCCGTTGAACACTCTACTTTGACCAACAAAGGAAGTAATATTATTGAATTAAGTGTAGCGATAAAACTCCCATGATAGAACTTCGAAACGACTTCCGATCGGAAAGGGTAGTTTAAACATAGAAGTGGTCCATGATTGTTTATTCATAAATTGCCGTACAAACGTATAAATAAAATAGCGTTAAGTAAAGATAAAATGCCTTAAAAACAGATGTATATTAAATAAAATAACGATAAGTAAAAATAAAATGTAAAAAAAAGTATAGATAAAACGTCGTGAGTAAATATAAATAAAATGTCGTAAAAAGTTGTAATTCTATTCATTGAATTTATTGATTGATCGGTGTTTAAAGCCACTTTCAGCACTCTTGGCTATTTCATGGCAACCATTTTTCATATGTAGGTGAAGCTGGAGTGCCGACAGGAGAGCACAACCGACCTTTGGCAGAAGAACAGGCAATCATTTAGATTCACAATCGAACGCACCTGTCACGAGTGGAATTCGAACCCACAGTGTTGACTTGTCACCACTGTAGATGAATTACTTAGACCACTTAACCACCGATGCCCTTTCTTAATTTTCGAAATTAGACGTATATGGGTCTAGTAATACATGTACATTAAATTTATACAAGTATCAATACAAACAATATATACATTAAAAAAAATATGTTGTCTTTTGGTATTTTATTGATTCGTTGAATTGCTGTTGCAATGGCGTATATATGAATGTTGTAAACTTTAATAGAAAAGCAACATAACAATATAAATTGATTACATACACAATAGACCAGTAGATGTCACTATTTGTATTTTAACGATATCCAACTGCCAATACCGTATGGCAATCTCTAAATTGAGCTATGATATGGTATTTGCTTTGAAAGATATGCACTCACATTCGCCATTTTATTTCACTTAATGCAAGAAAATGTGGTTGTGGCGGTTAAAGGCCTTCGTATGTCTCCATCTATTGAATTGTATAGGATTTAGGATGTTCGCCCCTCTGTTTAAAAAAAAAACAAGCTCCTTTGAAAGACTGTTATAAATCGATAGTATTAAAAAGCAGAAAAAAATGAAGGGTCCGTGTCATTGGTTTTGAGATATAATCAATTGAAAAATTGGCGGGAAATGATTCTCTCTAGACTTTTCATATATTTAACATAGACACATTTTTTCTTTTAAAACCTATGAAAAATAATAAGGATTTTTAAAGATTTTTTAAAATGGCTTTTTAAACTATGTAATAAAATTATGAAAAGAAAAGTAGGGGTTAGCAGGGCAAAATTATTTATAGTCACTACATGGATCACACCAGAGGATTCCGAATATCTGACAAAAAGTCAAAACAAGAGTAGCAAACATCCTTAAAGACAGTTTTCAAATGATCTAATTTGAACAAGAGGTACTTCCCTTCGCCGCCATGTTTGATGTCGTCGTGCACAATATTCTTCATAAATCAGCCAACTTCAACTTGTATTGCTGACCGCGTTAGACTTTAGAAGAAGTTGTTTTCTGAATAGTTTTAATTTGTCTAAACCTTTTATAACTCATCACTACAATCTAGTAAGGATCTCTTATTAGACTTGATTGTACTTCATGTTTTAATTTTGTATGTCAAATAAGAAAACCAACTAGTTTCACCACCAACATGGTGGTCAAGGGAAATAACTCCAACTCAAATTACGTCACTTGAAATGTGTATACATGTGGAGCAGGATCAGCTTACCCTTCCGGAGCACCTGAGATCACCCCAGTTTTTGGTGGGTTCGTGTTGCTCAGTCTTTAGTTTTCTATCATGTGTTTTGTGTACTGTCGTTTGTCTGTTTGTCTTTTTCTTTTTTAGCCAAGGCGTTGTCAGTTTATTTTCAACTTATGAGTTTGAATGTCCCTTTTGTATTTTTGAAAACTATCAATACTTAGATATTATACAATTATAGCCTTTGTATGAGGTCGATACGAGGTTATATCGACCTAAGAGAAGCATATTGACTGAGGACGAAGTCCGAGGTCGATATGCCTCTCTGGGTCGATATAACATCGTATTGACCTCAACCAAAGGCTACAATTGTTATATTATTAATCAACAACTATTGCATGAACAATGTAAAATTGGGGATTTCTAGAATCTTTTTTTTAGTAACATGCTGTATACCCTGTGCAATATGCTGTTTATGACCTACGAAAAGCTAAACACACAGTATTGGCGTGCAAACTGAGCAAATACAAATGTACATGTGATCAAGTTTTAACGAATCACAAATCCTTAAAAATATTCGATTAATAATATTAACCTGTATCAATGACACTGAGCTTATAAGGCTGCTCTTCAGTCTTGAAGTTACTTTCGAAGATCTTCGAAATCAACAAAAAGGTGCAAAATGTTTGAGAATTTATACAGGAATTTAAAAATCTTTGTGGACAAAGGGACTCTTAAAAACAGAATTTAAATTTAAATAATAGACTTAATATTAACTACAAATTATAACATAACGTGAACACAATGACTCATCGGAAGAATCATTAAACAATGCTCAAATCCACCATTTCGACGATTCCTAAATTAACCTAGTCTTAAAATAAAAAAACATATTTCGACTCCCTCAAGATTTTCAGTAACCATCAGAAAGACACTCCTACATTTCGACTCTCTCTAGATTTTCACTGATCATCAGAAAGACACTCCTACATTTCGACTCTCTCTAGATTTTCAGTGATCATAAGAAAGACACTCTTACATTTCGACTCGCTCTAGATTTTCAGTAATCATCAGAAAGACACTCCCATATTTCGACTCTCTAAATTTTTAGTAATCATCAGAATTGTTATGCATGGTTTATTCTACTACAGACTTATTTGTTTTTGATTATGTCTGGTGTTTGTGCATGCCACCCGAATGTGAATTAAGGTTTCGTTTTCATATAAAGACTGTATGGTATTAAAAATCGCTAGAATGATATAACGAGTCACTATTCCTTGTCCAATATTTTCAGAATGTACGTAAATAATTTGATTTATAAGGATAGGCAGATAACAACAGAATCATTATCTGAATATCACTTAATTACATTATTTTATCTCTTATCAATAGTGGTAATGATATGTAAAAATAATAATAATAAGCCAATCAGGACAATTAAGACAACGATGTCCATATAATAAGCCAATCCGAACAATTAAGACAACGAGGTGCGATCAACGTTGTATGGCAAAAGTGCTAATGACACCAGATTTAAGTATACTGTTGAATCGATTACATATGGCGAAAGTGCAATTTATACCGAGTTTTGATAAACCGTTAAATCAATTACATATGGCGAAAGTGCAAATTACACCCGGTTTGGTATACCGTTGAATCAATTACGTATGGCAAAAATGATAATTACACCAGGTTAAAGTATACCGTTGAATCAATAACATATGGCAAAAGTGCTAATTACACCGTGTATAAGTATACCGTTGAATCGATTACGTATGGCAAAAGTGCTTATTACACTCGTTTGTGTATATCGTTGGAAATTCATTATCTGATAAAAGATGAGGTACTGTAATTGCATTTTTGGTTCAATATGTAAGATTAGGAGAGTTCAAGAGCGTCAAGGGTTGTTTGTATTATCGTGGAATAATACATAATGTCCATCCTTTTCCATTCCTGTTAGCTCAAACATATTTATTCGTGATAGTTACATATACCATCATACTAAGTTAAAGTGTATGAATAGGATTCGGTAACAAGATATGCATAGCTTATGATAATCCTCTTTCTTGAAATTCCAACTCCAAAATACGCTCGGTTGTAACAATGGAATGAAAAAAAAATGTTATTAAAAAATTAAAAATTTAAATAAGAATAATAACTAGATTTGTAATTGCTAGCAATAACGGATGGCAACCTTCCCCCATTGCCAGGGTAACGGCAGCCATTTTTAAAATTCCAAAGTCAAAGAGTGCATCTACACATGCTGGTTAACATTTTTGTAAAGTTTCAATAAGTTTGGAGCATTTTGAAATTTTTGACATTTTTGCTGTTTTCATGGTTTCGACTTCAAAATGCAACTCTGCCCATGACAGTTACCATTTCTGTAAAGTTTCATCCAGTTTGCAGCATTTTGATTTTTTTTGAAACTTTGGGCATTTTTGGTGCATCCATGGTTACAGTGGATAATTCCAAAATTCTAAAAGCAGACATCTCATTGCCACATATCATGTTATATATCAATACAGTTTCATTGACTTTGGTGAAATACTCTTTAAGAAAATGCTGATTTTATGCATTTTCCCATAGGGTCAATGTAAAACTTGCCCCCAGTTTCCATGACAACGGCGGCCATTTTGGAGTATCCAAATATCGTCTTGGCATCTTGGCATACTAGGTAACATTTCCATTAAGTTTCATCCAGTTGGGTCTTATAACGAAAGAGTTAGAATTTTTGATATTTTAGCTGTTTCCATGGTAACGGCAGCCATTTTGAAAATTCCGAAGTCAAACTGCAAATCAGCACATGCCAGTTACCATTCCTATGGAGTTTCTTCCAGTTTGCAACACTTTGATTTTTTCGCATTTTTGCTGTTTCCATGGAAACGGCGGCCATTTTTTACCATTCCATAGCAAGGTGCACAACTTTACATGGGGGTCTTCATTATAGTAGAGTTCCATCAACATTGGTCCATTGGATTCCAAGAACTCGCGCGGACAAAATTTGTGCAAGAAATATAATAAGAGAAAAAAAGAAACTCCGTTGAGGGTGCCATAATAAGCAAAAGAAACAATAAAACATACAACAAATGTTAGCTAAAATGTGAAAATTAACTGAAATTGAAATTGAAAAACGTATCTTGTATACTTGAATGATTTTTTGATTAGTGGGGATTCATTATAAAATAACTATTCTTGGGAGACCAGTTTTAGTGGATTTCGTGGGTAAACTTGAACCACAAATTCTTAAGTTCAACGAAGTCTAAATTTTTTATAGGCTTGTATGAAGACTTCGGCAAAACCACGAAATCAAATATCCACGAATACACAATTTTCCTCTATTCACGAAATTGGTACCTGCGAAAATAAATGAATCCTCATTAAGCGTAAGGTGCGCTTGAGTTACCTATTACGATGCTTTTTTCGTTTGTTATCAATTAATATCCTGCAAGTAGCTACAGTACGTTACAAATACTACTATATTACAACTGGGACGAATAAATAATCTTTTGGTCTCAAATTACGCCTATTGGAAGTTTTCATACAAAACTATAGACCTTATCGCTATTTGGGAATCTGCGACACTTGACCTGAGAATCTGCGACACTTGAACTATTGACGTCATACAACAATCACTTTTCGTTTGTGGCGTCGGACATTTTCTACTGTGACGTCAAAATTTTACCCATGATGTCTAGTAAATGCGGACAAATAGCGATAAGGTGTATTGACACCACATCACTTCTTTTCTAAATTATATATGCATTTTTCCTCGCACGTATGGAATTTATCAAAATTTGATATTGTTCCGTAAAATTTTGATGACGTTCCGGAAAAACAAATGCAACTTACCACTATTGACACCGTACTGGAACTACTATAGTATAAACGTATTTACACTTTTGGTATTTAGCTATATTTTGCCTCCGAATGACCTTAGATCTACTTCGAATCACCTTTTGACGTCAGGCAACAATCACTTTTTAATTGTGACGTCAAATGTTTTGAATTATGATGTCAAAGTTTACGGGAACCTGTGTGATTTTACGTAATGGCGGACAAATTTGCATACAAGTGTAAATACGTTTATTTAAAAATTGTATAAACAAAGATAAAAAAAAACATGCACATACAACTCTTAATTTAGAACCCGTATGCAGTTGATCTATAAAATAGATTTTCATATGAAACGGCGTTACAAAGGGTCTATTTATTCAAACATCTTTGAACAAGCATCTACGTCTATATATAATCTTTCTTTTTTCATGTTTACGGTAAAGTGTTTAAAATAAATAAGAGGAGCGTAAAAGGGGGGGGGGGGGTATCTGCACGGAAGAACGCGAAATAAAATTGCAATTTCACGATGAACGAACAATTAAAAATTTCTTGCACGTTAATCTTTTTACCGATTTCACGAAACACGGTGAATAACGAACCTTTTTCACGGCTGCACGTGACATAAAAATGGCAAAACACGTTGCACGAAAATAACCCTTTACCACCCCCAAATAAGTCTAATTCTTATTTATGTTTTTAACAAATCCTTGTCATATAAGTTTCTATACCTGGCTGTCGGCTATTGTTTTGTATATAAATCAGGCCTTTGGTTTTGCATTTTGTCATGTCAGGGCCTTTTATAGCTTGGTGTAAGGTATAGGTACTGCCCATGGTTGTATACGATGCAGTGACGTTTAGTTTCTGAAATCTGCGTCATTTGGTCTCTGGTTGATAGTTGTCTCATTGGCAATAATTATCACATCTTATTATTATCATATAATACTTTATACACTGGGTCACCTCTGCTGCATGTATTAGACGCAGAAGACTTTTAGAAAAAAAAAGCACAAAACGTGAGTTTTAACTCATCAAATATAGTAAACATTTCCAGTTTTTAATTAGGGAGCTGCCATTTGATTTTTATGGGGGCTTAGAATGAAAAATTTTGTCCTGCATTTTTTTTTATTTGTAATCTCTGTCCTGCCTTTTTATTTTTCACTCTATTCGGTCCTGCCTTTTTTTTTAGTTTATCCTGACATTTTTTTATACATAAATTGTCATCCTGCCCTTTTTTTTTTGCAAAGTGTCTCATCCTGCCTTTTTTTTTTACTAAAAACTCCTGTCCTGCCATTTTTTTTCGAAATTTAATCCTAGCTCCTCCCCCCCCTAAAAATCAAATGGTAGCTCCCTTAGTCTTCATCAGCTTCAGCATTTAAGTAAATAATTTGTAACGTGTATTCATATGAGTTAGGGGAGGGGGAAGGGAAAGCTTGAGTGGCACATTTTTATGAGAAGCAAGTCTATATTTTCGAAGTTAAAGTATTACAAATTACTGAGATCACTTAGTCTCAGGGTGATCACTTTTGAGATATTCTAATCCGACCCATACTGTTTTAACATCTTCTGTTTAGAACATTTCTCAAATAATTTAAGATACTGTAGCTATTCAAACCAGTGTCAAAAAGATAAAAAGATTATAGAAAGAATACTTCCTCAATAAATATTTTGAGACAAACGTAATAAATTATATATAATATAAGTAGTGTTACATGTTTATCATCTGTCAGCCAATCAAAATTACCGTTTATCATCTGTCAGCCAATCAAAATTACCGTTTATTAACTGTCAGCCAATCAAAATTACCGCACAGTAAAGCTGGTATGAAAAGAGAAGAATATTTCAAATGAAAAATTGGTTAACCGACCGTGCGAGGGCTGTATAGCCAGACAAGGTCGTTAAAACCCCATCATCAAATGAAAAATAGTATCTACTGTAACTATTAGTTAATATTACATGTAAGATGGTCTGGATGGGGTTTACAGAATACAGAACAAAGGGCAAAAAATATAAAGAATAGAGAAAACGAGACCAAAAGAATAAAAGAATAGAGAATAATAGGGTGCTTAAATATAAAGAATAGAGAATAATGATCAAAATAAATAAAGAATACTAGAGAAAATGGTAAAAAACGTTAAAGAAAAAAGAAATGAAGGACCCCCTCTCCCCCTATTCAGACCCTCGTGTAACTTTCAGATGCTTCTTGCATACTACTTAAAAGTAAAAAAGGGTGGAGTTTCCGTAATTTAAGTGTTAAATGAGGAACACCCTAACGTTTGTTAATTTATAGATACAGGGTCTTGATTTATCTATGTGGATAAAATATATTATCGTAACAATTATATATTAAGGAAGAAACCTACGTCCTGAATTATAACATATTTGAAAACTCGACGTAAACTCATCACGAATGTTAAAGGTAAAGTTATACAATTTGATATTTTGGGGAAAGGGGGAGGTAGGATTTTATTTTCGGATTGATCGTTTATTTTCATCTGTTGCTACGCATGCTTATATTTTTCGCGCGAAGATTTATTTTCACTTTTGTACACATTTGTTTCCAGCATTTTGTGTTGCAGAATATTCATTTTCATCCTGTCGTGTGCAATTTTGTTTTTGGTTTTTACCAGGCCAAGAAGAAGAAAAACAGTTTCATTTTCAGATTTTTAAAGACATTATTTATAGGGTTGTTTCGAGTAAACTTTGTTCAAAATTTCCTTTTAAAACATATTTCCAAGAATATTGTTACAATTATAAATGAGGTCGAGTTTTTGAAGAAGCAGTTTTGAAAGCTATATTCCAGAACACTATTACCGCCTTGGTCGACTCGTGTTAACATGTTCGCCTCGATTCCGTGAGATCGTATGCTCGACCCCCGATTGAGTCAAACCAAAGACTTGAAAATTGGTATTTGCTGCTTCTCCGCTAAGCACGTGGCATTTAGGAGTAAAGTAAAAAAAAAAACAAACAAAAAACGGTAAAAACCCGTAATTGTTGACTAGGAATAAGAAGAATGTGTCCGATTAGACTAGCATGTCTTTTTGCAGACTGTTCCCTTGTGATCCAGCTCAACTTTTAGTCCGGATAAGAGCATCTGTCAAATACGAAACCGGGTTCATTTTCATATCACATTAAAACGCTCTAGTCTTCATATTCATTTAATATGGATGGTAGGATAGCGTCTTACGTCGAGTATAAAAAAAATAATTGAATATGAGACTAGAAGGTTTTAATGTGATATGAAAATGAACCTGGTTTTGTCAAGATTTCTTTTCCATTTTATGTATATTTTTAGGTAAAATAAGACACCATGAATAGGACATCTCTCCTCAAAATGAATCTTTATGTTTATTTTCAGGTTAAAATAAAACACCATGAATATGACATCTTCCCCTCAAAATGAATCTTTATGTTTATTTTTAGGTAAAATAAAACACCATGTATGGACATCACCCCTTAATATGAATCTTCATGTTTATTTTTAGCTAAAATAAAACACCATATATGAACATCTCCCCTCAAAATAAATGTACCCACAACGACGCTTCCTATAGTTAAGACGGACTGTTCTGGATGGATGGTTGGATAGTGTCTTACGTCGAGTACCAAAATTTAAATGAATAAAAAAATATGTAGACTTGAGGGTTTTAATGTGATATGAAAATGAACCCGGTTTTGTCAAGATTTCTTTTTTCATTTTATGTTTATTTTTAGGTAAAATAAGACACCATGAATAGGATATCTCTCCTCAAAATGAATCTTTATGTTTATTTTTTAGGTAAAATAATACACCACGAAAAGGACATCTCCCCTCAAAATGAATCTATCCACGACGACGCTGTCTATCGTTAAGACGGACTGTTCTGAGTGGATGATTGAATAGTCTCTTACGTCGAGTAACAAATTTTAATTAATATGAAGACTTGAGGGTTTTAATGTGATATGAAAATGAACCCAATTTTGCCAAGATTTCTTTTTTCATTTTATGTTTATTTGTAGGTAAAATAAGACACCATGAATAGGACATCTACTCTCAAAATGAATCTATCCACGACGACGCTGTCGATGGTTAAGACAGACAACACAGCAGATATGGTTAGCGTTGCCAAGGAGATGCACTGGTATAGCAGCGTGGTCTTTGGTACTTTCTTTGTGGTTATTGGTCTAATCGGGAATATGCTCTCCATGATTGTCTGGAACCGGAAGTCGCTTAGGTCATCAACCGGAACTTACCTGATAGCACAAGCGGCAGCGGACATGAGTGTCCTTATCTTTTTCTTCTTCACCGACTCCTTAGCAATGATGGACCCAGATATCAAGAAGGATAACTCTTACGGAATGTTCTATTCTTACGTAGGGTATCCTATATTTTTCCTGGCGATTATCATTAGTATATGGATGACTGTTGGCGTCACTGTAGACAGATATATACAAGTCTGTTGGATCAGTTACTCAAAAGTAAGTTACATTTTTAGACATAGTTGACAACACAAACCTTGCCTTTTTATTATGGTTTAAACTATAAAATATCTTTTAAACATAAATATTCGTATATAACTGTAGTATTTTGAGTTTTACGTTCGAACACACTGAAACTCGAGACTAAGACCGAACAAAAAGTATCAGTGTTTAGTAATTCAGTCCTCATTGCGATAAAATGGGTACACGTTGGAAGTTGGATTTTTTTTTACTTTAAATGTATAGGTAGACCTCTATCTTTCTCATAATTCACTTAGTGCCAATAAATTTAAGGCTTAAAAAAACAAACATTTCAAGTGTATTGAGGACAAAGTACGAAAACGGGGCCTTTTTGCCTTGTTCTTCATTGAAATTCGATCTTTAGATAAACAAATTATATTTTTATGTTTTTTTAATTCGAATAAACCAAATTAATCTAAAAAAATGTTTACATGCAAATTGGATTGAGAGTTGTCTCATTGGAACTCATACCACATCTTCTTATATCTAAATATGGAACGCATATAGTTTACAGCAGCGTTTTTTTTTAAATACAAACTACACCTCGCATGCACATGTAGTTTACTACTAGACAACATTGGCCTACTGACAAAAAGCCATTTGTATGTCAAAATTATGCATTTTTGACTCATTATTCGTACAGTATGTAAATTATTGCTATAATTGGACCGTTTTTTGTCGGCGAATGGAATAAACATCTTAATTTATCATGTACTGATTTATTTGTAGTCGATGTGCAACCACAAGAGATCCCTATCTGGAATAGGAATCATAAGTTTGCTCTGTTTCATCATAAACATTCCTCACTTTTTTACGTACGAACCAATTCACGAACGTAACTCAACAGATGATGCGTATGCAATGACGGAATTCGGCAAAGGACACGGAAGTCAGAGCTATGAATTCTGGGTACACTGCATGTTCCTTGTTCTGGTACCCTGGGTTACAATCTTCTGTTTGAATGTAATGATCATAAAACAGGTTCTGAAAACCGGCGCTAAAATGAGTGACAGGAAAAGTGTCTATGCCAAGGAGAAAACCAGGAGGGCAGAGAACCAGCTGACGACTTTGCTTCTTACAGTGACCTTCACCTTCCTTGTCCTGATAGCATTGCAGTGCATCACTCAATGTTTCTTCATGTTGAAACCGAAGACAGTGAGTATTCAGTTACCCGGTATTTTATTCCACTTTTCGATTCGCCGCGGTAGGTTCGTATCACATACCATTCGTATTGATTAGTTCCGATCCTAATCGAGTCTTCCTGGTAAGCCCCGAAAACATACTATTCGTCCCGATTAGTTCCATTCCAAGTCGACCCATATCGAAATGGACCTGGATATTTGTTTTTCTTTATTAGAGAATACAACAATAAAGTTTCACATTATTCTGTTTAACTTGTGTAAACAGCATAAACCTTAAACACGGAATCATAGTCAGTTATTTAACAAAGAAGGAAGTTCTGTTATCATTCTCGCCTTTGCCATTAAAAAAAATAACCACACCAAGTTGATTCTTTGGACAGGGTTCCGATGGTCATTGTAAGGGGCTACAAATTGGAATAATTTTCTTCACAATTTAAGGCTTAGAGAGTCACAAAAAGATGAAGACTGAGACACTATCAAATAACATATGATTTTGTCATCATTGATTGGGATGACACACTTTTGGGGTGTGGGATATAGAAGGTAAAAAAGTGTGGATGTGAGATATAGGAGGTAAAAAGTGTGGATGTGAGCTATAGGAGGTAAAAAAGTGTGGATGTGAGATATACGAGGTAAAAAAGTGTGGATGTGAGATATACGAGGTAAAAAGGTAAAAAGTGTGGATGTGAGATATAGGAGGTAAAAAAGTGTGGATGTGAGTTATAGGAGGTAAAAAAAGTGTGGATGTGAGTTATAGGAGGTAAAAAGTGTGGATGTGAGATATAGGAGGTAAAAAAGGTAAAAAAGTGTGGATGTGAAATATAGGAGGTAAAAAAGTGTGGATGTGAGATATAGGAGGTAAAAAGTGTGGATGTGAGATATAGGAGGTAAGAAAGTGTGGATGTGAGATATAGGAGGTAAAAAAGTGTGGATGTGAGATATAGGAGGTAAAATGTGTGGATGTGAGATATAGGAGGTAAAACAATGTGGATGTGAGATATAGGTAAAAGAGTGGGATCTTGGAAAGAGAAGGGGAAAAAGTGGAGAGTGGGAAAATTACAAAAAGGGGATTCTGGGAATTGAGCACCCTGTGGCACCCCCTCATCATTAGGGTACACTGAAAATTAAATCTAAGTCCATTCGAATTCCTATAAATATGAACTTTGTTTCAGGTGGCCTGGAAGGGATTGATATATCCAATTGTTTGATTTGTTATAAGTATAGTAAAAAGTTACAAAAGGAAAATCCCCTGGTATATAAATATGAATGATTGACACGAAGGATTTAGACACCAAGCTAAGAAAACCTTTAAAATTCTGAACTGCTATTTAACATAAAATTGACTACCATTTCTTTTTAGGTCAACTTTGAGCTTGTAAACGAGGCTTTCGCTGTTGCAAAACTGGGTGTGATCATCAACTCCTCCATCAACTTTTTCTTGTACTGCCTCAGTGGACGTCGTTTCCGGAAGGAACTTTTCAGTATTATGGGATGGCAATTTACTTTCGGGGATCACAGCGATCTTTCTTCAGAGAGAAGCGGATCCGGATCGGAATCGAAAACTTCAAGAATGTGAGGGTTCCTCTGTTCGGTATAATATTATACATTGCAGTCTCACTTGGAAATCATGGACCGTTTTTCAAGTCTAATTGTTTTAATTTCATTATGATGCGATTTTTTGTACGGCGAAGAAGAAAAAATGTCGTACATGTATAAACATAGTGACTATTTGATATCATGCATTTGTTTTGTAAAAGGATTTTAAAGATTTTTCACAGGTTATATGTTATAAAATCATCATTATATTAAACAAAAAAATAAGGGGTAGATTTGAATATTCGGAGACTGGAAGAAGAGGGCTTAAAAGAAGATGAAAGTGGAGGATATGGAGAATCGGGGGAAAGAGGAAATAGAGAGAAATGAAAAATCCTTAGATATTAATGTTTTTCGTTATTGGCAGATCGATCTTTGATTGTTTCTTTAAGGTGGTACCAAACACTTTAACTAAAATTAATTTGGCTCGTTTAATTTTCACAAAATTTTGACAAAATATTAACTTTGACCCTTTGAAAAAAATATAAAAATTTCAAAAAACTTGAACCACACACTTTATCGGAAAATTTCATTGGATATATAGCAGTTTGACAAACACTAATTTGATCAATGAGAAGCTTAATATTTCCTTAACAATATAACGTGATTAAAACGTTAAGCTGATTTTTACAGAGTTATCTCCCTGTAGTGTTATGTACCACCTTGAAACTAATTCGCAACTATTATAGACTTATGAAGATTTAGAGCTTAACCTATTGTATAAACTCCTGGCCTGATATGAGTAAAGATATCCAATCGTAGTACTAATTTATCGTAGGACGTGTAGAAAAATCAGTCCGTTCGGAACAAATCTTAACTGAAGTAGCTGTCCTGAATATTGTTGAAGACAGTATGTTACCCTCTAGATATCTTTTTTTGTGTATTTTTTGTCGTTAGGTTGCTGTCTCATTGACACTCACCCCATGTTGTGTTTTTATTCATATAAATGGCATACCGTGGGACAGAATTGCCCGAAAATTGAGAAAAGATATAACCCGAATAATCCAGTAGTTATATTCCGCTCACTGCGATCACTCCTCTGAAGGACACTGACCGTAAGAGGGCGCTGTAAAGACAAGATCAAGTATGTTTTGTCTGCTTCCACAACAATAGTTAAACGTCTATTTGTAAGGTTAAAAATTAAATTAACCTGTAACATAATTATGTTATGTAAAATGATGTTGTCTGTGTATTCTAATGAAAAAAAGATGCATTTTGCATTATCATTTAAGAGGGTCTGTGGAGGGTCTTCACTTTTCTATTTTTAATGTTTAGACCATTTGCCTCTATTCTTTTGTCCATCATTATCTATTTTTTTTTTGTGTGTCTATTAAGGCATTATTCCCGGTCTTTATATTTTTGCCCTCTAGTTTTCTCCGTTCTTCATATATCTGCCTATTTATTTATATTCTTAGATATTTTGACCTTCATTATTTAAATTTGCCCAATACTCTCTATTGTGAAAATATTCTCTATTGTTTCTTTGCGGTCATTGAATATCATCCGAGAAAATTGATACATTTATAAAAGTCAATTTGATTAGTGTTACGAACGGACTATCTGGAGTAAGCCTCTTATATTTAGCTAGGGGCTGACATCAAACCACTAAAATACAGGCTTTTCGATACACGATCGAATAAACATGTCGTGAAGCATTATACTTTTTAGTGGGACATGTGTTTATTTATTCTAACAACTAGATTATTGTTATGAAAGCCTGGACCGTAAATTTTTAGACGAGATTTAAGCAACTATAGGTCATCGTATTGCATTCAACAATAAGCAAAACAAAAGGCCTGATTTATGTTCCAAACAATAAACGAAAAACAAATAAGATAGATAGCGACCAATTACCCACTAAAATACAGGCTTGTTTTCGATAAATGTTCGAAAAAAACATGTTGTGTCATCAATATGTAATTTAAGCTTTTTAATTATCCTAGTAACATTAGGAGCATAAACAAAAGAAGCATAACATGATTTTTTTTCGTGAAGCATTTAGACTTTTTTTTGGGACACATGTTATCTATTTACATAGCAAGATCATTGTTTTGAAATCCGGCATTTAAATTTTAAGAATAAATGTATATATAAAAGAATAGCAGGAACTACTACTAACTAAATAATCCATGGAAACACGGATGACGTAAATACCCGTATGCTACAAGGGAGATAACCAGCCTAAATCTTTCAACAAGACAACACGAATCACCAACACTCAACCCGTTTCATCAACAAATAGTGAAGAGAGTGACCTGACTTTTTCGCTTAGTCAAACTGGGTTTTACCCCAAAACCAAAAAAGAATCCAAAAGCGTCATACCATTTCACATAATCAGACTGTGGTTTATGGAGTATGGTGCATCTAAAAATACAGAGAACTTGAACATACTACCTTAAATGACCTGGCTAGGTTTTACCTAGAATTGTTCATCGACTGAACCATTCTTTAAATACTTGTTTTCTTTGTTCATCACTTCTTATTGCATACAGTTGTGTTGTTTTGTTGTTATAAAATAAAGCACTTGTGATTTCATAAGTATGTGTTGTTTTCATTGCTTCGTGGTTTGTAGTTGATGCAAATTGCAAAAACCCAACAAGATGAAGATAAGAGAGTCTGACTATCCGGCCTTTTTGTCTAAAAATTTGCTTGAAAAAAACCTTTATTTATGATATAATTTGTCGCAGGAATTTACTTTTGGTTTCAGTTACTTGCTTTAAAGGGACATTAGCTGTCAAATTCATGTTCACCGATTTGACTCAAATTCTCATATTTGATTTATAACATACTAAAACGTATATCCAAATTACAAAAAGTCTAAAATAAACAATTAACAATGCATGGACTCGATAATATGTATCAACATTTCGAGTGTATTTTTGTCTAGACGTCATCTAGTTAACCATCGAGATGACCTCCGAAGACTGCCGACGGTCATATAACCCGATATAAACATAAATATAAATATAAAAGATAGCAACCACGTGCAATTGTATTTTTCTGGGTCTGTTTAATTTCATATTGATGGTTAAAAAGTATATTTATCATCGTTTTTACCTGTTTTTTTGTGGATCGAATCAGTCAACCAAATGATTTATCCTTGTTTCACTTTCAATGTTGACATTTGTTTCCTTTTAATAAGTGAATACATGCGTAACCCATCTCCAGTTAAGGGGTTAAACTGGAGGTCACTTGAATACGGATTTAATGAGGTTGATTTATTCACTTGATTATTTTGACAAAATTGAACCAAATTGACTGCTAAAACCGAATTATAATTTCAATATATCACTTTCATTAATGATTGAACAAAACAAATCATATTTTAATTTTTTTCATATTTCGTAGCTAATGCCCGTTTTAAGGAAAATGAAAATGTAAGAAAAATCAATGATCGGTAGTCATGGTAGTACCAAGTAAATAAAAAAAAAAAAAAAAAAAAAACAGCAATCAACAGGACACAAAACAAACAAGAATAAACATAAAATAAACATAAAATAACAAAATAAATCTAAAAAATACTAGAACAAATTAGAATGAAAAAAAAAGACAAATGCAGCTAGAAAAAAAAATTAACAAACGAACGAACAAAACAAAACAAACCAATCAAATAACATACAAAAAACCCAAAACAAATCCGTACGCTTCTTACCAATATTTGTAAAATTAAGTACTGCACCCTCCAACCTGTCATAGAAACTTCCGGGATCAACATTATGTCAAGTGTTTCAAGCGATTCTTTTGACGTAAACAAGGGTTGAACTTCTTAATGTATTTCAAAAGAATTTAAGGTGGTACCCAACACCTTGACTAATATTAATTTGGCTCGTTTAATTTTCATAAAATTTTGACAAAATGTTTACTTTGACCCTTTGATAAAAATATAAAATTTCAAAATTTGAACCAACCACTTTATCAGAAAAATTTGGTTGGTTATATAGCAGTTTGACAAACACTAATTTTGATCATTGAGAAGCTTAATATTTCCTTAACAAACAACGTGATTAAAACGTTTAGCTGATTTTTACAGAGTTATCTCCTGTAGTGTTGGGTACCACCTTAAATGAACCATAATGTTTTTCTAGTGCGTAAATTCTGTTTCCATTGAAACCAACCGTTTGATTATTAGGAAAAGGGCTTACAAGCTATTCGTCTTTTTCAGAATCTAAAGGACTATAGGTAATCTCCCTGTTCGTACACCAAAATGAATATTACGTTACGCCATTTGTTCAATTTCCATTGTTTACAACGTTTTAAACCAATCACAACGTTTTGGTGTAAGCTTTTGAAAACATTACCAAGAATACATTAGATTCTGAAACGGCAAATTACCTGTAGACATTTCATATCCTTTGATAGTTGGTGGATAGTCGAAAAGATTGCATAAGAATATATTTAAATTCTTTTTGACAGTGATGAGCATAACTTTAAACAGATTCGCTTTATATTCTTTGATTGATTGATTGATTGTTAGAGTTTTATGCCGCTTTCAACACTATTGGCTATATCGTGATGGCCAGTTTTTATTGATGGGAGAAACCATAGTGCCCGAAGAAAACCACACACCTTCGGCAGGACAAACTGGCAATCCTAGTCAATTACGAATGGAGTCGAACGTGCGGGTTTCGATCTCACCAACTCAAGTGTTGACAGGCTAGTGATATAGGATATGAACTACTTAGAACCATCGATCACCGAGCCCCCGTAAATTTTTGACAATTTTACCTATTATGTCTGTTTGTTTTGCTCACATCGTTGTCAATATAATGGAATTCTATGCGACTGTCATAATAGTGAGAGGTTTAGCTAGCTATAAAACCAGGTTCAATCCAACATTTTTCTACAAAAGGAAATGCCTGTATCAAGCCAGGAATATGACAGTTGTTTTCCATTCGTTTGATGTGTTTGAGCGTTTGATTTTGCCATTTGATAAAGAACTTTCCGACTTGAATTTTACTTTGAGTTTGGTATTTTTGGTATTTTACTTTTTATATTGTTAACACATGGAACACGCCTAAACCTTTTGAGTATCACACACCTAGTTTTCGAGTAAAACATTGACTGAATTACAGAAGCCACGAGAAATGGCATAATTGTATATAGGTTTGTATTATCATACACAACTGTTTTGGCCTCTGGAAATTTAAGTTTTACAACTTATTAAATCAAAATAACTTTTTTTAACATTTGGCGCGTCCAAAACACTTTTCCGGATTCAACTTCATCATGGACTCTCAACCCCACCACCTCCCCCTCAAAAAGAAACGCCAATGATGTATAAATGCCAGAATAAGTGTAACCCGACTAATCCAGTCGTTATATTCCGACTCACTATCGATCGCTACATTAGAGTTAGAATAAGTGAGGAACTTTATGACCGACAGTGACATCAAAAGAATAACCCAATTTATCGAGGGTGGTAAAGGGTTATTTTCGTGCAACGTTTTTTGCCATTTTTATTTCACGTGCAGCCTTGAAAAAGGTTCGTTATTCGCCGTGTTTCGTGAAATCGGTAAAAAGATCAACATGCAAGAAATTTTTAATTGTTCGTTCATCGCGAAATGGCTATTTTATTTCGCGTTCTTCCGTGCAGATACCCACCCCCCCCTCCCCCTTTACGCCCCTCTTTATCTAGTGTCAACTTTGTCAGAGTTGAAACCGTGGTTTCTCAATTTATCAACGGAGAATTTGAAAGAAGACGGTTGTTGATTTTAAAATCGTTGTAAATAATACTTATAGATATAGAAATAAGTATGTCGAATCAAGGGCTTCAAACTTGTGGGAGTTGATTTTTTAATTTATAATTCAATAATACAAAAAATAAGTTCTCATGGTAACATACTTGCCCGGAGTACAAGAAGACGCGAGTTAGATTTCCGGTTGGGTCGAACTAAATATTAAGCCTGGTTTCCTCCCTTGTATCATACGGGTATTTACATCACCCGTGTTTCCGTAGAGCCAAGCAGATAAAAGGATAGTAAACCAGTCTAACAAAAGACTTTAAAAAATGATAGTTGCTACTTCTCCACCAAGAAGGCAGCTATATATCAATAAATACTGCACAAAAAGGATAACAGGAATTATCAAAAATATTGGACAGACACACTAAAAAAAAAAAAAAAAAAAAAAAAGGCGTACAAGCAAAGACAGACAACAACGAACAATACATGGTCCATATAGCCCGACTTTGTAGGAGAAGTAAAGCAAAGACTGATCGATATGGAATCTAAATAATTTTACTTTGTGATCTGACACTTTTAAACTCTATCTAGTACACATCATGGTATATTCATATTTCATTAACATTTTGTTATAAATATGCCAGTAATATTTTCCACTGGACATAAGCTATTGTAATTATTTCAAGAATCACTGCCACTGCTGTTATTTCACTCGATTTGCGAATAAATAATTTTTTTCGGAAATAAATTGACCTAGATTCTAGTTTAAAGTCGTTCATATAAGTCAATCAACACTCAACGTATAATCAGGATCAACAAAAATGCGTAAATCTGAGATGTTGATGTGAAGTCAATATACATGTACTTGTAGACAGGATGGATGTTACTTACCGACCCTTCCTTTAATATTAATTGCGTTATGTAATTCTTGTGATGTAATAGTTGATCAAGTTATTCAAGTGGTAAACACCTAAGGATGCTCGCTACTCTTGTTTTTGACTTTTTGTCATATATTCGGAATTCTCTAGTTTTATCCATGTAGCGCCAATAAAATGTTTGCCTGCTAACCCCTACTTATCTTTTCATGACTTAATTACATAAAGTTTAAAAATCTTTAAAATCCTTGTTATTTTTTCATAGTTTTTTCAAAGAAAAAAGTTGCCAATGTCAAATGTATGAAAAATCTAGAGCGATATTACCCGCCAAATTTTCAAATGATTATATCTCAAAAACAAGGACTTTATTTTTCTGCTTTTTAAGTTACTTTATATGCTATCAATTTATAACAGTCTTTTAAAAGCTTGTTATTTTGAAACAGAGGAGCGAACATCCTAAAATTCTTAGTGTTATGACAGACTTAATTTCAAAAATATACGTACAATATCGATTCCAATCCTCCCGACACGTGTATATGGATAATACTTTCACCAGATACACTTCATTGATAAATTGACTGGGTTTTGATCCTTTACGTTCAGTGGCAAATATTTCATACATATTCAATTAAAAATTAGGAAAAAAAATCGGCCAAAAATAATAGAAAAATTTATGTAAGGCCAACTTTGCTGGAAAGAGTTAGAACCTTATGTTATCAATAATTTGTAATTTATAAAAACAAATTAAGGTGGTACCTAACACCTTGACTAATATTAATTTGGCTCGTTTAATTTTCATAAAATTTTGACAAAATGTTTACTTTGACCCTTTGACAAAAATATAAAATTTCAAAAATTTGAACCAACCACTTTATCAGAAAAATTTCACTGGTTATATAGCAGTTTGACAAACACTAATTTTGATCATTGAGAAGCTTAATATTTCCTTAACAATACAACGTGATTAAAACGTTTAGCTGATTTTACAGAGTTATCTCCTGTAGTGTTAGGTACCACCTTAAGAAAAGTATGTTTTAAATCATATCAATACCGAAGTACTGACTACTGAGCTTATGTAAGATCTAGGCAAATTTGATTTACATTATTCAAAAAGACAAACATCCGCTTTGATGGTGACGTTGTAGCGTACGTACTCACCTCTTTTGCTTAAAGTCATGAGTTCGATCCCATGCTACGTATAACGAAAGACTTTTCTGTACCAACTCAGGCTATCTGGTCAATGTGTTCGTTGTTTTGTGTACGTATCGTTTTGTTATTATCTAGTGAGCATGCATGTTAAAAATCTGAACCAGCGTGTTGGCCTACTACAAAGCAGTGTATATTCATATCACATTAACTTGTAGTCGTTTTAAATTTGCATGTAATATTTGCCACTGGAAGTTTAGCAGCTAATAATCATTTATTAGAAAAAAATCAAAACATATGTTGTTTAATTCCAAAAATGTAGTTATATAAGAGGGTTTGAATGGGGTTTACAAACTAGAGAATAATGGACAAAATATAAAGAAATGAGAAAATGGATTAAAAATAAAGAATAGAGAATAATAAGGTGCTGAAATATAAAGAACAAAGAATAATGCGCTAAACGTATAAAGAAAAGAGAAAATGGTCTAATATTTGAAAAAAAAAGAAATGAAAGACCCTCATATAATCATTTCGTGAGAGACCATCAACTATGTTGCTTTCACTCAATTTATGATTGATTTTCTTCTCTCGAAAATAGTGACAAATATCAACCATATAACTACTAAACATTACCATAATCAACAAAAATTCTTAAGCGTTTTCTAACATGTATATTCTTTATGCGCCTGTCCAAAGTGGGCCGACCTAATTGCAATACAAATCATTTGTCCACGCTTCGCTTACAAGCAAAGCGTGGACACATGATCTGTATTTTAATCAGATTGCAAATCACGAGCATGCCATTCAATTGGTGTCTTTGGTTGCTGTTTGTCATGTTTGTTTTTCATTAATTGGTTTTGTCATAAATCATGTTGTTGGGTTTCTCTGTTTCACATTTTGCCATGTCGGGGCCTTTTAGCTGACTATACAATATGGGTTTTGCTCATTGTTGACAATCATGTAGTATCCTAGTATATATAGTTGCTTTTATCTATACGTGATATCGGTAGATAGTTGTCTCATTGACAATATCGCAACCATCTTATTTAATTTTCGTAGCTAATGCCCGTTTTAAGGAAAATGAAAATGTAAGAAAAATCAATGATCGGTAGTCATGGTAGTACCAAGTATAAAAAAAAAAAAAAAAAACAGCAATCAACAGGACACAAAACAAACAAGAATAAACATAAAATAAACATAAAATAACAAAATAAATCTAAAAATACTAGAACAAATTAGAATGAAAAAAAAGACAAATGCAGCTAGAAAAAAAAATTAACAAACGAACGAACAAAACAAAACAAACCAATCAAATAACATACAAAAACCCAAAACAAATCCGTACGCTTCTTACCAATATTTGTAAAATTAAGTACTGCACCCTCCAACCTGTCATAGAAACTTCCGGGATCAACATTATGTCAAGTGTTTCAAGCGATTCTTTTGACGTAAACAAGGGTTGAACTTCTAATGTATTTCAAAAGAATTTAAGGTGGTACCCAACACCTTGACTAATATTAATTTGGCTCGTTTAATTTTCATAAAATTTTGACAAAATGTTTACTTTGACCCTTTGATAAAAATATAAAATTTCAAAAATTTGAACCAACCACTTTATCAGAAAAATTTGGTTGGTTATATAGCAGTTGACAAACACTAATTTTGATCATTGAGAAGCTTAATATTTCCTTAACAAACAACGTGATTAAAACGTTTAGCTGATTTTTACAGAGTTATCTCCTGTAGTGTTGGGTACCACCTTAAATGAACCATAATGTTTTTCTAGTGCGTAAATTCTGTTTCCACATTGAAACCAACCGTTTGATTATTAGGGAAAAGGGCTTACAAGCTATTCGTCTTTTTTTCAGAATCTAAAGGACTATAGGTAATCTCCCTGTTCGTACACCAAAATGAATATTACGTTACGCCATTTGTTCAATTTCCATTGTTTACAACGTTTTAAACCAATCACAACGTTTTGGTGTAAGCTTTTGAAAACATTACCAAGAATACATTAGATTCTGAAACGGCAAATTACCTGTAGACATTTCATATCCTTTGATAGTTGGTGGATAGTCGAAAAGATTGCATAAGAATATATTTAAATTCTTTTTGACAGTGATGAGCATAACTTTAAACAGATTCGCTTTATATTCTTTGATTGATTGATTGATTGTTAGAGTTTTATGCCGCTTTCAACACTATTGGCTATATCGTGATGGCCAGTTTTTATTGATGGGAGAAACCATAGTGCCCGAAGAGAACCACACACCTTCGGCAGGACAAACTGGCAATCCTAGTCAATTACGAATGGAGTCGAACGTGCGGGTTTCGATCTCACCAACTCAAGTGTTGACAGGCTAGTGATATAGGATATGAACTACTTAGAACCATCGATCACCGAGCCCCCGTAAATTTTTGACAATTTTACCTATTATGTCTGTTTGTTTTGCTCACACATCGTTGTCAATATAATGGAATTCTATGCGACTGTCATAATAGTGAGAGGTTTAGCTAGCTATAAAACCAGGTTCAATCCAACATTTTCTACAAAAGGAAATGCCTGTATCAAGCCAGGAATATGACAGTTGTTTTCCATTCGTTTGATGTGTTTGAGCGTTTGATTTTGCCATTTGATAAAGAACTTTCCGACTTGAATTTTACTTTGAGTTTGGTATTTTTGGTATTTTACTTTTTATATTGTTAACACATGGAACACGCCTAAACCTTTTGAGTATCACACACCTAGTTTTCGAGTAAAACATTGACTGAATTACAGAAGCCACGAGAAATGGCATAATTGTATATAGGTTTGTATTATCATACACAACTGTTTTGGCCTCTGGAAATTTAAGTTTTACAACTTATTAAATCAAAATAACTTTTTAACATTTGGCGCGTCCAAAACACTTTTCCGGATTCAACTTCATCATGGACTCTCAACCCACCACCTCCCTCAAAAGAAACGCCAATGATGTATAAATGCCAGAATAAGTGTAACCCGACTAATCCAGTCGTTATATTCCGACTCACTATCGATCGCTACATTAGAGTTAGAATAAGTGAGGAACTTTATGACCGACAGTGACATCAAAAGAATAACCCAATTTATCGAGGGTGGTAAAGGGTTATTTTCGTGCAACGTTTTTTGCCATTTTTATTTCACGTGCAGCCTTGAAAAAGGTTCGTTATTCGCCGTGTTTCGTGAAATCGGTAAAAAGATCAACATGCAAGAAATTTTTAATTGTTCGTTCATCGCGAAATGGCTATTTTATTTCGCGTTCTTCCGTGCAGATACCCACCCCTCCCCTTTACGCCCCTCTTTATCTAGTGTCAACTTTGTCAGAGTTGAAACCGTGGTTTCTCAATTTATCAACGGAGAATTTGAAAGAAGACGGTTGTTGATTTTAAAATCGTTGTAAATAATACTTATAGATATAGAAATAAGTATGTCGAATCAAGGGCTTCAAACTTGTGGGAGTTGATTTTTTAATTTATAATTCAATAATACAAAAAATAAGTTCTCATGGTAACATACTTGCCCGGAGTACAAGAAGACGCGAGTTAGATTTCCGGTTGGGTCGAACTAAATATTAAGCCTGGTTTCCTCCCTTGTATCATACGGGTATTTACATCACCCGTGTTTCCGTAGAGCCAAGCAGATAAAGGATAGTAAACCAGTCTAACAAAAGACTTTAAAATGATAGTTGCTACTTCTCCACCAAGAAGGCAGCTATATATCAATAAATACTGCACAAAAAGGATAACAGGAATTATCAAAAATATTGGACAGACACACTAAAAAAAAAAAAAAAAAAAAAAAGGCGTACAAGCAAAGACAGACAACAACGAACAATACATGGTCCATATAGCCCGACTTTGTAGGAGAAGTAAAAGCAAAGACTGATCGATATGGAATCTAAATAATTTTACTTTGTGATCTGACACTTTTAAACTCTGTCTAGTACACATCATGGTATATTCATATTTCATTAACATTTTTGTTATAAATATGCCAGTAATATTTTCCACTGGACATAAGCTATTGTAATTATTTCAAGAATCACTGCCACTGCTGTTATTTCACTCGATTTGCGAATAAATAATTTTTTTCGGAAATAAATTGACATAGATTCTAGTTTAAAGTCGTTCATATAAGTCAATCAACACTCAACGTGTAATCAGGATCAACAAAAATGCGTAAATCTGAGATTGTTGATGTGAAGTCAATATACATGTACTTGTAGACAGGATGGATGTTACTTACCGACCCTTCCTTTAATATTAATTGCGTTATGTAATTCTTGTGATGTAATAGTTGATCAAGTTATTCAAGTGGTAAACACCCAAGGATGCTCGCTACTCTTGTTTTTGACTTTTGTCATATATTCGGAATTTTCTCGTTTTATCCATGTAGCGCCAATAAAATGTTTGCCTGCTAACCCCTACTTATCTTTTCATGACTTAATTACATAAAGTTTTAAAATCTTTAAAATCCTTGTTATTTTTCATAGTTTTTCAAAGAAAAAGTTGCCAATGTCAAATGTATGAAAAATCTAGAGCGATATTACCCGCCAAATTTTCAAATGATTATATCTCAAAACAAGGACTTTATTTTTCTGCTTTTTAAGTTACTTTATATGCTATCAATTTATAACAGTCTTTTAAAAGCTTGTTATTTTGAAACAGAGGAGCGAACATCCTAAAATTCTTAGTGTTATGACAGACTTAATTTCAAAAATATACGTACAATATCGATTCCAATCCTCCCGACACGTGTATATGGATAATACTTTCACCAGATACACTTCATTGATAAATTGACTGGGTTTTGATCCTTTACGTTCAGTGGCAAATATTTCATACATATTCAATTAAAAATTAGGAAAAAAATCGGCCAAAAATAATAGAAAAATTTATGTAAGGCCAACTTTGCTGGAAAGAGTTAGAACCTTATGTTATCAATAATTTGTAATTTATAAAACAAATTAAGGTGGTACCTAACACCTTGACTAATATTAATTTGGCTCGTTTAATTTTCATAAAATTTTGACAAAATGTTTACTTTGACCCTTTGACAAAAATATAAAATTTCAAAAATTTGAACCAACCACTTTATCAGAAAAATTTCACTGGTTATATAGCAGTTTGACAAACACTAATTTTGATCATTGAGAAGCTTAATATTTCCTTAACAATACAACGTGATTAAAACGTTTAGCTGATTTTACAGAGTTATCTCCTGTAGTGTTAGGTACCACCTTAAGAAACGTATGTTTTAAATCATATCAGTACCGAAGTACTGACTACTGAGCTTATGTAAGATCTAGGCAAATTTGATTTACATTATTCAAAAGACAAACATCCGCTTTGATGGTGACGTTGTAGCGTACGTACTCACCTCTTTGCTTAAAGTCATGAGTTCGATCCCATGCTACGTATAACGAAAGACTTTTCTGTACCAACTCAGGCTATCTGGTCAATGTGTTCGTTGTTTTGTGTACGTATCGTTTTGTTATTATCTAATGAGCATGCATGTTAAAATCCGAACCAGCGTGTTGGCCTACTACAAAGCAGTGTATATTCATATCACATTAACTTGTAGTCGTTCTAAATTTGCATGTAATATTTGCCACTGGAAGTTTAGCAGCTAATAATCATTTATTAGAAAAAATCAAAACATATGTTGTTTAATTCCAAAAATGTAGTTATATAAGAGGGTTTGAATGGGGTTTACAAACTAGAGAATAATGGACAAAATATAAAGAAATGAGAAAATGGATTAAAAATAAAGAATAGAGAATAATAAGGTGCTGAAATATAAAGAACAAAGAATAATGTGCTAAACGTATAAAGAAAAGAGAAAATGGTCTAATATTTGAAAAAAAAGAAATGAAAGACCCTCATATAATCATTTCGTGAGAGACCATCAACTATGTTGCTTTCACTCAATTTATGATTGATTTTCTTCTCTCGAAAATAGTGACAAATATCAACCATATAACTACTAAACATTACCATAATCAACAAAAATTCTTAAGCGTTTTCTAACATGTATATTCTTTATGCGCCTGTCCAAAGTGGGCCGACCTAATTGCAATACAAATCATTTGTCCACGCTTCGCTTACAAGCAAAGCGTGGACACATGATCTGTATTTTAATCAGATTGCAAATCACGAGCATGCCATTCAATTGGTGTCTTTGGTTGCTTTTTGTCATGTTTGTTTTTCATTAATTGGTTTTGTCATAAATCATGTTGTTGGGTTTCTCTGTTTCACATTTTGCCATGTCGGGGCCTTTTATAGCTGACTATACAATATGGGTTTTGCTCATTGTTGACAATCATGTAGTATCCTAGTATATATAGTTGCTTTTATCTATACGTGATATCGGTAGATAGTTGTCTCATTGACAATATCGCAACCATCTTATTTAATAGTATAAACACCATACAGATGTACTTTTTACATGTTGGATCTTCTTACCGATCTTTCCTTTTATGCTAAAAATTTATGTTAAAATTTATGTGAATAGAACACTTAGAAAATGTTTATACTGTACATTAAATAAAGTTGAAGATGAGATACACTTTGTGACTGAATGTCCACTATATGTTGATAACAAAATGAATTTTTAACTGAAATTTCTCTAACTTGTAACAATTTTCAATCTTTAGACAATTTTTCAAAGTTTTCATGGATATTTACACAAGAAAATTTAAATATGTATAAATGTTTGGGAAAGTATTTATCTAAAAATCTTGGGATAAGGAGAAGTTAAAGATAATAAATGCAAATAAGCCACAAATATACATATTTTGAGTGATATACGATTTTGAATTGTATATTTCAAAGATGTGAATTGTATTATCTGGTTCTGTCCTGGCCTTTTAAAGCATTTTAATAGTATTAAACGATGTTGTTTTCTTATATGTCTCTAATTTATGTCTAATCTTATGTACTTGTATGTAATGTGATGAAAGCTCTTTATAGGGCCCTTTAATAGGAAATAAAATATTCTTATTCTAAAATATTCTTATTCTTATGCTAATGCGTAATATCATTCTTTTAATGTAAAAGTTGGTTAAGTTTTTCAAGAGGCAAACACTTGAATTCGTAGTGTAATGCTAGACATAATTTCAAAAATATACGTACCATATCGATTTCACTCTTCGCGACACACGAATATGAAACAACTTTAACCATGCACGCTCCATTAATTGATTGATTAAATATTATTGTTTAATGTCCAGTGGAAAATATTTCATGCATATTCAGTCCGATTGAAGATAAAGAATTTGAAAACATATTTATCTTAATATTTCGGTTTAGGTTCTTTTTGGGGTAAATGTTCTCATATTGTGGGGTAAGTCACCGACCAGTAATCTTAGGGAAAGGGGAGGGGTAGGGGTAAATAAATTGGTTGATTCTAAATTTCTTTAAAAAAATGTTTCTGTTGCGAGTTTTTTGCACAGTTTCATTCTGTTTTTGACAGGGTTATTTTATCGGTTCATACCAGGCCAGAATATTCATTTCCAAAGTCATCCTGCCCACACACACCGTAGAATCCCCTAACGATACTATCCAAGGTACAGTGCAATGTCCCGTAGAGAACTACAAACTAATGCATATATGTCATTGCATTCATTTAATGTTCAATACATTCAAAGCCTTTAAGCCCATTATAACTGCGTATTGAATTAAAACAAGAATGTGTCCATAGTACACGGATGCCCACTCGCACTATCATGTTCTATGTTCAGTGGACCGTGAAATTGGGGTCAAAACTCTAATTTGGCATTTAAATTAAAAAGATCATATCATAGGAAACATGTGTACTAAGTTTCAAGTTGATTAGACTTCAACTTCATCAAAAACTACCTTGACCAAACACTTTAACCTGAAGCGGGACAGACGGACGAACGAACGGACGCACAGACCAGAAAACATAATGCCCCTACTACTATCGTAGGTGGGGTTAATAAAATAAAATAAAGTTTTGATTGATTAATACTCTTCACACTTTACTTCAGCTGTTCATAATGCATCGGAATAAAAAATGTTTCACTTTTACCCTATAATATATACATTGAATATCAACACGCACTACACTTTGTTTATTTACATGTTGGCATGTCGATATGATATACAATATTTGTGTATACGTGTATTCAATTTAAATCTATTTTAAACCTTTTAAAATTCATTCAAACAGATCGATCTTTTCAACTGACAACAGATCGATACCTCTCTAGAGTATATTGAAATGGACGTCTGCATTGAGTGAGTGTTATGAAGGATCTTTGGAAAAAACATCCACAAGATAAGATACATAGAGGTTTGAAAATTATATAATATTTGTTTAAAACGCATTTTTTCACTTTAAACACAAGAGTTATCGTTCTTACAATGTAAGGTTTTCGTTTAGTTTGTGTTAATCAGTAGCATGGTTATTTTCAATTTGGGAATCAAATCAAATCAAATCAAATCAAATCAAACCAAAAGCTTTATTTAAAGTCGGCATGTCACAAAACAATAACATAAGCTCTTTGTGCTTTTATAACCGACAAATAGATACATGAGGGTATGGATGGAGGGTCCCTCATTTCTGTGTTCTTTAATTTTTTCGCTTATTATTCTTTTAAAATAATGGCTTTTCTGTAATTACTTGATAACTATATTCTGGACATTGTTCTTTTCTGTAATCGGTGTGTTTTTACCCAATTCTTTAATCTTTACAGTTATTCTTTATATTTAAGCACCCAATTATTCTCTATTCTTTATTTTTTTGCCCATTTTTATCTATTCCTTATCCCCCTTTATTCTCTATTCTGTAAACCCCATCCACAACCTCATACATTTATACAATTAACATATACCATACTGATATTAAAGCGTAAAGGACATAAAACATATAGTTCATGTACAGTTAGGCAAGCACAAGTTAGGAAAAGGATGGAGTGGGGCAATTTTGCTGTAAGGCAAGCAAATTAATAAAACAAATGTCAGAACTCCGTTCTACTGAGAGTTCTTTTCGCATACAGACTAGGGTATAGCAATATCGTCATCCTTTGAACACATCCCGTTCCAGTGGGGCGACATTTATTGCTATGCGGGATTTATCAATACTCAGCCACGTCCGGTCGGAGTGGAGACGTTAAATTCAATGTCTCGTGTAGAGAGAGCACCACGCTATCTGCACGTCAAAGAACCCTTACAATTGCTCTGTGAGGTGTCCTTATGTGGCCTGTTGCAAGGCAAATTTCTGTCCGTTTTCAACATTTCCTCATTTTCCGATGGCATGTCAAGTTTACCCATTTTTGTGACCTACCTATTGTATTAATTGTTAATCTGTTTTTGTACTGAAAATGCGTGACATATTTGCCACTGGACACTAAACAAACAACATTTAATCAATCCATTAATCTTTTGCGATCAAAAAGTCTTTTCGGTTTTAATTTTGTCCTGGAAGTGGAGCTGGTGCGTCCAAAACATTTGTATGTATGAGGGTCTTGGTGGGTTTGGGGGAGGCTTTCATTTCTGTATTCTTTAAAATTTTAGGTCATTTTTCTCTATGCTGTATATTTTTTTTGCCAATTTTTCTCTATTCTTTATATTTTAGAATCCCATTATTCTCCATTCTTTATTTTTGGGCCCATTTTTCTCTATTATTTATTTGTTTGGCTCTTTTTTTTTTCTGTAGATTTGACCCTCTATTCTTTATTTCCCATCTAGACCCTCATGTTTCATGTATTTGTTGAATATTATCTCTGTATTTTTTTCTTCGGAAATGGTATAATTTTGTTTCGTACACTAAAATTCGTACTTAGAAAATAAACACTTGTATTACATGTTTAGGATTATGTTTAATATCTAAACACATTTTGAAGTAAGCACAGGTCTTGAATATAAACACTTCTAAATTTATTTTATACTTAAAGTGTTTAGGTCTAAAACACTAATTTCTGAGCTAACCACGATCCTAAACACAATCCTAAGCACATTTTCAACCTAATAAAATTGAGAATGGAAATGGGAATGTGTCAAAGAGACAACAAAAACATGTTAGAACTGAGACATGTTTAGACTTAAATGTGTAAAAAAGTTCACAACAAATCTATTTAGAATTGTGTTTCAGATCTTAACACTATTTTTACAGTATGAATTATTTAGAATCTCTATATTCTCGATTTTGGAAATAAGCCTTCGGCCTTAGCCGTTTGGGTGATCCGCTTTGAAGACAGTGCTAGGAAGGAATTTGACTAGGGCGGTACACCTGTCAAAGGTTTTCGATGTTGCTACTAAGATACGCTTCAGTCATGTTTCATACATATTTATCTCTGTGTACTTTCTGTATTATACACAGGTATGGGTTCTGGTGTGTCAAAGAGCACTGCTGTGGCGAACGCTTTCCTCCACGACATCTACGTAAAATGTGAGGGAGATCTTAACTTTAATTCAGAGGAATGGACAAAATATTCTCTAGAAGTTAATAATACCTTAGTCGCGTTTACTAAACAAAAAGTAAATGAATCAGACATCGACCTGAAATCAAGTTACATGAAAATTAGTCCCGGAAATATACAGGAATTTTATCCAAATTGTTCAAAACGAGTCTACCTGACGATAATTCACCCGGATGAAGACAATTTTTGGAAGATTCTCTGCTGCATGTATGAGATACCGGAAAACCAAAATATTGTAGTGGTGCATTCTGGTAGCGTAAAGGTAACGAAAGGACATTCACACTGGGTGGACAAGGAGGGATACAATCATAAATATGACGTCACTAAACTTTTAAATTATCAAAATGAGGTCAAAGAACTGAAAGAACAGCACAAACGTGAAATATCCGAAATTCGGAAAAAGCATGGAGTCCCGAAATCATCTCCATCTTCATGATCTTGAGTGAATGGGGCAAATACCAATTAAGGATTGTTTTGTAGCAGTACTAAGATTTCACTGACATTATAGTGAGAATATGGAACGACAAAACTCTCTTTTTATGCCCATTTTCATTGTGTGAAGGCTTTTTCCATTTTATGATGAGATTTTACAAATATAAGATGCGATTTTAATTTTGTATGATGTGGAAGTGCACACGTGGAAGCGACCCTTTGACAAAAATATAAAATTTCAAAAATTTGAACCAACCACTTTATCAGAAAAATTTCACTGGTTATATAGCAGTTTGACAAACACTAATTTTGATCATTGAGAAGCTTAATATTTCCTTAACAATACAACGTGATTAAAACGTTTAGCTGATTTTACAGAGTTATCTCCTGTAGTGTTAGGTACCACCTTAAGAAACGTATGTTTTAAATCATATCAGTACCGAAGTACTGACTACTGAGCTTATGTAAGATCTAGGCAAATTTGATTTACATTATTCAAAAGACAAACATCCGCTTTGATGGTGACGTTGTAGCGTACGTACTCACCTCTTTTGCTTAAAGTCATGAGTTCGATCCCATGCTACGTATAACGAAAGACTTTTCTGTACCAACTCAGGCTATCTGGTCAATGTGTTCGTTGTTTTGTGTACGTATCGTTTTGTTATTATCTAATGAGCATGCATGTTAAAATCCGAACCAGCGTGTTGGCCTACTACAAAGCAGTGTATATTCATATCACATTAACTTGTAGTCGTTTTAAATTTGCATGTAATATTTGCCACTGGAAGTTTAGCAGCTAATAATCATTTATTAGAAAAAAATCAAAACATATGTTGTTTAATTCCAAAAATGTAGTTATATAAGAGGGTTTGAATGGGGTTTACAAACTAGAGAATAATGGACAAAAATATAAAGAAATGAGAAAAATGGATTAAAAAATAAAGAATAGAGAATAATAAGGTGCTGAAATATAAAGAACAAAGAATAATGCGCTAAACGTATAAAGAAAAGAGAAAATGGTCTAATATTTGAAAAAAAAAGAAATGAAAGACCCTCATATAATCATTTCGTGAGAGACCATCAACTATGTTGCTTTCACTCAATTTATGATTGATTTTCTTCTCTCGAAAATAGTGACAAATATCAACCATATAACTACTAAACATTACCATAATCAACAAAAATTCTTAAGCGTTTTCTAACATGTATATTCTTTATGCGCCTGTCCAAAGTGGGCCGACCTAATTGTAATACAAATCATTTGTCCACGCTTCGCTTATAAGCAAAGCGTGGACACATGATCTGTATTTTAATCAGATTGCAAATCACGAGCATGCCATTCAATTGGTGTCTTTGGTTGCTTTTGTCATGTTTGTTTTTCATTAATTGGTTTTGTCATAAATCATGTTGTTGGGTTTCTCTGTTTCACATTTTGCCATGTCGGGGCCTTTTATAGCTGACTATACAATATGGGTTTTGCTCATTGTTGACAATCATGTAGTATCCTAGTATATATAGTTGCTTTTATCTATACGTGATATCGGTAGATAGTTGTCTCATTGACAATATCGCAACCATCTTATTTAATAGTATAAACACCATACAGATGTACTTTTTTACATGTTGGATCTTCTTACCGATCTTTCCTTTTATGCTAAAAAATTTATGTTAAAAATTTATGTGAATAGAACACTTAGAAAATGTTTATACTGTACATTAAATAAAGTTGAAGATGAGATACACTTTGTGACTGAATGTCCACTATATGTTGATAACAGAAATGAGTTTTTAACTGAAATTTCTCTAACTTGTAACAATTTTCAATCTTTAGACAATTTTTCAAAGTTTTCATGGATATTTACACAAGAAAATTTAAATATGTATAAATGTTTGGGAAAGTATTTATCTAAAAATCTTGGGATAAGGAGAAGTTAAAAGATAATAAATGCAAATAAGCCACAAATATACATATTTTGAGTGGTATACGATTTTGAATTGTATATTTCAAAGATGTGAATTGTATTATCTGGTTCTGTCCTGGCCTTTTAAAGCATTTTTAATAGTATTAAACGATGTTGTTTTCTTATATGTCTCTAATTTATGTCTAATCTTATGTACTTGTATGTAATGTGATGAAAGCTCTTTATAGGGCCCTTTAATTGGAAATAAAATATTCTTATTCTAAAATATTCTTATTCTTATGCTAATGCGTAATATCATTCTTTTAATGTAAAAGTTGGTTAAGTTTTTCAAGAGGCAAACACTTGAATTCGTAGTGTAATGCTAGACATAATTTCAAAAATATACGTACCATATCGATTTCACTCTTCGCGACACACGAATATGAAACAACTTTAACCATGCACGCTCCATTAATTGATTGATTAAATATTATTGTTTAATGTCCAGTGGAAAATATTTCATGCATATTCAGTCCGATTGAAGATAAAGAATTTGAAAACATATTTATCTTAATATTTCGGTTTAGGTTCTTTTTGGGGTAAATGTTCTCATATTGTGGGGTAAGTCACCGACCAGTAATCTTAGGGAAAGGGAGGGTAGGGGTAAATAAATTGGTTGATTCTAAATTTCTTTAAAAATGTTTCTGTTGCGAGTTTTTGCACAGTTTCATTCTGTTTTGACAGGGTTATTTTATCGGTTCATACCAGGCCAGAATATTCATTTCCAAAGTCATCCTGCCCACACACACCGTAGAATCCCCTAACGATACTATCCAAGGTACAGTGCAATGTCCCGTAGAGAACTACAAACTAATGCATATATGTCATTGCATTCATTTAATGTTCAATACATTCAAAGCCTTTAAGCCCATTATAACTGCGTATTGAATTAAAACAAGAATGTGTCCATAGTACACGGATGCCCACTCGCACTATCATGTTCTATGTTCAGTGGACCGTGAAATTGGGGTCAAAACTCTAATTTGGCATTTAAATTAAAAAGATCATATCATAGGAAACATGTGTACTAAGTTTCAAGTTGATTAGACTTCAACTTCATCAAAAACTACCTTGACCAAACACTTTAACCTGAAGCGGGACAGACGGACGAACGAACGGACGCACAGACCAGAAAACATAATGCCCCTACTACTATCGTAGGTGGGGTTAATAAAATAAAATAAAGTTTTGATTGATTAATACTCTTCACACTTTACTTCAGCTGTTCATAATGCATCGGAATAAAAAATGTTTCACTTTTACCCTATAATATATACATTGAATATCAACACGCACTACACTTTGTTTATTTACATGTTGGCATGTCGATATGATATACAATATTTGTGTATACGTGTATTCAATTTAAATCTATTTTAAACCTTTTAACATTCATTCAAACAGATCGATCTTTTCAACTGACAACAGATCGATACCTCTCTAGAGTATATTGAAATGGACGTCTGCATTGAGTGACTCTTATGAAGGATCTTTGGAAAAAACATCCACAAGATAAGATACATAGAGGTTTGAAAATTATATAATATTTGTTTAAAACGCATTTTTTCACTTTAAACACAAGAGTTATCGTTCTTACAATGTAAGGTTTTCGTTTAGTTTATGTTAATCAGTAGCATGGTTATTTTCAATTTGGGAATCAAATCAAATCAAATCAAATCAAATCAAATCAAACCAAAAGCTTTATTTAAAGTCGGCATGTCACAAAACAATAACATAAGCTCTTTGTGCTTTTATAACCGACAAATAGATACATGAGGGTATGGATGGAGGGTCCCTTATTTCTGTGTTCTTTAATTTTTTCGCTTATTATTCTTTTAAAATAATGGCTTTTCTGTAATTACTTGATAACTATATTCTGGACATTGCTCTTTTCTGTAATCGGTGTGTTTTTACCCAATTCTTTAATCTTTACAGTTATTCTTTATATTTAAGCACCCAATTATTCTCTATTCTTTATTTTTTTGCCCATTTTTATCTATTCCTTATCCTCCTTTATTCTCTATTCTGTAAACCCCATCCACAACCTCATACATTTATACAATTAACATATACCATACTGATATTAAAGCGTAAAGGACATAAAACATATAGTTCATGTACAGTTAGGCAAGCACAAGTTAGGAAAAGGATGGAGTGGGGCAATTTTGCTGTAAGGCAAGCAAATTAATAAAACAAATGTCAGAACTCCGTTCTACTGAGAGTTCTTTTCGCATACAGACTAGGGTATAGCAATATCGTCATCCTTTGAACACATCCCGTTCCAGTGGGGCGACATTTATTGCTATGCGGGATTTATCAATACTCAGCCACGTCCGGTCGGAGTGGAGACGTTAAATTCAATGTCTCGTGTAGAGAGAGCACCACGCTATCTGCACGTCAAAGAACCCTTACAATTGCTCTGTGAGGTGTCCTTATGTGGCCTGTTGCAAGGCAAATTTCTGTCCGTTTTCAACATTTCCTCATTTTCCGATGGCATGTCAAGTTTACCCATTTTGTGACCTACCTATTGTATTAATTGTTAATCTGTTTTGTACTGAAAATGCGTGACATATTTGCCACTGGACACTAAACAAACAACATTTAATCAATCCATTAATCTTTTGCGATCAAAAAGTCTTTTCGGTTTTAATTTTGTCCTGGAAGTGGAGCTGGTGCGTCCAAAACATTTGTATGTATGAGGGTCTTGGTGGGTTTGGGGGAGGCTTTCATTTCTGTATTCTTTAAAATTTTAGGTCATTTTCTCTATGCTGTATATTTTTTTGCCATTTTTCTCTATTCTTTATATTTTAGAATCCCATTATTCTCCATTCTTTATTTTTGGGCCCATTTTCTCTATTATTTATTTGTTTGGCTCTTTTTTTCTGTAGATTTGACCTCTATTCTTTATTTCCCATCTAGACCCTCATGTTTCATGTATTTGTTGAATATTATCTCTGTATTTTTCTTCGGAAATGGTATAATGTTGTTTCGTACACTAAAATTCGTACTTAGAAAATAAACACTTGTATTACATGTTTAGGATTATGTTTAATATCTAAACACATTTTGAAGTAAGCACAGGTCTTGAATATAAACACTTCTAAATTTATTTTATACTTAAAGTGTTTAGGTCTAAAACACTAATTTCTGAGCTAACCACGATCCTAAACACAATCCTAAGCACATTTTCAACCTAATAAAATTGAGAATGGAAATGGGGAATGTGTCAAAGAGACAACAAAAAACATGTTTAGAACTGAGACATGTTTAGACTTAAATGTGTAAAAAAGTTCACAACAAATCTATTTAGAATTGTGTTTCAGATCTTAACACTATTTTTACAGTATGAATTATTTAGAATCTCTATATTCTCGATTTTGGAAATAAGCCTTCGGCCTTAGCCGTTTGGGTGATCCGCTTTGAAGACAGTGCTAGGAAGGAATTTGACTAGGGTGGTACATCTGTCAAAAGGTTTTCGATGTTGCTACTAAGATACGCTTCAGTCATGTTTCATACATATTTATCTCTGTGTACTTTCTGTTTTATACACAGGTATGGGTTCTGGTGTGTCAAAGAGCACTGCTGTGGCGAACGCTTTCCTCCACGACATCTACGTAAAATGTGAGGGAGATCTTAACTTTAATTCAGAGGAATGGACAAAATATTCTCTAGAAGTTAATAATACCTTAGTCGCGTTTACTAAACAAAAAGTAAATGAATCAGACATCGACCTGAAATCAAGTTACATGAAAATTAGTCCCGGAAATATACAGGAATTTTATCCAAATTGTTCAAAACGAGTCTACCTGACGATAATTCACCCGGATGAAGACAATTTTTGGAAGATTCTCTGCTGCATGTATGAGATACCGGAAAACCAAAATATTGTAGTGGTGCATTCTGGTAGCGTAAAGGTAACGAAAGGACATTCACACTGGGTGGACAAGGAGGGATACAATCATAAATATGACGTCACTAAACTTTTAAATTATCAAAATGAGGTCAAAGAACTGAAAGAACAGCACAAACGTGAAATATCCGAAATTCGGAAAAAGCATGGAGTCCCGAAATCATCTCCATCTTCATGATCTTGAGTGAATGGGGCAAATACCAATTAAGGATTGTTTTGTAGCAGTACTAAGATTTCACTGACATTATAGTGAGAATATGGAACGACAAAACTCTCTTTTTATGCCCATTTTCATTGTGTGAAGGCTTTTTCCATTTTATGATGAGATTTTACAAATATAAGATGCGATTTTAATTTTGTATGATGTGGAAGTGCACACGTGGAAGCGACATTGTATGATATGCACTAGACAATAATTATACTGAGAAGTTAGATATTTGCTTAATTGAATTAGACTTCAAAGTGCTTGTACGTGTTTAGCCTTTTTAAATCAATGCAAGAACCGTTTCAAAATTTCAAAGTTTACAAAATATAAAAAAAATTACGCTTTGTTTTTTTTATTTTGCATTTGCCACAATTAAGATAGGTCCATACATTTCCAGGCTAAACCCACATATATGAACTATTTTCATTTTAATTAGGAATAATTTGAGGTGTAGTCAGAGCTAACACCCTCCGTTTGGTTGCTGTCACATCTGTCTTTATTTATATAAAATTACAAAAATGAAGTGTTTAGAAAATAAAGCATTTCTATTTAAATCAAATTATTTTCTATTTGAATTTTTGCCTAACATCTAGCGGCCAATATTTCATACATTTTAGAAGGAGAACAAATTAAACAATTTTCGAACACATTGCTACTGCAAAGTGTTTCGAATGAGATGACAGGTGAGTAATTAAGGAGGGTTTAGATGGGGGTAACAGAATTAAGAATATTAAAAAGAACTAGAAAATGATATGGGTGGGGGTTACAAATAAGAAAACAGAAAAAGATCCAAAAGAAATGAAGAATAGAGAATAATGGGGAGCTTAAATATAAAGAATATAGAAAATGGGAAAAAATAAAGAATCGACAAATGGTTTAACAAGTTAAAGAATACAAAAATGAAGGTCAAGGTATCCAGTCATCCTTGAATTTCTGCTCCAAGGAATTTCGGTATATATCTGGAAAGTGCCCATAAAATGTACAATGGATGATGCTGACGATAGAAGATGACAAACTCTGAAACAGTGGTAACGTCTTCTTTGTTACGCAACGTCATAAAATTGAGAATGGAAATGGGAATGTGTCAAAGAGACAACAACCCGACCACAGAACAGACAACAACAGAAGGTCACCAATAGGTCTTCAATGCAGCGAGAAATTCCGCACCCGGAGGCGTCCTTAAGCTGGCCCCTAAACAAATATATATACTAGTTCAGTGATAATGGACGTCATACTAAACTCCAAATTATACACAAGAAACTAAAAGTAAAAATAATACAAGACTAACAAAGGCCAGAGGCTCCTGACTTGGGACAGGCGCAAAAATGCGGCGGGGTTAAACATGTTTATGAGATCTCAACCTTCCCCCTATACCTCTAGCCAATGTAGAAAAGTAAACGCATAACAATACGCACATTAAAAGTCAGTTAAAGAGAAGTCCGAGTCCGATGTCAGAAGATGTAACAAAAGAAAATAAACAAAATGACAATAATACATAAATAACAACAGACTACTAGCAGTTAACTGACATGCCAGCTCCAGACCTCAATTAAACTGATTGAAAGATTATGTCTTCATCATATGAATATCAGGCACAATCCCTCCCGTTAGGGTTTAGTATCATACCATCATAAAATATATGAGAAGAGCATAACCCGTGTCATGCCAACAACTGGTTTTAAATAAATGTGTTTAGTTCTGATGCAAAGACCCTATAAGTGAATCAATATTAAAGCCAAAATATGCAATCTTTAATGACCTGACAACAGTATCGTAACTATATCCCTTCTTAATAAGTCTATTTAAAGGTTTTGTTAGCTTCTGAGGTGAATACTGACATTTTAGTGCTTTATAAAGAATATTACCATAAAAGATTGGATGTGAAATACCTGAATCCCTATTTCAGATTTTGGATGGATGGCTGTTTAACGTTCAGCGGCTAATCAAATGCATATTCAGTACGAGAACATGTCAATGTAATATGAACATTAACCCTGCTTTGTACTGGACCGACACGCTGAGGTAGCAATACACAGTTAGAATTGTTAGTTTCGCATTTTGGCCCCTGTGAATTTTTAAATAAAAGAGAAAGACAAGTTATAAGTACCTGAAAATGAAGAAAAATAAAATTTGATGCTGTGAGAGTGGTTTTAATTGAAAGGTATGATTCCAGAGAAGAGATTGACCCCTGGTTTGCTCAGTAGAAATGTAAATTTCGGGTCTAAATTCATATCCAGTCCACCAATGACTCTAAAACTATATCAGCATTTGTTGACTGTTTTCAATGGTGTAAATTTGCCTCGATCTTTTGAAAGGTAATTTGCGGAAAAAGGAGCAGAAAGACCCCCAATTTTTTTTGTTTTTTTTGAGAGGGCTATCATTCAGTGTTGAAACAATGTATGTCTGATATTCATTGAAATTTTATAAAATGGATATTTTTAAGCCTGTATGGGGGTGTCCAACAGCATTTTTTGAAGAAAAAATAGAAAACAAACACCAAATGTTTCCATGGATACTGAACTTGTACAATTTTTTTAAGTGTTTGGTTACAGATTTGAAATCTGCTGAGAAATATGATTCTAAATATGTATACAAGTTTGGGTATTCTTGTAGAATTGGTTATATCCTTTTCAAAATGCATGCACATATTCTTGAATTTAAAGTCCAAATTTCAGCATCATTTGCTAACTGTGTATTGCTACCTTATGGTAATATGAAATTAGACCATAAAAGGGAAAACACTCAATTTTGGGCAAGAATTTTGGCTAATCTAGTTAAAGACATTGTAGGTGATATGAAATCCTTTAATTTTCTTGACATTTTGTCTAACAAGCCATTATTTTCCTTTTCAAAAGACTTTTAAGGCTCGTAGTTGCTTGACTTTGCCATGATGTATATTGACGTTGTCAAATGTGAAGGCGAAAGCAATACAATTTTAATGCAATGGGCAATCCATTCAATTCGTTACAAAAAAGGAAGTATGTGAACTATATAATTAAATTTATTGAAAATAATATTCCATAATCTCATTCAGATATAATATAAACTGTATTAACCATTTCACTAAGTTGACAGTTAGTTACTTTATACTTTGATGTTGCTAACCAGTATTTATGACGTCATGACGTCATGATTACCTTTATGACGTCTTCATAATTAAAAGTGCAGATATTTAAATATAGTCTAAAGTCAAAACACACCTTAAAAGATATTAAATTTCATTTTAACAGGAATTCCAATGCAAATTAAATGATCTCTACAACATGAAATTTTCATAAAATTAACTGTTAAAATCCTTGAAATTTTAGACTTATCTGCCCTTTGACCATGAATCTTTAAAGTGTAATGTATTCCAGTCAAAGTACACTATAAGATGAAAATGATGTAAATCTTCAATTAAGAATGAACCAAAAATAAAATTAACACTCAAAAGAAGGAAAATGTATTCTTAGAATAATTTTTAGTTGAATAATAATAAAATCATGAAGAATTTTTAGAGATTTTATAAATTTGATTTGTTTTGTTGTCCATAGCAACATATTTTTCAGCTGAAAAATGTTGACAAAATTGTGTTCATATATTTAGCATGGGTACCAGGTACCTGAAACGGGTGTTTATTTTATCAATTGACTTTTATTGCACATTTCATACTTGTCACCACTGATCCACTTTTTCATAGAAAATTTTAATGATTTTCTTAAATACCATTATAACTTTGCGCGACTGTATCTTTGGTTATTTTCATCCGATCTTAGAAAATTCAGGCCAAAAGCTTGAAATTTGGTAAACTTTGTAGAAATAAAGGATTTAACTGAAAAGTGTATTACATTTTATCCTTAATTAAGGTAGCAATACACAGTTAGAATTTTAGTTTCGCATTTTGGCCCTGTGAATTTTTAAATAAAGAAAGACAAGTTATAAGTACCTGAAAATGAAGAAAATAAAATTTGATGCTGTGAGAGTGGTTTTAATTGAAAGGTATGATTCCAGAGAAGAGATTGACCCTGGTTTGCTCAGTAGAAATGTAAATTTCGGGTCTAAATTCATATCCAGTCCACCAATGACTCTAAAACTATATCAGCATTTGTTGACTGTTTTCAATGGTGTAAATTTGCCTCGATCTTTTGAAAGGTAATTTGCGGAAAAAGGAGCAGAAAGACCCCAATTTTTTGTTTTTTTGAGAGGGCTATCATTCAGTGTTGAAACAATGTATGTCTGATATTCATTGAAATTTTATAAAATGGATATTTTTAAGCCTGTATGGGGTGTCCAACAGCATTTTTGAAGAAAAAATAGAAAACAAACACCAAATGTTTCCATGGATACTGAACTTGTACAATTTTTTTAAGTGTTTGGTTACAGATTTGAAATCTGCTGAAATATGATTCTAAATATGTATACAGGTTTGGGTATTCTTGTAGAATTGGTTATATCCTTTTCAAAATGCATGCACATATTCTTGAATTTAAAGTCCAAATTTCAGCATCATTTGCTAACTGTGTATTGCTACCTGAGCCGGTTTTTAACAAGCTAGTTCACATGGTAGCAGGAAGACACGTCTCCCTTCCCGGATACAATATTCCGACTCCGAGCCGACCAGTATTTGCTCTTACTCATTAATGTCGCGTGCTTAGCGGAGAAGTAGCAAATATCAATTTTAAAGTCTTTGGTTTCAACCGGCCGGGGTTCGAACCCAGGATTTCCCACTCGAAGCAAAAGCGATACCACGAGACTGATTAATTTACAATAGAAAGGATACTGCAGTATTGTAAGCATTCGCACATAATTTCATAAGCTCAACATGTCAAAGGTTTGGCAAACTATAATAATCTGAATTTCGTGTTTGTGGGAAAAAAAGGGGGAGAAAATCGGGTATTCGATAACACAAAACGACAGAAATGTATACCGGAAGATTTACATCAATTAAATTCGTTAAATTTCGAATACTAGCATATTCAATTTAAACCATTTAGAAGCATGAGCTAAATTATGAATCAGGGAAACTATCTGTACGACTAATTTTCAGATTCTTAGCTGAAACCCAAAATTATATATATTCTTTTTCTCCAGGTAATGTATATGAAAATATCCCATCGAATATTAAATTATCGTTCACAGCTTTATTTCATTTATATAATCTAGACTTTTGATACATCTGGTTTTATGTTCCAGTTTTAGGTAAAAGAGATTAGTGATAAGATATAACAAGTTATAATATATTTTAATATTTTAATTTAGTCAATTAATTCATTGTGAGCAAGTCTTATCATTTAAAAGCATTTATAAATTAATACTAGGTAACGGTTTTAAAAGTGAGATCTTTTTCAAACGAATGTTTTTATTTGTTTTCTATGACCATCTATTAATTAATCACTTCTACTTTGTAAATGAAATTGTAGAAAAAAACAAGATCTTGATGTTCCAATTATCTTTCTTTTCAAACATGATTACAAACACCACCCAACAACCAAAGTTTAAATAATGAAAAAAACCTGTTACGGTCCTTAAATCACAATACTGTAAATTCAGAAATGTTTGCAATTCTTGAACAATGCACAAAATGTGAGATTAATCATTTCGATTTCAGGAAAAATAGCTTGCTATGCGGAACTGGTTTTCTCATTGTTGAAGGCCATACAGTTGCCTATAGATGCTAACTTCTATGTCATTTGCAATTGGTCTCTGGTGTAGAGTTGTATCATTGAAAACAAACATCTTATGTTTATACTATATACAATATTACAAATAGTGATTTTGAAATTTAAAGTATGAATTCTTGTCCCCCGTCGCAAATTTTGTAATAACTTAAACATCGCAAAATTATGAATTTACAGTATGTTATCAGTCAACGTCAATTTCTTCTTCTTCCTCAATTTCGTCACAAAAATCATCGGTCGTTGCATCTTGATACTGTTGGTATTCGGAAATTAAATCATTCATATTCGACTCCGCCTCGGTAAATTCCATTTCGTCCATTCCTTCCCCTGTATACCAATGCAGAAAGGCTTTCCTTCGGAACATTGCGGTAAATTGTTCGGAAATCCTCTTGAAAAGTTCCTGAATAGCAGTGCTGTTCCCAATAAATGTACCAGACATTTTTGTTCCTTCGGAGGAATGTCGCAGACGGCGTGAACATTAACCCTGCTTTGTACTGGACCGACACGCTGAGGTAGCAATACACAGTTAGAATTGTTAGTTTCGCATTTTGGCCCCTGTGAATTTTTAAATAAAAGAAAGACAAGTTATAAGTACCTGAAAATGAAGAAAAATAAAATTTGATGCTGTGAGAGTGGTTTTAATTGAAAGGTATGATTCCAGAGAAGAGATTGACCCCTGGTTTGCTCAGTAGAAATGTAAATTTCGGGTCTAAATTCATATCCAGTCCACCAATGACTCTAAAACTATATCAGCATTTGTTGACTGTTTTTCAATGGTGTAAATTTGCCTCGATCTTTTGAAAGGTAATTTGCGGAAAAAGGAGCAGAAAGACCCCCAATTTTTTTTGTTTTTTTTGAGAGGGCTATCATTCAGTGTTGAAACAATGTATGTCTGATATTCATTGAAATTTTATAAAATGGATATTTTAAGCCTGTATGGGGGTGTCCAACAGCATTTTTTGAAGAAAAAATAGAAAACAAACACCAAATGTTTCCATGGATACTGAACTTGTACAATTTTTTTAAGTGTTTGGTTACAGATTTGAAATCTGCTGAGAAATATGATTCTAAATATGTATACAAGTTTGGGTATTCTTGTAGAATTGGTTATATCCTTTTCAAAATGCATGCACATATTCTTGAATTTAAAGTCCAAATTTCAGCATCATTTGCTAACTGTGTATTGCTACCTTATGGTAATATGAAATTAGACCATAAAAGGAAAACACTCAATTTTGGGCAAGAATTTTGGCTAATCTAGTTAAAGACATTGTAGGTGATATGAAATCCTTTAATTTTCTTGACATTTTGTCTAACAAGCCATTATTTTCCTTTTCAAAAGACTTTTAAGGCTCGTAGTTGCTTGACTTTGCCATGATGTATATTGACGTTGTCAAATGTGAAGGCGAAAGCAATACAATTTTAATGCAATGGGCAATCCATTCAATTCGTTACAAAAAAAGGAAGTATGTGAACTATATAATTAAATTTATTGAAAATAATATTCCATAATCTCATTCAGATATAATATAAACTGTATTAACCATTTCACTAAGTTGACAGTTAGTTACTTTATACTTTGATGTTGCTAACCAGTATTTATGACGTCACGACGTCATGATTACCTTTATGACGTCTTCATAATTAAAAGTGCAGATATTTAAATATAGTCTAAAGTCAAAACACACCTTAAAAGATATTAAATTTCATTTTAACAGGAATTCCAATGCAAATTAAATGATCTCTACAACATGAAATTTTCATAAAATTAACTGTTAAAATCCTTGAAATTTTAGACTTATCTGCCCTTTGACCATGAATCTTTAAAGTGTAATGTATTCCAGTCAAAGTACACTATAAGATGAAAATGATGTAAATCTTCAATTAAGAATGAACCAAAAATAAAATTAACACTCAAAAGAAGGAAAATGTATTCTTAGAATAATTTTTAGTTGAATAATAATAAAATCATGAAGAATTTTTAGAGATTTTATAAATTTGATTTGTTTTGTTGTCCATAGCAACATATTTTTCAGCTGAAAAATGTTGACAAAATTGTGTTCATATATTTAGCATGGGTACCAGGTACCTGAAACGGGTGTTTATTTTATCAATTGACTTTTATTGCACATTTCATACTTGTCACCACTGATCCACTTTTTCATAGAAAATTTTAATGATTTTCTTAAATACCATTATAACTTTGCGCGACTGTATCTTTGGTTATTTTCATCCGATCTTAGAAAATTCAGGCCAAAAGCTTGAAATTTGGTAAACTTTGTAGAAATAAAGGATTTAACTGAAAAGTGTATTACATTTTATCCTTAATTAAGGTAGCAATACACAGTTAGAATTGTTAGTTTCGCATTTTGGCCCTGTGAATTTTTAAATAAAAGAAAGACAAGTTATAAGTACCTGAAAATGAAGAAAATAAAATTTGATGCTGTGAGAGTGGTTTTAATTGAAAGGTATGATTCCAGAGAAGAGATTGACCCTGGTTTGCTCAGTAGAAATGTAAATTTCGGGTCTAAATTCATATCCAGTCCACCAATGACTCTAAAACTATATCAGCATTTGTTGACTGTTTTCAATGGTGTAAATTTGCCTCGATCTTTTGAAAGGTAATTTGCGGAAAAGGAGCAGAAAGACCCCAATTTTTTTGTTTTTTTGAGAGGGCTATCATTCAGTGTTGAAACAATGTATGTCTGATATTCATTGAAATTTTATAAAATGGATATTTTTAAGCCTGTATGGGGTGTCCAACAGCATTTTTGAAGAAAAAATAGAAAACAAACACCAAATGTTTCCATGGATACTGAACTTGTACAATTTTTTTAAGTGTTTGGTTACAGATTTGAAATCTGCTGAAATATGATTCTAAATATGTATACAGGTTTGGGTATTCTTGTAGAATTGGTTATATCCTTTTCAAAATGCATGCACATATTCTTGAATTTAAAGTCCAAATTTCAGCATCATTTGCTAACTGTGTATTGCTACCTGAGCCGGTTTTTAACAAGCTAGTTCACATGGTAGCAGGAAGACACGTCTCCCTTCCCGGATACAATATTCCGACTCCGAGCCGACCAGTATTTGCTCTTACTCATTAATGTCGCGTGCTTAGCGGAGAAGTAGCAAATATCAATTTTAAAGTCTTTGGTTTCAACCGGCCGGGGTTCGAACCCAGGATTTCCGCACTCGAAGCAAAAGCGATACCACGAGACTGATTAATTTACAATAGAAAGGATACTGCAGTATTGTAAGCATTCGCACATAATTTCATAAGCTCAACATGTCAAAGGTTTGGCAAACTATAATAATCTGAATTTCGTGTTTGTGGGAAAAAAAGGGGGAGATAATCGGGTATTCGATAACACAAAACGACAGAAATGTATACCGGAAGATTTACATCAATTAAATTCGTTAAATTTCGAATACTAGCATATTCAATTTAAACCATTTAGAAGCATGAGCTAAATTATGAATCAGGAAACTATCTGTACGACTAATTTTCAGATTCTTAGCTGAAACCCAAAATTATATATATTCTTTTCTCCAGGTAATGTATATGAAAATATCCCATCGAATATTAAATTATCGTTCACAGCTTTATTTCATTTATATAATCTAGACTTTTGATACATCTGGTTTTATGTTCCAGTTTTAGGTAAAGAGATTAGTGATAAGATATAACAAGTTATAATATATTTTGATATTTTAATTTAGTCAATTAATTCATTGTGAGCAAGTCTTATCATTTAAAAGCATTTATAAATTAATACTAGGTAACGGTTTTAAAAGTGAGTTCTTTTTTCAAACGAATGTTTTTATTTGTTTTCTATGACCATCTATTAATTAATCACTTCTACTTTGTAAATGAAATTGTAGAAAAAAACAAGATCTTGATGTTCCAATTATCTTTCTTTTCAAACATGATTACAAACACCACCCAACAACCAAAGTTTAAATAATGAAAAAAACCTGTTACGGTCCTTAAATCACAATACTGTAAATTCAGAAATGTTTGCAATTCTTGAACAATGCACAAAATGTGAGATTAATCATTTCGATTTCAGGAAAAAATAGCTTGCTATGCGGAACTGGTTTTTCTCATTGTTGAAGGCCATACGGTTGCCTATAGATGCTAACTTCTATGTCATTTGCAATTGGTCTCTGGTGTAGAGTTGTATCACTGAAAAACAAACATCTTATGTTTATACTATATACAATATTACAAATAGTGATTTTGAAATTTAAAGTATGAATTCTTGTCCCCCGTCGCAAATTTTGTAATAACTTAAACATCGCAAAATTATGAATTTACAGTATGTTATCAGTCAACGTCAATTTCTTCTTCTTCCTCAATTTCGTCACAAAAATCATCGGTCGTTGCATCTTGATACTGTTGGTATTCGGAAATTAAATCATTCATATTCGACTCCGCCTCGGTAAATTCCATTTCGTCCATTCCTTCCCCTGTATACCAATGCAGAAAGGCTTTCCTTCGGAACATTGCGGTAAATTGTTCGGAAATCCTCTTGAAAAGTTCCTGAATAGCAGTGCTGTTCCCAATAAATGTACCAGACATTTTTGTTCCCTTCGGAGGAATGTCGCAGACGGCGGTTTTCACGTTGTGTGGAATCCATTCAACAAAATACGAACTGTTCTTGTTTTGAACATTTAACATTTGTTCATCAACTTCTTTCATTGAAATATGTCCGCGGAAAATAGTAGCAACAGTTAAATATCGTCCGTGTCTCGGGTCACAAGCAGCCATCATATTTTTGGCATCGAACATTTGTTGTGTTAGTTCCTGAACTGACACTGCTCTGTAGTCTTGGCATGCACGTGATGTCAGTGGGGCGAAGCCGGGCATAAAGAAATGCAAACGTGGAAATGGTACCATGTTTACGGCCAGTTTTCTTAAATCAGCGTTTAACTGTCCAGGAAACCTTAAACATGTTGTAACGCCAGACATCGTTAAACTAACTAAATGGTTTAAGTCACCGTATGTTGGAGTTTTTAATTTAAGCGTGTTGAAACATATATCGTAAAGAGCCTCGTTGTCGATGCAGTATGTCTCATCTGTGTTTTCAACTAACTGATGAACAGATAAAGTAGAGTTGTACGGCTCTACAACTGTATCAGATACCTGAAAGTATGAACATAAATAAAAATATTATGAGTGTTCGTTATCAACTCGTCTGCTTAGATTTAATTCAGTCTTAAAAGATGTATAAATATGCCTCTGGAATATAATTATCCGATTTAAGATTGTTATCCGCTATAATAGTCACTCGTCCTAACAGTAAGATGCAGGAAGTATTTTTGCACCTACCATTCTTATTTTGTGTGTGTGGTAATTGGGTGGATCCAAGAACAAACATTTGTATTAAACTATAATAATAATTAAAAAAAAAAAAAAAAAAAAAAAACAATAACGCACAGGAACAAGAAAAATTTTTGAAACTCAATACCCCCTTAAAAAATCTCATTGGAAACACACAATATTTTTTTTTTTAAAAATCGAATCAAACAATTTATTTAAAAAAAAAACTTGTCCTTCCGAAAAAAAAAAGTGAATGGTCGTTGCCCTGTCGTCTGTAATTGTTCAAAAGCCTGTATATAATACGAAAGAACATTTAGAATGAATTGCGAAACATTGCGCTACACGTGACGTGTTGATATGTAATTCAAGAATTAACTGTTAATGATATTTGTTAAAGAGGTGTATCAGTTTGTATTAATGTTTTAACGTCACGGTGGCAAAAGTCCATTAATTTCAATTGCCTTAACGGATCAAACATGTTTTTTTTAGTTTTCTAGCCGATTTAGGAAACTGTAACGGGACAGGTCAGTTCAACGTACATCGGTACATCCTATATTCACAGGTCCCTTACCAAACTTGAAAACACAGACTTGAAATAAACTACACAATCCAGAGTATGAACGTATCCGCCCCGTAACTAACTCAAATTATTCACTCTTGTGGCAGAGCAAACGGTGATCGCAATACAACGACCGACATTGGCAAAAATGCGCATGAAAATGCAGACATTTACTAGCTCGTGACAAAAATATTTCTTTCAAGTACTATGTGTCATACTCAACTCTGTGATGATAATCTTTCAACGGTATATTTTTTACTTATAAAACAAAGAAATAGTGTGTTTATGGATGTGTTTGTCGTTCAGTTTTTTTCAAGGTTCAAACGAACAAATTTACCATTTATATCTTAAAGTGTAACATTGTTATGTATACACATCTTTGTCATAAACTACAGCTATTAATTTAAGTTGTTTGTTGTGACAACCTCTGTTTAGTCTCGTTTGTCATAATGTTTTAGATAAATGTACCTTCATGTAAGAAATAAATTAACGCGGACATACACTGCGTTAAAAGTACAATTGAAATGTGTGTATATAAGAGGCAGAAAAATTACCCCTAAATTTATTACACACTAGGGTCATTTTCAAAAAGTCTTCCAATCTTTACTTGAATTCATACTTTCACAGCTTTAAGATTCTACCAATACTTTGGCTTATTTCTGCACACTGTATAATTATATAGTAAGTCTGAAGATAGCCCCAATCACAATTTGACAGATTTTGAGAAAATGTTTCATATTGTCTCAAATATTCAAAAAAAAAAAAAGACATCATTCATAACAAAAATATGTTTGCAGTAACAAAGCTATATATTGTCCTCAAGAAGCAAATTAATTCCCTTGGTCAGATACGTTCTCTGAGGCAGAATTTAAAAAAAAACTTGACATGTAAAATTTACAATTTTGTATCAAAATGAGTTCAGCAGCAGCTTGTAAGACAAATCAATGTTTTGATGAAAATTTGCTGAAAGATGTGTTTAACTACATGACTCATGTAGCATATTATATATCAAATTATATTATATTAAAATTCCAGTAGGATTTGAAAACTTTTAGATATTGACACTGTGAGTAAAAACAAATACTGGGGAAATTGGTCCTGCCTCTTTAAGATAAACGCTACTTGATATTCTCTTCAACACTTTATGTTAAGATAAGTTTCTTTTTTTCTGAAATTACTTGAAATATTAGAAATCGGGCGTTTGAAGAACTGTCAATCAATAAAGTTTCAAAACAAACTTGAAACTCAGATCTAAGGGAGCTACCATTTGCGGATTTGAAAAAATAGGCAGGACAGGAGTTTTGAGTCAGGATCAAAAAAAAAGGCAGGATAAAGTAAAAAAAAGTCAGGATCAAAAAAAAAGCAACCGAATAGACTAGAGGGAAAAATGACAGGACTTTTTCATCCTAGATAAAAATCAAATGGTAAATGAACCTTCGATTGATAGTTACATCATCTAAAAGATGCTACTCTAATAACTAATTTTTTAAAAGTAAAATTATGATTTCGTATACATGGTTTATCTTTTAATAGTTTGAATCTGCTTGTTATAGAACTTTCTCATCTTTTCACTGAATAACATAAATTCAAATGTATAATGAATAAATGTGTAACAATTAACCGTTCAGCAAAAACAGGAAAAAAATCACACAAAAGCAATCGTTTCTGATTTTTTTTTCTCATGCATATTAACTGTATAACTGTTCTAATTGCATTCTTATGCGGAAATTGCAAAATCAAATTTAAAAAAAAAAAAAAAAAGAAAAAGCCAACAATTTAAAGCCATAATTTTGTATTACACTAAGCTTGCCTTCGGTGACGGAACAACAGAAAATGTATTCATTATTCTATCCGGGTATTCTTCTCTAATTTTGGAAATGATCAGAGTTCCCATACCGGATCCGGTTCCTCCTCCCAAGGAATGACAGAGCTGGAAACCTTGGAGACATTCACAGGATTCCGACTCCTTTCGGATCACATCCATTACGTTATCTACCAATTCCGCTCCTTCTGTATAATGGCCTTTTGCCCAATTATTTCCGGCTCCAGCATAACCAGCGACAAAATTATCCGGTCGGAACAAATTTCCATACGCACTTGATCTGGCATAATCGAGTGTTCCTGGTTCTAAATCAACAAGAATCGATCTCGGAACATAATTCCGGTTTGATCCTTCCTTATAATAAACATCAATTCTTTCTAATTGTAAAGCTGAGTCACCAACATACTGTCCGAACTCATCAATTCCATGTTCACCAGAAATCATTTCCCAGAAAATTGAACCGATTTGATTCCCACACTGTCCGACTTGTAAATGTAGAATTTCCCTCATTTTGAAAAAGTTGAAAAGTTTACGTTTCAATCTCTGGAGGATAATTTGAAAATGAATGCGTTTTCTTACCAGTATGTTGCAAAGAGAGTTTATTACATCATACAAAAAGTCTACATTTTGGCACGTGCAGAAATCACAATCTGCAAATATCTGTCATTTTTTCTTGAATTACATTCCAATATTACAAGCTATAGCTTTCAATCGTCTGCTGTGAGAATTATGTCTCGCGCCAGATGTGATACGTACATCGTCTGCCCCGATTATTCATTACCGGTAAATGAAGAATTTGTACAAAAATGACAAAGATGAATCAGGAAATTTATGCGATGTTAGGTACAAATGAAAAAATGCGACCTAAAGCAACAACCCTCTGAAGGGTGCACCCAAAGCTGCAGTTAATACGAATTGCATAGGAAGCATTTTACCCTCTGTTTTTATTGGACTTTAAAAGAAAATGAATTAGGAAAAAAAATATCTGTGCAATTTTAATTAAACTGTATTACTAGAGAATTGGTAAATGCATTCGAATGTGTACATCTCCGCGACGCACAGTGGGAGACATACAAATGCCAGCCGCGCGTTCGTCTGTCCGTCTATTGTATGTTGTTAAATGCGATAAGCAATCTCATTCCGAACTAAAATTCGTAATGATTTTTGTAATAAAATTTATATGAAAGTTTTTTATCAACATCAACTTATATAAATATGATGGCATTTTTACAATAAGTAAATACTTCATGATTCGATCAAATTTACTCCCGAGATAACTGAATAGAAATGTTCTGAGCATTGGCTGGAGTTATTCCCCATGATTGCATGTGGCTAACTTCAAAGAAATCCATTAGCAATAATCAAGTGACTTTAAACGCATATGTTGTGTCCACAAAGTATGTGGCACACGAAAGGCGACATTATTACGCTGTACTTATTCTAATTTTAGAGCGTATCTAAAACAGTTACTATGTACCCTTTTTGAGTATGCATATTATTATGACCGTATGATGGCTTTTAATGTGATTGTTTTACCTCGAGTTGTTGATTGTTGTGTACAAATTTTAACATCTCATATTTTATTCTTTATACATTTTTGTGTACTTAGGTTTTTTATCAACTATACTAATTTTCTACTCTTATTTTAAAAAAATTTATGATAAATAAAGTAGTATATATCATTGATTGAATTTAACTGGTTATATTTCGTGAGAAAAAAAAATCGCGGCCTCTTTCATTACGCATGCTCATTGTTAACATGGCCTTCCTTTCATTATGATATCCAATTATAACTGTTTCATCGTGTCTGCTACTACACAGGTTTACATTTTACAATGTGACACTCTACCCTCTGGCCAGATGTTAAGAAAGCTGTATCTCTATTGTATACAGCGCGTTCGCATTGAGTTTTCAAAATAATTGTATGTGTTTTAACTCTTGACTGGTAGGGTTCTCTGATTTAAATGCGAACACGAAGGGACCTAAAACGGTTTTAAGTCGTAGATTGGATGTCGATGATAATAACTACGGATATTATTTGTTTTTAAAAAGGTGTGACTGATCTGAGACTTTGTTTTAACTCTTATGGTCAAAATCCGAAAGTGATGAAAATTAATAGAATTTTATTATTAACAAAAGAGTGTTAATCATTATGCTTTATTAAAACAAAATCCAGCATTTACATGTACGAATAAAATTAAAATATTATTCAGTGCGCGCTTAACGTTGCCATTTTGTAGAAGAGTTGCAAATGTGATTGTTTTATTTTACATTAAAGGACCGGGTATATCGAACCCAAATCCGAGCAGGGATCCGAATCCTGAGGAGCAATAGACCATTTTCTTATTACCGACTTTTGACTCCGGATTATGTAATTTTCGACAGGTTACCTAATTAGTCCTATATTATAAGACTTCTGAGTTTCATATCATTTACATTCTTATATTATAGGACTAGTAACCTAATTTGCCGTAGGACATCATGGAACTCAGTCAACTAAGAGCAACCAAAAGAAGTAAAATCAAATATATAATCGGTGCAATTTGGGGAAAGTTACTGTTTTCTGATGATTTTGTCGTGTATAGAAAACGTAAAACAGTTATTTTTCCCCAAAATTGTACCGATTGAAAGCTTTAATTTACTTTTTTACGTTGCTCTTACTTTACCGTACCAGGATGTCCTACCACATAGAAGGCAACCTGTCGAAAAATTATAAAATCCGGAGTCAAAATTCGGTAATATGAAAATAGTCTATTAAACTTTGTTTAGTCCACTTTGTAAGTACAATATGGATCCGATTCCCACGGAGCATAATCATCGAGATTCGGATCCTTTCGCGGATTTCGGATTGGGATACCCTGTGTGCTAACTCAAAAAAAAAAAAAATACCGCATAATATAAGAATATGAAGATGTGGTATGATTGCCAATGAGACAAGTAGTATTTCATTTTCTTGGCATTAGGTTGACCTTTTGTGAACCCTATACTCCGGTGAAGGACTTTGACTTTAGACCGCTGTGATTGGATATATGGATATAATCTATTTTTGTATCATTTATGAATTACTACAGTGTGTATATTTACAATAAAGCATCCAAACACACGGAAATATTTTCTTGAGAATTATTCGATAAGGCTTCTGAATTTCTTTATAATTTGATGTAAAAATCCGGTTGCTATGGATACTATAAACAAGCTCACTTAGAAGATTGTCATGCCACCATTTGACGTCAACAGAATAATAAAAACTAACATCACACATTAGTAAAACCAAAGAGCTGCTTTCAGGAGAAAACGAAATAAAAGTGGTTCTTTAATAGTCATAATATTGTATCTGAATTAGGCAACAGGCCTTTCAAGTGAAATTCAACACCTTGGGAGCTAGCAAGATAAGTGAACTGATATGCATGACAACAATGTTTTAGCTATTATATAAAATGAATCTGTAGTGGTTGCTATGCTTCTAAAACAATATAGAATTACACAACTTGAAAAAATACATACCGCTCACTTACAGTAGAGATCACTTCTAACCTCTCGTTAGAACTGTCAGAATAATCTGTCATAGAACTGTTCTAAACTGTCCTAGAACAGTTGTACCTAGAACTGTTCTAAGTAGAACTGTCAGAATCAGTTCTAGGTAGAACTGACCAAATCAGTTCTAGGTAGAACTGTCAGGATCAGTTCTAGAGTAGAACTGTCTAAAACTGTTCTAGCCGTAGAACTGACCAAACCTGTCAGGATTGTAGAACAGTTCTAAATGACGTCACTGCAGTAAGGGCATCTTAGAATTTAGAAAAAAAATCAGTTCCAATAACTTTACTGTGAAGCAGATTTTCTATATTTACTTTTCAAATTACGTGTACAAATATCGAAGCGGATAGAAAGGTTATCCAACACATCGGAAAAATATTTTTATATGATTGGATATATAAACATCATGGTTTACGTTGCTTCGTTCCCCGTTTTTAACAGTCTCTTCCAACATAGCTCTATGCATTTAATACATGGAATTTTAATCGTAATTTACCTTGTTTGCCTTGGATTCACATTCATGATCTAAGATTCTGTTTTGCCAAATGTTCAAACGAAAATTGTACAGTTTATATATAGGGATATTAATGAAATACGTGTTCTATAAGCATGATAAGTATGACCGTCTCGTCAATATTTAGACAGACTTATCCATAACGATTATAAATGATATCTGGGAGTCTTGGACGTCCGAAAAATATACTCGATCTGAACATGAATGAAATATTTGCCCCTGGACGTTAGGCTACAAACAAAATCAATCATTCTACAAAATATATTAACAGAATACTATTCCAAGAAGAAAACTTCTCATACATGTACTTTTCATTTTAAAGTACATTTTGTATATGAATCAGTTGTGTGAGTCTGAGACTACTATATTAGTCTCAGTGTGAGTGTTGGGTGATGCATTAAATAGTTTTGTTTAAAAAACAAACTATCACGAACCACTGACTTTAGTATTGATACAGAGAGGAAATATAAATGGCACTCTAAATTGATATGGACAAAATTTTGTAGTCATGGTAGTCATTGTGTTCCAGAATTGGTGTCATCTTTATCATACCATGCGTCCTGACATAGACATATTATTGATTTACAATGAGGCCATACATGTATATATTTACATGATAAAGTGTAAATATGTTCAGTTTTGGTTGATGCAGTCAAATAATTTTGTTAAAAGAGTCAGTCAGATATATCAAAACTACTGACATTTGTTTTTATTTTGAATAAAAAGAGGACATGCGGGTACTCTAAATTGATGTGGAAAAATTTTGTAGTCATTGTTTCACAATATTGCTGTCATTTGTATTATATAAATACAATCCATCCTGATATAAAAATATAAGTGATTGACTATGTGGCTATTAAGATTTACATAATAAAGTGCAAATATGGTCAGTTTTGGTTGATGGGGACAAATAATTTTGTTATACGAGTCAGTCTGAGGTGTGAAAACTACTGAAATTTGTTTACGATTCAATATTTTGAATAAAACTAAGGACATGCTGGTATTCTACATTGATGCGGAAATTTTTTTATAGCCATTGTGTTCCAGTATTGCTATCATTTGTATTATACAATCCATCCTTACATACAAATATTACTGATTTACTATGCGACTACAAAATTTACATAAAAAAGAGCAAATATGGTCAGTTTTGGCTGACACGGTCAAAAATTTTTGTTACACGAGTCAGTCGGAGGTATGAAAACGACTGATATTTATTTACGGTTCAATATTTGGAATAAAAAGAGGACATGCTGGCAGTGTCTATAAATTGACGCGAACAAAATTTTGTGGTCATTGTTTTCTAATATTGCTATCATTTGTATATTACAGTCCCTCTTGACCTAAAATTATAACTAAATTACTGTGCAGTTATATAGATTTACAGAAAAAAGAGCAAATATGGTCAGTTTTGGTTGATGCGGTCAAAACTTTTTGTTAAACGAGTCAGTCTGAGGTATGAAAACTACTGATATTTGTTTACGATTCAATATTTTGAATAAAAAGAGGACATGCTGGCACTATAAATTGATGTGAACAAAATTTTGTGGTCATTGTTTTCCAATATTGCTGTGATTTGTATTAAGCAATCCATCCTGGCCTAAAAATATAACTGTATTACTGTGCGGCTACATGTATAGAGATTTACATGATGAAGTGCAAATATGGTCAGTTTTGGTTTAAACATATTTATTTATAGTTGATTGGGAAACAAATTATTACATTTGGTTAATGAGGTCAAATAATTTTGTTATACGAGTCATCTTGACTCCCGGAATGACAAATGTAAAACAATTCAAACGAGAAAAACTAACGGCCTAATTTATGTACAAAAAATGAACGAAAAACAAATATGTAACAGATCAACAAAAGACAACCACTGAATTGCAGGCTGCTGACTTGAGACAGGCACGTACATACAGAATGTGGCGGGGTTAAACATATTGTCTTGATTAAAAATCTGAAATAACACCGGCAAAATAGCAAATCTCTCTATAAATCGCTAATTTGCCGAAGCCGGCAAAATAGCCTCTTTAGTCGGCAAAATAGCGCCAAGGAGGGCAGGCTATTTTGCCGGTGCCGGCAAAATAGCCACCGCCTTATATTTAAGACAAAGAGCTCTTAAAACTTATAAATCAATTCTAGCCGTAGAACTGACCCAATCAGTTCTAATCGTAGAACTGTTCTAGCCGTAGAACTGTTCTAGTAGTAGAACTGGCCAAAGATTTGGTCAGTTCTAGGTAGAACTGTCTAAAACTGTTCTAGGGTAGAACTGTCAGGATCAGTTCTAGGTAGAACTGTCCAAATCAGTTCTAGGTAGAACTGACCAAATCAGTTCTAGGTTAGAACTGTTCTAGCTAGAACTGACTAAAAGGTGTCAGGCTGACAGTTCTACATACTGTCCTAGAACAGTTCTCCTGACAGATTCTGACAGGTTTGATGAGAGGTTAGAAGTGATCTCCACTGTATCGCATAGAAAACTCGTTTGTAAAACAAAACTAATTTTCAAGAAAAAATTAAAAACAAAAAAATTGCTCGCTTGCCCCATATTTTTTTGAGCAGATGTCAGAAGAACTAGATATCATATTGGTGTGCCTAATCAAATTAAATAAATGTTTTCTGCCTGACAATACACTTTAAAATTATCGGTAGAATTTAAGTTTTGTTTTAAATATACGTCTTATTCATTTTATTGTATTGAACCTCAAAATTTGCAAAAATCTTTTAAAATTGCAGTTTTGCGCCCTCTGATAACATTTTTAAAGATATTAGTTAAGATATTTATTCAGAAATAGAACATTATATTTGTATAACCTCATAGTACAGATATTGACTGAATGTTTTTTTTTTTTTTTGGATAATGGCCTTAGTGTGAAACAAACTCACACGTTGTTTGTCCCTTAACATTCCTTTGACAAATTACCAGCCGATCGAGTCCATATTATTGTTTTAATTGCAGAAGTTAAATGGACGAAAAGTGTAAATTTGCAAGCTCAGTGCGAACGGGTACTTAAACAATAGTTTTATCTTTATCTGATCTTCAGTTAGTAATAGGTTCATCATTGTTCACAAAATTCTTACGCTGCGGAAGTTTTTGCTAACAAAGCTGTTGAGGAAATATTTACAGAATACGAGAGGATTTTGGGTGAACGACAATGTCATAGAATTCTAACCACACAATAGAAAAAGAGCATTGATGAGGGTCTGGATTGTGTTTACAGATTAGAGAATAATTGGCAAAACGTGCAGAATAATGAGCAGAAATATAAAGAATAGGAAAAAATAGGGCAAAAAATATAAAGAATAGGAAAAATAGGACAAAAATATAAAGAATAGGAAAAATAGAACAAAAATATAAAGAATAGGAAAAATAGGACAAAAATATAAAGAATAGGAAAAATAGGACAAAAATATAAAGAATAGGAAAAATAGGACAAAAATATAAAGAATAGAGAAAATAGGGCAAAAAATAAAGAATAGAGAATAACGGTGTGCTAAAAAAAAAAAAAAAAAAAAAAAAGAATAATGCATAAAACAAATAAAGAATAGTGAAAAATGCCCGAAAAAACATAAAGAATACAGAAATAAAGGACCCCCCACAAATCAAGACCCCAATTAATAGGTCAATATGTGGTCATCAATGACATTTATTTATGAAGTAACTATCTGTAATCTTGTCTAAAATTTATATAGACCATGCAATCGAAACTTTTTATTTCAAATGATTGGCTAAATACTAGTATTGGGTGTATATCAGATTTATTGTCTTTTATTTCTTCCTTTGAAGGGGGAGAGTTTCTTCATTCTTTTAAGGAGGAGGGCTGTTTCATTTGTCTTGTTTTAAGTAGTAGTGCTTTTTCTTCTTTCTTTTAAGGGGAATGTCCTTTCCTCCCTTTAAGATGGAGGGCGAGCTCATCCGTTTAATATGGTTGTAATCAAAGGTAAGATTGTAACTCACAACTATATCTAAGATTTTTTCTTGTCATTTTCATCTTTGGTAAATTTTAAAGATACAAATTTGAAGCACATAAAAATGCTAGATTCTCAGAGCAAATGATATGATAATGCAATTATTCAAAATGTAAAGAAAACATTTATATTTACTGTTATAATATTGTTTTTTTTCTCGATTACGAGAAATTATTTAAGTACCAGTCTTTGTAAGTATCAGGCAATTTAGAAAATTTTCAAAACATGGCCGACAAAAAACCCACCGACCTAACTACCCTATTTTGAAGTTACCCTCATCCTAAGTTAGAAATGGTAGGTCTTTTGTTTCTGCGTGTCTGGTAATTTGAGAAATATTTAGTTAAATTTTGGTTAGAATGATAGCAAGTTACAGAGTGATCTCCCCTTAATTGTTAATGTCTAGTGCATTTCAACCAAATTATATCTTGAATTACAAGAACTGGGAAAGGAAACGAATGTTATATTCATGCACCATTAAACATTCTGAACATAAATTAATGTAAAGCTGAGTGGGTTTTTGTTTGTCATGTTTTCACCACTGCCTGATTCGTAGGCAGATTGGCACTTAAAAACAATCTTATATTTAGTATGTTCATGTCATAACTTCGTCTTGCCTTGCCAAGGACATTAAGGATGTTCGCTACTCTGTTTCAAAATAACAATCTTTTAATAAGACTGTTATAAATTGGTAGTATATACATAAAGGAACTAAAAAAAACAGAAAAAAGAAGGGTCCGTGTGCTTATTTTCGAGATATAAGCCATTGAAAATTTGGCGGGAAATGTTTCTCTTTAGATTTTTCATGTATATAACATTGGCACCTTTTTTTCTTTCAAATACTAGGAAAAAATAACAAGGATTGTATAAGATTTCAAAAATGGCTTTTTAAACAATATATAATAAAATTATGAAAAGAAAAGTGAGGGTTAGCGGGCAAAATTTTTTATTGGCACTAACATGGATAAAACTAGAGGATTCCGAATATCAGACAGAAATTCAAAAACAAGAGTAGCGAACATCCTTAAACGAGGAAAGAAGATTTCACAGAGTCCACCAACTACCACGAGCCATAGTAGACTGACGAGTACTGTCCCCTGACTCGTTACCTACAGTCATCTATATTGATCAGATTTGAGACAGATTTATCAAGCGTCCACGAGTCATAGAAAAAACAAACAACACCTTAGCCAATAAAAATCCACAAGTCTTTATAGAAACACCAAAGACCAGCATAAGTAGTTATAAAATTAATTATAGTAAAAGGAAAATACAGCTCAAATAATACAAACCGCAGTAAAACACCTTACTTGGCAACCATTAAGCTATAAAAACCCAACCAACCGATAGTTTCCAAAACAAGGTCTGCGTTATAATACCCCTTCACCAAGCTACACGGGAAATAAGTAAAACACAGACCATCATGTGCTCACCACCAACATCTGTTGGCGAATACTGCATGATGGTCTGAATGGGGGGTCCCTCATTTCTTTATTTTTAATTTTTTTAGATCACTTTTGTCTATTCTTTATTCATTTTGCCCATTATTCTCTATTCTTTATATTTTAGCACCCTGTTATTCTCTATTCTTAATTTTTCCCTTTTTTTCTCTATATTCTTTATTTTTTAGCCCTTTCTTCTGCATTTTTGCCGATTATTCTCTATTTGGTAAACCCCAACCAGACCCTTCTGCATCGTACTCTGCAATGCAAAATAAAACAAAGACAAACTGGCAACAGAAATACTATACAAACTGACGATCATGTGTAATATTAGATTGATTGATTCTTGGTTGCTCAACGTCAAGTAGCAAATATTTCATGCATGTTCATGATATTTGAATTGACCCAGTAATTGAAACATGTTTTGGGAGAACACTCACCTTTTCAACCTTGAAAACTTAGTGTCTGACAAAGAAAACTAAATCAAATTGTTCTATTGATCTACACATTTGTGAAAATAGATGTGACTAAATCATTCTAAAAATAAAATCAGCAAGCATGATCCTTTACTACATTCATTGCCAGTTGTATTTTATGCTAAAATCTCATTTAGACATTTGTAAAGACACATATTTTGTTTTTGGTGCATTTAGCTGTGTGTAAATATATACATATAGAACGTGCATATATAGAAAATCAACCTAAATCTGTTAGAGCAGATCTGATTCTTTACTTCCTCCCCAACCGGAGCTGGAACCTGTACTTTTACTGTTCACTTCTATGGCAACACCGCCTAGCATTGCGCCGACGCTTTGTCCCCTCCTCTAACTATAGCTGATAAAAATCAGTTTATCGTTACGGGAGGTGGTATAGTATATATACACAAGTAGTTAGTTGTTTAACTACCTCTATGAAATATGCAAATATTTGGTAGATTAATAACTATACACATTTTATAAAAGTTTTTGTTGTTATATAATGTAAAAATCCTTGCAATTTTGGGTTTTGGCCTGCGACAAGTACGTGAATGAAAAAAAAACAGTTAAAGAGGGACAACTCTAAAAACAATTTGAACTTGTCTGAACAAATTTTCATCTGTGCCTAATATATCACTCTTGAATACGAAACAGTTTCCTTTAACCTGGTTACTGCCGTAGGACAATAAATAAAAGTACTTTACTATAAACTCGTATGATTTGATGGCTGGCGAAAAATCATATACACAGAATTACATATTCCTGTATATTGCTATAAGTAATTTGCAGAATTTTTTAACGTCCAGTCAAATATTTGAGCCACAATAAGAACGATAATAGCCTACTTTCAAGGGCGTATCCAGGATATTTGAATGGGGAAGGGGGGATGGGAGTGTTGACGTAATTTCCGATTTTTGAATATAAACTTGCTTAGCAAAGAGAGGCGACATTTTTTGGACGATTTTATTCTAAAAATATATCGCGGAAAACAGATTAAAAAAAATAGCGATCGGGCATACGCCCTCTACGCCCCTCTTGTATCCTCCACTGACTACAAAAGAATCTTCCTGGATGTGTTTCAACTTAAGCCTTTGAATGTTAAGCAAACAGCAATCGGTGTCATCAAAGTGTCATTCTGACCTACAATTCTTTTATTGGTGTATATATTTTATTATATGTTATGAGTTTTACTTATTGTTGAGAGCCATGCTGTTAAACAATAATATTTTACAATATTTTTCAATCGTGGTCACGTGCTTACTTCGAGCGGAGCAGACCAGACCAAAAGTTAATGTTAGAACAGGTCTGGTTCAATCGGAATTTTCCTGGTCGAAATCAACTTTGTGTAGGACTGGTTTCGAAGTTAACTTTTGCAAAAAAAGTACAAAATAGTTCACAAAATAAATAACAAACGGAAATTAATGTACATATAGTTATTGAATTGATAAATGTGATAGGCAGACAGTGTAAATTCCTTGATGTCGTGTTATTCGGAGGAATCCGTGGCTGAGTGGTCTAAGTGTTTTATTTACTAAACCGCTAAACTGTCAACAATGAGGTTTGTGAGTTCGAACCCCACACGTGGAAGGTGCGTTCGACTTCAATCTTAAGTGACTATAGGATTGCCAGTGTTCTTGCCAAATATCGATTATTCTCTCCTGGCACTCCCGCTTCCTCCACCAAATAAAAATTACAACACGATACACAAATGCATAGACAAAGCGGCATTAAACATCAGCGATCAACCAATCAATTTTATATTTGAACATGGATATAACGAGTGTAGAGTATTGAGTGTAGGTACCAATTATAGACTAATCTCCAATCATTTACATGAAATATTTGCTACTGGACATTAAGTAAACTGTTATAGGCTGTCATATGTACAAGATCTGCTTAGAGGTCGGTGACAGGCAATCCTCGAATGAATCCGCTACTTTCCTATGTTAGATGGAAGAACGGTCTCAGCCGAGTTTAGACGAGTGTTGTTGGTGATTCAGGAGAAAAAAGTTAGACCGACACAATCTTTTTTATTAATAATATATATATACATTTCTTTTATAATATGAAAAAGCACTTCTTATCAATAAAATATGAAATTTAACATTTGTTCATCTGCATTACATTATCACATTCCATTTTGTTTCTGGCATGATACTATTTAATTCCTATTGACAACAAATATTTCTAAACAGTTCTACTGAATATCTCAAGATATCTAAGCGGAAACCATAGTAATTCTGTCAGTGTAAAGTTTACAAAACTTTCAGTACTTATGTCTTGCTTCTGTTATGTTTAAAACTGAATTCAGCCACTGTCATGATGAGAAAAAGTTGAAACAATTTGATAAACAGAAAATGAATTTAAAATTACCATCGCAGAATAGAGGCGATTTAAAGTTATATTCAATTAATACATCAAGAAAAAATACAAATTTTATAATGTAACAAAATTAATACTAAAATTTTTACATTATTATATCCATATAAAAAAAGGCAGGATGAGCCTTTTTTTGTAAAATAAGTCAGAAATACAATTTTAAAAAGGCCTTTTGCAAGTTATTTCCTGTGCTCCCTTATTTCCCTATGTTTGAGTAGTCCTAGTATACAACAATGAAGAGTCAAGGATAGGCAGATAAAATGTAAAACTGGTACATGTACATGTTGTATACTTAAACGTTAATAACTATAACTTTCCAATGAATTTAACAACTGCTGTAATTGTATAATGTATAAGAACCGACCCCTCCACTCTTTTGCATGGTCTCTCTTGACACTACGAATAAATAATTTCTGTGTTTGCCAAATTCTAATGAAAATAATAGAATTAGAGTTATTTCCCTTATAACATAAAATATCCACCAGAGACCAAATAATGTAGATTTTAGCAACTAAAGGTCAGGGTACGGCATTCAACAATGAACAAAATCAATACCGCATAGCAAGCTATAAAAGGACCAGCCATGACAAAACAAGAAAACTAACGGCCTGATTTATGTACAAAACAACAAACGAAAAAACAAATATTATATACAGCAACAAATAATAACCACTGAATTGCAGGAGGGTCCCAACTTGTGATATGCACATACAAATTCGGCAGGGCTAAACATATTTACGAACCCATCCTCCCTAACCTGGAGCAGTGGTGTATTAGCACAACATGAGATCAACAATAAAAATAAGTTGAAACGGCCTTGACTTATCAAATTGATACAACTCACTGAAACAAATAAAAAACATTAAAGACACAAAATAACGATCTGGCAGTATTTGGATTAAGCTACTTGCTATCTTAATCGGCTTTTATTAAGGATGAGCAGCTATTGATGACTATTAATTTCCAGGTAGTAATACGGTTTTTTTCCCATTTCTTCGGTCATTGCTGCTTTTAAAAGGGAAAATATATCAACGTTCACTAGAATCAAGAAAAGACTATTCTAAGGATCTAAGCAAAACTAAAAAAAGTAATCGAGAATCAGCCTTGAAAAATTAACTGTGTCGATTTGTCCGTGTGTATATTCATTATCTACCTACTTTTAACAAATGTATTCAATGTAAACTGTGCTGTATTATATAGTTAGATATTCAAAAGCCTATATATTCAACCCCAAAGACCTACAAACATTGCCATGTCAAAAATAAATAAGTCATCCTCATACATAAAGCAACATAATAGCAAACAGTATGAAAGAAAAAGATAATTAGTAAATACGTACATAAAATATAAAACTTAAATTAGTATATTTGTAAAAGTTTAGTAGAATATAAATGATTTAACATTTAATAATTAACGTATGGTCCTATTTACACACAATGCTATATAAAAGTTCTAACAATTGTTTTCGTCCATTAAATATATGGTATTTTCATTCTTCTCTCTGAGTTCCTGAAAAAGAAACAAAGAGTTTATAAAAAAAAACAAACTTAAACCATTTCTAGGAGCCGAGTTAAACTCGTGAGAGATTTTCTCTCCATGTGGAAGGCCTCACTGTGACTTTTAAGATAAAGAACAGCAATAAAAGCGCTGTTGTTTAACTTGTTGTGTTTTGCTGTGCATTATTGGTTTCGTGTCATGGAGGGATGCCCCACGCCCTTTCTTACCTATTAATTTGAATATCTATATTAGAGCTGGAAATGGAAAATGAAAGGGAAATTGATAACCAAAATAAATAATAAATAATGTACTTAAATTTCCCGCCATTCGAATTTTGATTCTTTAATATCTGTAAGTTAACTGACGAGAACAGAAAAAAAAGATGGACAGACATCTTCCCAGTCATATGATATGCAAAAAAAAAATATTGATACAACCAATTCTTTACAAATACAAAATTCTTATTTGTTAAATTTTCCAGACGAGAGATTTAAGAAGATGTGGTATGAGTGCCAATGAGACAACTAACCATCCAAGTCACAACTTGTGAAAGTAAACCATTATTGGTCAAAGTACGATCTTCAACACGGAGCCTTGGCTAACACCGAACAGTAAGCTATAAAGAGCTCCAAAATGACTAGTGTAAAACCATTCAAACGGGAAAACCAACGGTATAATCTATATAAAAACACCACATCAATAAACGACAACTTCTGAACAGCAGATTCCTGACTTAGGACAGGTGCAAACAAACGCAGCGGGTTTAAACGTTTTAATAGGTACCAACCTTCACCCTTATCTGAAACAATAGTGTAACATCACAACATAGGAAGACACACTATATTCTTGAATCTATATTCAAGAACCCAAAGTAGCAATATTGAGTCATGCGAAAGAGAGCCGGAAGATATACCAAAGAGATAGTCAAACTCATAAGTCGTAAACGAACTGACAACACCATGGCAAATAAACGAAAAACGGCAAAAAGAGAAACAACAGTCCACAAAACACAACATAGAAAACTAACGACTGAGCAACATGAACCTCACCAAAAAACCGGGGGTGATCGCAGGTGCTCTGGAAGGGTAAGAAACATGTAGTTGATGTGTTGACATACTAAATAATACATACTTGTATTATACTAGTAGGTGTTTATACTGCGTGATGTTTTGAGATATTAAAGCGAGTTCTATTCAATAAAACATAGGCACAAGTAAATCCAAAACCAATAAACAAACAAAATCATGTCCAAAATATTACTAGTATAAAATAAGGAGATGTGATATGATTGCCAGTGAGACAACTATCCACCAGAATACTGTTGATTCAAAGCGGATGTAAGAAACTATAGGTCAAAACAATGAACGAAATACAAAACAAAACATAACGGCCAACAACCAAAAACAACCAATGAATTACAGGCTCCTTACTCGGTATAGACACACAAATAATACAGGATTAAACAAGCCTAGGCATATCGCCTATCTTATTACCGACTGCATATTTATAAGTTCCGAATGCACTTCAAAATTTTATTGTAACTTAAACAACACTGAAAATCTAAATTAGTCAATTTGACTAATTTAATTGGTCATTGACTGTCCTCTAGATGACAATGCACTTTAATCATTTTGACTATGCTCTTAGTCGTTTGACTAGAAGGTTAGTCACATTTGACGGAGTAGGGTGGTAATTATGACTATGTTAAGAAGTCAAAATGACTATATGTTATACTCGTTTTGACGAATTGAATTGTTCAATTGACTATGCACATTTGTCAGTTTGACAATTGAAGGCAGTCCATATGACTTATTGAAATGGTCGAAAGTGACCATGTTGGTTAGTCAACATGATTACTGTGAATAGTCATGACCAATAGACTGTTAGACTGTTATTTTAATTTGTGTTGTGTTTTTGTACTACTGTTTTACTTTGGGAGCGCTTCTATCCGTTTTGTATTTTTATGTTTCATATCTTCTATTATTCTACTTTATGATGTTTCTCTTCCATAGGATTGACAAACACATCTGGAATATAATATCATTAAAAATACCACAGCAGCAATGCTAACAATGACAACAGTATAGGACCACAAAGTGCCCAATGTTCAAAACCTTCCTATATCTTAAGTTTGCATGTGTTACCATTACTCAAGTACATATATTGAATTCTAAAAATCAAATAAGAAAAAATATTTATTATAAACTAATTTTTACATACATTATGATATCCCAACTTAAATATATATTTTATACATTTTCAGTATGTCAGAATTTGAAGTGTTTATTTCAGATATTTTGTCGGTATCAACTCTGCATGTGTCAGTGTAATATTCTCTCTGGTCAAAAATCTCTCAGCTGTGTTCATACAAATAGCAATGTCTTCATTTGCTGAAAAATATAGTTATATCATTTTAGAAGCTAAAAAATAACAATAAATAATGTATGTCAGTCATGTTAAAAGTTAAAAGAAAAAACCTAGTTTTAAAATCTTTGACCTCGTGATTTAGTCACTCATCTTATACCACAACATTGTAATGTAAGCACCGGGATCTTGACAGCCACCCATCTTATAACACAACATTGTAATGTAAGCACCAGGATCTTGACAGCCACCCATCTTATACCACAACATTGTAATGTAAGCACCAGGATCTTGACAGCCACCCATCTTATACCACAACATTGTAATGTAAGCACCGGGATCTTGACAGCCACTCATCTTATACCACAACATTGTAATGTAAGCACCGGGATCTTGACAGCCACCCATCCTATATCACAACATTGTAATGTAAGCACCAGGATCTTGACATCCACCCATCTTGTACCACAACAATGTAATGTAAGCACCTGGATCTTGACAGTCACTCATCCTATATCACAGCATTGCAATGTAAGCACCAGAATCTTGACAGTCACCATGAGGTTTTTTTTAATTTATTGTTGTGAATATCGATTGCAGTGTTTATTTTTAACAGCTTTTGGTCAGTAGAAAAAAAGATATCGCTAAATACTCTTTTCAATCGACAATAAGTTTTATGTGTATCAAAATTGCTATCCGTATACATATCTCCCCTTTTTATTGTCATTACGTCAACATGTGTCGATATTACATTCATCACACTTCTTTTCTTAAATTTAATTTTTGTAAGTATAAATTAAAACAAATATACATGATACTTACTTTAAACAATTGGTTTAGTTGACAGAATAACAGTTTCGTGCCTTCTAGTTTGTTTACATCTACACGATCTAGGAACAAAGGCAACGCGAAAGAGTGCGCGTGAAAACCGATACTCTACACCACGTGGTGCTGTGACCACTTAAATAGTCAAATTGACCGTGCAGGTAATCACAATGACTTGATGGGTAGTCATATATGCTGTTGACTACCTTCCGGCTAATATTTGACCAACTGAATAGTCATAGTGACTAATTTAAATTTTCAGTGAATGTGGTTTATGCAAATATTGTAAGTCGTGGAAAGAGAAAAGTTAAAACTATTCCAACTATAAATTGAACGTATCTGTCATGACAGTCATGTATAAGAAGACCCTACAGAATGAAGAATGGTTCCTAGAGCTGTTTTTAACTATCTAAAAAGTAAGAAAATGTGGCATATGTCGCTGTACGGTCTTCAACAATTAGCAAGAATAAAATCCAATAGTTTGCTGTGAATTACCTCCGGGTGTCAACAATGTGTTAAAAAAGGATTCCGGTCAGTAATTATGCATTAATGATTCATCATAGATACCAGAATCAACACAAGCCTTTTCGTATTTGTCGACAAAATAGGGAACTTCATTTTTTTTTGGTTTAAATCAAATTTTACTGATAAATAAAGAAAACTATTGAGGATATCACTGATTTGATTTCATACTATTTGATAAATTTTACCCTTTCAATGTTCTTCTCCAAAGACTGCCACTCCAAACTGTTCCTCATCAAGAGGCAACAGTTCCACTGTAAATTGTCGGGCATCCGGCATATTACCACTCAACGAAGTAAACCTGTAGCCTCCTCTAAAATAGTCCGTCAATTTTCTTTTTAAAAACTTGCACATGTTACTCATGTACACGCACAAAATAGTAACTACAAGAAACAAAATACAAAATTGTTAGATCGATAGACACTAGGCGAAATGAAGCAGTAATGTCAATAAACCCTTTAAGGCACCGGTCATTCAGTTTTTGGGTAGGGGTGGGGAGGTATGGGGTATTTTTCTTCAGATAAATTATTTGATTTTAAATAAAAAAGATTATTTCAGAAGAGAAGTGAACAAATAACTTGTTTCTGTTGAAATTTGATAAAAAAAATCATTAATTTGATAGAAAAATATCGTTCCTGTACATCATCAAAATAATAGTTTTAGATTTAGGTTGGAAACACAATGTTTGTCCTGAGGAAAAAGCCCTGCCCACACAAAAGGTGAATGGTCAGTGCCTAATCCAAATATGTTGTGGTCAAACAAACATCGAACTTTCTATAACCAAAATTATTCAGGCCCTTCCGATAATTGATGTCTTCCACTAGCGAGGGCCTGAACTATAGTCAATTAAAAGTCCTAGTAGAGAAGCGTAATATAACGACTGAATTATCTACTTTAGAAAATAGCAATGTTTCTATATTGGTGTGTGTTTCTATATTCTTTAAGTAGTATGCAAATTTTAACAAGATTCAAATGTTAGCTATGATACTACCAGCTGGGAACAAATAAGCTAGTCCGAGATTACTCTGACGTCCAACGGCTGTTTTGGGACCCAGCTTGTCTGGCAAACAGCCATTGGACGTCAGAGTAATCTCGGACTACAAATAAGTCAGCAAACAATAAGGCGACATATCTAAAACGATATATACTTCTTCTATTAATGACATACGAAAAGCTACTTCATGCTTGGTGGTCGAGGGCATGAACTATAAACGCATCACACGGTTCAGCATGTTCACACGAATCCTGATACCAAATTATAGAAATCTACATTTTAAAATTTAATACCGGGTAGTAGTAATCTGAATTTAAAGTTGTGTTTCCATATATACAATCAACACAGACAGATGCAGATTCAACATTTTGAAAAAGAGGGCGGATCCAGAAATTTTCATAAAGGGGTGGCGGTGGTCGCACTGACTGCCTAAGAGGAGGCCTGCTCCAGTCATGCTTCAGTGATTCCCTAAATATTCAATCAAATATGCCCCTCACCTTAAATCCGCCTCTACAATAAATTAAGCTCCATAATGGGGCCCGGGTAATCCATATTTCCCCGCCTAAATCCGCCTCTGATAGAACATGAGCTTTTAAAGCTCTTTAACTGACTGATATTTAAGGAATGACTGTAATATTTTTCTGTCTATGAAGAAATAACATCAAAATGTGGTGCACACTGAATAATCCGCGTAGCGGGTTATTTTAAAGTGTGCACCATTTTATGTTATTTCGAATAGACAGAAAAAATATTACATCATTCTTATAATTTATTCTTAATTCCATTTTAAACCGGTGCAAATCATGAAAAAACGTTGATGACGTCAAGGTCACATGACAAAATTATGTCTATGAGCTGATAAACAAAACAACGTCAGCCAATCGGAAGACGCGTTACATCCAAAATTAAATTATATAATGATAATATGACATCATTATTGAATAGCAACATATACATGTATATATAAACGAATCATAAACAGCACATTCAATCAATACAAGCAGAACATATTATACAATTGTAGCCTTAGTATAAGGTCGATAGGAGGACATATCAACCTGAAAGAAGTATATGGACTGAGCAATAACGAATAATAACCCTGGTAGTTTAAGTAATCTAAAAGCAAAACTAAATAGCTTCGTAAATAACAGGCAATGTACAAACATTGGTGGCCTTCGGTTGATTTTTGCTCTTTGGTCGGGTTGTTGTCTCTTTCCATTCTCAATTTTATCATCACCAATAATGGGACATTAGCAATTGATATGACATAAGGGAACAACCATTCACTAGTAACTTCAAGGGGAATTTATGTTTTTATTTTCAGAAAAAATATTCTGATCCCGAATTTGATGGAAAAAAAAATGTTGTGGTCAAGCAGATGACAAAAAAAATTCTGAATCAAGATTTTCCCATACCTTATAGAGTGAAATATTGAACAACAATTTGATTGATATCGTTGAAAAAGTAAATAAAATTTTCGAACTCAGACACCCCTCCCTTGAAGTTAAATGGTTGCTCATTAATGTTTACATGTATTTGTAACGAGATTATTTACTTTTGACATACTTTAGAAGGAAGTCGTTGCAAAGTTTTACAGCACACCAAAATTTAAAAATAAAACGTAAACATTGATGATATAAATTCCTTGTCAACTGAAAACAAAATTTTCAGTCGTTTGATGTCCTTGGCAATCATACCCAGTGATCTGGAAAGATTTTTTCTCTATGGGCCCAGGGCCCCAAAAAAAAATATCAATGGGCCATTTTTAGAATAAATTGGCCTTGTTAAAATGATTGTGCCATTAGTTTATAACAAAAAATAAAAAGTGTATGTTAAAGCAAAGAGGTACTAACCTGTATGATTTAAATGACATCATTGATATTGTTCCTGTGCTTTTATAGTTTCAGTGAATAAAAGTTAATTTAGTTCATGGTGATTTATGTTACCAAAGACATACAAAGGAATATATGTCTCTGATGTGACTAAGAATGACATGTATGCATTCATGAAATGTAACATCACTCAGAAATTAAACTTTTATGACTTAATTATAATAAAACTATAAAACTGAGCAACATATGACTAGACAAACACCACTTCATTGAACAGCATCATTAATAAGGAAATGCTGAAATCAAGAATAGACATCTGATCTAGACTGATTTTTAAAATCTGTACTAGTATTAATTATTGAAAAATCTATGATATTTGATTACATTTCATTCTTTTGAGAAAACATGAAACTTGAACATAAATGTATATTAATAATTATCAAACCATACAGCACAATCATAGAAGTGACATAATAAAAGATAAAAATAATAACTGTAACTCTGTATCAATATTAGGCAAAACAATATATTGAATTACTAGAACTATGACAATGGCAGACTTAAAGTAGCTGATCTTGATTTTGTGGCACAAAATTGAAGAAAGGAGAATTGGATCTTAATATGAAAGCTAGAACAATTAAATTCCAAGATAGTTGAAATGAGTTTTGGCAAGATTTGTAGAACATTTTGCTGCCATCATACAGAAAACAGGGCCATATAATAAACTTCTCCCAAACCGGGCTATATTTAAGAGAACCTTTATTTACAAATTGAATGTTAATACTGGTACCGTCGCCTTGTTCATGTTCATGTTCCTTTGACATTAAATTTTGGTCTTCGTCGATTGCCATACTTTATTCCCGACGTTCCGTATTAGAGGACGTTACACATTTCCTTTGCATTTCTTGTATCATTATTATTTTATCAAGACTAACAAAAGAAAGAAATGTTTTTGATAAGACACAACAACAATTCTCTGAAAGCATGTTTACAAAATTTACAAACGAGCCAAAGACCAAAAATTGACAAGGACAGTTAAGCGCCTTTTATGGCCTTTTATATTAAAACAGGCCTTTGGGTTTTCAATCGAAATTATAGCAAGTTTACTTTAAAGATTATAATTTTAAAAAATCTTGCCTGTACTAGCCAACTTTCACTAAATTTAAGTTGTTAACTTTGAAAATTTATATCATGGATGATGTTTAATCATATTTTGCGATAATCAGATATACCGCACGTTGCTTTTCTAAACACGAAGGAAAACGCCCGAGACGGCCCAAAATATAAAGATGGTACTCCAGTCATTGGAGAGAACACAACATAGTTTTGTTCACAAAATGGTGACACGATTGGAAATTCATTTTACTATATATCTAAACGTTTAGATACGAACCGAAAATATCGTGCGCCACACTGGCGCTGACATTTGCCACTCTATGCGCCATTTCTGGTCAAAATGTGCAATTGGCGCATGGCGCACGACCTTCCGATCACTGCATACCACATCTTCTTATTTTCATATAGCTGTCGTGATTTAAAATATCGGACAAATTTACTTTAGATAGCTTTGATAGGACTTTTTCGTGTATTGTATGTTTCTTTAATTGTGTATTATGTTGCATTTATACCCGTCAGGGTTTTACTTTTTTGCAATAATGTATATTATTATATATTCAATATCATACTTCGACTTTAAGTCAAAGATGTAAATCGTTTTTCTATAAGACAACAACACATTTTTAAAGTAAAAAACAAGCAAACTAGGAACATGGTGGGCACAATAAGTTTTCATAAGGCGTTGTGCAAATAAAAACCATCAAACAATTATATTACAAAGTCTGTTATTAATCGCACAAAACTAGCCTGATTTTGACAAAGATTCAATTGTCTATCCCTATATGCAATGCGAGATGGAAATGATTGATCGATTGATGGTTGCTTAACGTCCGGTGGCAAATAGTTCATGCATATTCAGAACTAGAACAAATTAACAATTAATAAAATAGGTAGGTCCTTAGGAGCTACCATTTGATTTTATGGGGGGAAAATAGGATGAAATTTGAAAAAATAGGCAGGACAGGAGTTTAGAGTAAAAAAACGTGCAGGATGAGCAACTTTTTCATCCTAGCCCCCATAAAATCAAATGGTAGCTCCCTTAATAGAGGCAGCCTGGATTGGAGGTCGGGAAATTTGAACTGTCACTGGAAAATAAGGGAACTAGTACATTGAGACGAAAGAGACAGGCGACACTGATACATAACTAAGAATGACGATCAGAGTCGTTTGACGCTGCATGCCACACGGACAATCAATTAAAATATGCTAAGATTCAATACTTCAAAAGAAATGAGCATCCAGTTTTATGTAAAGACATGAGAGGAGATTTTTCCATCTTAACGAACAAGAACACCGCTCAAAACATATTTTAAAGAACATTAATATTTTAATAAATACTAGTATGAATGAGACATTCCGTGATCTGCATGTCTATCACAGCACATTATCATAAAAATAAATGCAGTTTCAAATTTGCCAAATAAATTTTTTTCTAGTGATTTTGTGGTCGAAAATTGATTTCAATTAATGTTTTGTATTTAAATATTTGTCTTTAAGGAAAAGACTTACCTATCATTATTCTGTCTTTGTTGTTTAAAGTTGTTTTTCCGAAATATTTGGTCTGATAGTGTTTTTTCACTTGCACTTCCACATCATATAGTACATGTAGTATTACTTTTGAAACTCATTAACAGGAAGATAACTCTAATTTCTTAATGTTAAAAGAACATCTCAAAACAATTTACTGTTCCTTGATCTTATCCACGACTGTTAATTTCTATTTCAAGTTTCATGATTCTAAAAAGTGTAGTTAGTATCTGCGCGTCAGAATTATCTTTTTTAATCGCTTTTATCTTTCCTTCCATTTTCTGTCTATGATGTCATATATGTATAAGGGCTGGATGTAGGGTCCGTAAATTCTTTATTTTTTCTATTTTTCCCTTTATTTATTTTTCACATTATTCTCAGTTATTTATAATTTACAAACCAACTATTCTCTATTCTCTATTTTTTTGCCCATTTTTCTCTATTCTTGATTATTGTTTGCCCATCGTTCTGTACTTTCGGCTCTTTATTCTCTATTTCGTAAACCATCCAGACCATCCTGTATAAGACCCAATAGGGTATCCGTTACGTACACACTGGTCTAAACTCCTGTCTGTATTAACAGAAATCGTCCGGGTAAAATAACAATCTTTGCATTCACACCATTCGCATTTATGTGTTAATGGATTGATTGATTGATTGTTGTTTGTTCTGCACACATGTTTCATGCACAATCAGGACGAGAACACATTTAGAATTAAATAAAATGAGTGTATCCACCAACGTGAGTTGACGGGGATGTATTTGGACTGCAACTGAACAAACAAAAGAAGAAAAATAACAGTTTAATATATTGATCCTTTTAAGTGTTTCTCAAGTAGAAGTTCAAAAAGTGAAAAGTTTACGGACGTCGGACGCCAAATGTAGTACATCCGATATGAAATCTTTCTATCATATGCCTCAACAGAGGAGAAAAACAACAGTATAATATATTTTTACACTGACGATAAAAAAAAATAAAAAAAAAAAACATAATTAACACTGTTTGGATCGAAAAGTCAACATTTGTAAAGTGACTTTCTAAATTGTGCTGGAAACTTTAAAAATGCATTTATTGTATCATTATTTTTGTTTGCATTTTACATAATATATTTCCTGTTTCCAAATAATTGTTTTGTACCCTACTTCGTTATGTTTTTAACTGAAAACGTACCATTGAGGTGTATTTTCAGGAATTTGCCGAGTAACGCCGGAATGCCATGCGATAACGTTACGGAATGGCATGTGATAATAGCTTGAGGCATATGATAAATTTTTCATATCAGCCCGCTAAAAACCATTTCGGAAAATATGGAATTCACGTAAATTTAATGCTATTATCATATGGAATTCACGTTAATTTAATGCCATTATCATACTGTAAAATTATAAGTTATTTACTCTAAGTATATGATAAATAATATTATCTACCGATGACGTAAAAATCATGTCCCTAATTGGAAATGTATATCTGAGATACATTCTTATTTTCGAATTTTATAATAATACAATTTAGTTTGATTCGATTTTTAACATCAACATACATAGTTGATTCAATCAATAAACGCTCAGGCAAGGAAACATACAATTCTTGGCTTAGGTGAAAATACAAATTCGACATACTATAATAATTGTTCAGATTTAACAGATAAGCTATTTCGCTACACGATGACCGACTTACTGTAGAGGGTCTGGATGGGTGGTTCTTCAATTCTGTATTCATTAATGTAGCCGTTTTTCTCTATTCTTTATAAATTTTGCTCATTATTCTCCATTCTTGATATTTTAGCACCCAATTATTCTCGATTCTTGACTTTTTAGGCCTATTTTTCTCTATTCTTTTTGGGGGGGCTCATTTTTCTGTATAATTGGCCAACTATTCTAATTTCTTCCAACCCCATCCAGACCCTCTTAAGTGGTGGATCAGCGGTGAAAAATTCAAAAATCGTGGAAATATATGGAGACGTCAAAAGAGCTATATAGACAATGATTTGGGTGAAGCAGATTTAACTTTTTAATGTGTAAAAGCTATTTTGATGATCTTTCAAACACCCGAGCTCAAATAGGTATCCAAAATTCATATTCTCTTTTGAAACGACATGACCCAACAGAGAGGACGAGATTTTTGATAGATATTGGCAGATTTTTAAGTTATGGATGTATATATGTCTCGTCACTTTGTATCAACTAGTTTAAAATAGTGTTGTTCAAATGAAAATTACATGCTGTCTATCAAAATCCGTCGCTTACGAACTTATTGTGGCTATAGGATTCTTTCCGACGCTGATCAAACACATATATCTTGGTGCTTTAAAGCATAAATTTGGTTATAGATATATAAACCATGGTTATACATCTACAAAATGCATGACTTTGTGGCTTTTTTAACAGTTTATCGAAGTTTATTAATAACGTATAATTTCAATTTTGAGATGGACCCTAATTACATAGCATTTATTTTTGTCTTTTGATCAATTGCCAGCCAGTTAGGGTTATAGGGTAAGGGTTAGAGTATGATCCACCCATAATTGCAATTTTAAAACACGTAACAATAACACGGTTATCGGTGATTTGGTAGCAATATTTTATTATGTCATAATTTGTTTACAATGGAAAATGTGGACTTGAAATTCAAAACATATTATATGAGATTGAATATTGGATTTGGTTTAATTCTGTAGCACACGCACTCGTGTTCCCTTCTGATGAAATAACTAAGCAAACATAACAAACAATGATCATAAAATTCAATCAATGTTGGCTTTGGTACTTATATATTTATCCATATTTTTCTTAAACGTTTCAATTAACTTACGCAAAAAATAAACAAACATCTTTTTACTTCCTGGATAAATAGCTATATAATTATGTGTTTCTAATTTTAAACTTCGGCTCTGTATAGAGCTAAGACCAACTGTTTCAAGAACAATTTTAGGTTACGGTCGCCAGGGTTGTGGTGCTGCACTACACTGGCATCGAATTCTTTCAAAAGATTACATTTATACAGTAAAGATAATTTTCACTATTAAATTGGTATGTACTATTTTTTTTCCCGAGCATGCTCTTCCTAACGGGGGTTATTAATATTTGGAAGTTCGTTACCCTAACTCGAAACGGAAGAAAAAAATCACAACCTTGGAGCAAATATTATCCACTGTGGATGTAAATATTCTTTACTTATTTGCAAACAGTCTGATACATTTAATTGATGAATAGCTTCAGAAACATGGTCAATCTTTCTATGTTTCATATTGTGACCCGATTAGACATGCTTGTAAGTTCGTGACCTTTGTCTTTGGCGGTGGCTTTTGCGCATGTGCAACAATATATAAGTCAGGCCTATTGTATTATGTATTTGAACATTACAGAATAAATTTGAGATCAAATAACAAATGAATATCTCGAAAAAAAGAGAAATTGGGGCATACTAACTTTTTATTTTCTCTACAAAGATTATTCTAATTTTTACACGTGACTTTTAATGGTCAATTGGAAAGTCCAGAATTAAACACTCTAAGGGAGCTACCATTTGATTTTTATCGGGGGCTAGGATGAAATTTGAAAAAAAAATAGGCAGGACAGGAGTTTTGAGTAAAAAAAAAAGGCAGGATAAGATTATTTGCCAAAAAAAAAGGCAGGATGACAATTTATGTAAAAAAAAAGTCAGGATAAACTAAAAAAAAAAAGGCAGGAACGAATAGAGTCAAAAATGAAAAATAAAAAGGCAGGACCGAATAGAGGGAAAAACAGAAAGGCAGGACAAAATTTTTCATCCTAGCCCCCCCATAAAAATCAAATGGTAGCTCCCTAAACACGTTTAAGATAACTTTAACGATGTCACAATGTCATTAATGCATCCAAGTAGTTTTTCATGCAATTTGCATTCAATGGCATAGGATTGAATTACTTTTACGAGCCAATATTCGGCAGGTTTTGTTTTCATCAAAATATATCAAATCATTTTCTGATCTTTAAAAATCGTACTACGGTGGCAGAATGCGGCCATGAAAGAAAAAAAATATGTTGTTCCCTCAAGATACTATGTCGTTCCCTCAAGATGCTATGTCGTTCCCACAAGATAATTATCTCGTTCCCTCAAGATGTTATGTCGTTCCCTCAAGATACTATGTTGTTCCCTCAAGATAGTTATCTCGTTCCCTCAAGATACTATGCTGTTCCCTCAACATCAAGATGATATAACGTTCCCTCAAGATGCATACGTCGTTCCCTCAAGATATTATGTCGTTCCCTCAAGATACTATGTCGTTCCCTCAAGATGTTATGTTGTTCCCTCAAGATGCTATGTCGTTCCCCAAAGATATTATGTCGTTCCCTCAAGATACTATGTCGTTCCCTCAAGTTGTTATGTTGTTCCCTCAAGATACTATGTCGTTCCCTCAAGATGTTATGTTGTTCCCTCAAGATAGTTATCTCGTTCCCTCAAGATACTATGCTGTTCCCTCAACATCAAGATGATATGTCGAAGATGATACGTCGTTCCCTCAAGATATTGTCGTTCCCTCAAGATACTATGTCGTTCCCTGAAGATGTTATGTTGTTCCCTCAAGATGCAATGTCGTTCCCCCAAGATATTATGTCGTTCCCTCAAGATACTATGTCGTTCCCTCAAGATGTTATGTTGTTCCCTCAAGATACTATGTCGTTCCCTCAAGATGTTATGTTGTTCCCTCAAGATGCTATGTCGTCCCTCAAGATACTATGTCGTTCCCTCAAGATGTTTTGTCGTTCCCACAAGATAGTTATCTCGTTCCCACAAGATAGTTATCTCGTTCCCTCAAGATACTATGTCGTCCCCTAAAGATATTATGTCGTTCCCACAACATAGCAATAAAATTATATTAATATATTCTTTATTTCCCACTTCGACTTAGTATCTTGAGGGAACGAGATAACTATCTTGTGGAAACGACATAGTATCTTGAGGGAACGAGATAACTATCTTGTGGGAACGACATAGTATCTTGAGGGAACGACATAGCATCTTGAGGGAACGAGATAATTATCTTGTGGGAACGACATAGCATCTTGAGGGAACGACATAGCATCTTGAGGGAACGAGATAATTATCTTGTGGGAACGACATATTATCTTGAGGGAACGAGATAACTATCTTGAGGGAACAACATAACATCTTCAGGGAACGACATAGTATCTTGACGGAACGACATAGCATCTTGAGGGAACAACATAACATCTTGAGGAAACGACATAGTATCTTGAGGGAACGACATAATATCTTGAGGGAACGACATATCATCTTGAGGGAACGACATATCATCTTGAAGGAACGACATATCATCTTGAGGGAACGAGATAACTATCTTGTTGGAACGACATAGTATCTTGAGGGAACGAGATAACTATCTTGTGGGAACGACATAGTATCTTGAGGGAACGACATAGCATCTTGAGGGAACGAGATAATTATCTTGTGGGAACGACATAGCATCTTGAGGGAACGACATAGCATCTTGAGGGAACGAGATAACTATCTTGTTGGAACGAGATAACTATGTTGTTGGAACGAGATAACTATCTTGTTGGAACGACATAGTATCTTGAGGGAACGAGATAACTATCTTGTGGGAACGACATAGTATCTTGAGGGAACGACATAGCATCTTGAGGGCGAGATAATTATCTTGTGGGAACGACATAGCATCTTGAGGGAACGAGATAATTATCTTGTGGGAACGACATAGTATCTTGAGGGAACGAGATAACTATCTTAAGGGAACAACATAACATCTTCAGGGAACGACATAGTATCTTGAGGGAACGACATAGCATCTTGAGGAACAACATAACATCTTGAGGGAACGACATAGTATCTTGAGGGAACGACATAATATCTTGAGGGCGACATATCATCTTGAGGGAACGACATATCATCTTGAGGGAACGAGATAACTATCTTGTGGGAACGACATAGTATCTTGAGGGAACGAGATAACTATCTTGTGGGAACGACATAGTATCTTGAGGGAACGACATAGCATCTTGAGGGAACGAGATAATTATCTTGTGGGAACGACATAGCATCTTGAGGGAACGACATAGTATCTTGAGGGAACAACATATTTTTTTTTCTTTCATGTCCGCATTCTGCCACCGTAAAAATCCGCTCACATACAGACTTAAGCAAATAATTCTCTTGGCCTTGAAAAAGGAATAAGAGGCCACATAACCTAAAAATAGATGATGGCTCATTGTTGAGATGTCAATAACATTGCTGAAAGGATTTTCCCAAGAATTCTACGAAATTCTAGGGGAGGAATAAAACAGTAGTAGTGGAAATAGACGTTTAAACAAATAATATGCTAGAACATAAAACCGATATTAGTGAAAATGCAATGAAAAATATTCGGTTCAGTTTTTTGAAGTAGCACGTTGCCGATGATAAATACTTTTGCATGACGTCACGAATAAAGTGGAAATCCCCAAATGTCACGAACTTGCAAGCATAACGAACTTGCAATCATCGACGATATGGTCTGGAACATAATTACACCTTATATTAAGAATGCCAGATTTTGATTGGTTGGTAACCAGCCGTGTATTTTTCGCATATTCTAACATTTTTTCCTCATTTCAAACGAATTTGCCCGTTTTTTACCACTGCCGGTGAATATGCCTCAAATTCCCCTCTACAGTCGGAAAGCAAGCCATTAGAAACGACCGTTGTTGCTACTTTCTTAAGACAATAATGGGACTGATAGTAAAGCCCGCCATTCTGAAATTGCGTTCATTTCGCGGAAACAATCAATTGGCGTCAATTTCGAAAATTTTCTATTTTACTGTTTCTAACTTGCCATTGGAGTCAGAAATAGATGTCTTTCTATCTTTTAAGCATGTATCTTATAGACGTATTTACACTTGTATGCAAATTTGTCCGCCATTACGTAAAATCATACAGGTTCCCGTAAACTTTGACATCATAATTCAAAACATTTGACGTCACAATTAAAAAGTGATTGTTGCCTGACGTCAAAGGGTGATTCGGAGTAGATCTAAGGTCATTCGGAGGCAAAATATAGCTAAATACCAAAAGTGTAAATACGTTTATTATTAAAGAAAATAATATCTAAATTGGTCGTCCTTTAACAAATACGTTTAAAAAGTATGCGAAATTGTCTGTTATTTGTTCTTCTTTTTATCACAGATAAACAAAGATTATATATAATCTATAAAAAATAATACGTATCTCAAAGTTAAAAAAATATTTCAAGACTAACGTTCTGTTACCCCTTAGGAAACCCCATTTGAACTAAATTCCGTAAGAAAGACATTTTTTGACATTGTAGTTTTTGGTCCTACACATCGATGTCAACATGCATCTGAACAGAATGTACACATATTTAGTGTGTTTGTTTGAAAAAGCAATGGCGAGTTCAGCTGCTGTGAATTTGACTGGATGAATTATTATTCTCTTTAAGTGAAATGTTTGACGTTAACTAAAACAATAAGGTAAATAATTTTTATACTGTCTGTGTACAACCTTGAATTTAAGATGACTAGAAAAAATCATTCATTGTTAAATATTATTTTTTTGTGATGAAGGAATCCTGCAAAAGTAAATGCAAATATTACATTTACAATGATCTACAATGGAAACATAAAAGTCTTGTCCTTTGAACTTAAACAATCTCTTGCATTTAACCACTCTAATATATTTAGCATTTTCATAGTTACATGTGATCTAAAACATAATCATGATAATATTAACTTTATAGCACTCAGAAACTGCTCTGAAATACTTTTAATATGCATAGTTATTTTATTTTTTAAATAGAAGAAGAAAAATATGAGATCGAATCTTTCTCCTTGTTATTCATTCGCAAGTTCATGATTATAAACCTTTTAAATAATTATCCATTGGTTTAGGCTTTTTTTTTTATAATTTGAGTCCATTCACTGTAGAACTTTCATGGCATCTATCAGACAAAAAATGTCTAGATCCAGTATTTATGCATATTTTGGCTAGCCCTGGTCTTTCTGTAGTAGAAATTTATTTCTGTGTTGATAATATTTGGTTACGGCAAGAAAAATATTTACCAAAATATTAAAGTAACTCTTGGAATAAAATATAATGGTAAAGAGTAACATTTACTGTATTCAAAGCCAGTTCTGAAACTGTTTTAAAAATGATAAAATGTGTTTACATATGTATGTATCATCAAAATATATTTAGTAAAAAGATAATTAATTATTTTAATAATATTCACTTGTAAATAACAGCATAAAATGCAAATATATATATAATTATAGAAATAAGTTTGTTCATGAAAAGTGTCAACAAAGGGACGTAACTCAGAATTACTATCGGCACCGCTTCGTCAGAAATTTCAACACATCAGTGGCACATTTATGTATTACAGCGTATTAAGTGGCACAAATTTGACACAGGCCAGTTCATAAAAAGCCTCATCACATATTTTAAATTCAGCATAGGTTCCCCAGGGCGGTTGTTCAACTTGTCATTAGCACTAATGCTCCGTTAAATTTTGCTAACGTGTCGATAAAATTTAACGTCTCGTTAATCCTGTTGTTCATCTCATAGTTAGTTTTAACGCTCCGTTATAATGTTCTTAACTTGAGTGAAATTTAACGATGGTAGGTAGCAGCGTTAAATCATTTAACCAAGGTATAATTAGAAAATGGCTGCTTTCATGATGCTACCACCAAGACCGAGGAAGGACAGAGTTTTTAGGGGAACTATTTCACATTTAACAAATTTAAATGACGATGAACTTAGAAGGAGGTATAGATTTGGCAAGGACTCAATTGCATACCTTTGCAATCTTCTCCAAGACAGGCTCAGCAGGCACACTAACAAAGCAACAGCACTGACCGTTGAACAGCAAGTATGCATTGCACTGCGTTTCTATGCATCCGGCTCCTTCTTGCAAGTTATAGGAGATACTTTGGGGTATGACAAAGGAACAGTTTCTCGTGTTGTTAGTGATGTGACAGATGCCCTGATTGACATTAAGGATGATTTTGTCAGTTGGCCTACAGATGTAGATTCCATCAATAGGATAAAATGTGGGTTTTATAGGCAACGCAACTTTCCGAATGTTTTGGGGTGCATTGACTGCACGCATGTGAGGATACAGGCACCATCAGATGATGAACCATCCTATGTCAACAGAAAGGGGTACCACAGCATAAATGTGCAAGCTGTCTGTGATTTTGAAGGTATTTTAATCTGTATTTTGCCATTCCGTCGTTGTTGATCTTAAATTGTTCTCTCCCTTTAATACCTTGACACTATCTATATAGACAACTAGGTCCTTCTGTTTCGACCCAAATTTCGGAGGTTCGATTAACTTGAGTCCGGTCTTTATAACATTTGAAAAAGATTAAAGGTTTCCATTTTATTCATCTTGTCCACACGGAAAGGTAAAAACATGAACGACTTTTCGACATGTGGGACGTTTTCGCTGTGCAACATTGTATTTTTGCTTTATACGATAAAGAACTTCAATATTCACGGTACAAAGCGGCATAACTCTAGTTAAATTAATAGGACTTGTCTATGATACCGTGTCGTGTGATTTGCATTTATTTCTTATACTCTTTGTAATTTCAAATTCTCTTTTTAATCATATAATAATAGCAATGTTTATTACATGTTATGTCTTAAAACGAATATTGATATGTTTGTCTATACTCGAATTTTCTTGTTTTTAAAATTAAATGCCACTAATGGACATAATGGACATGTAATAATAAGAAAATAAGCTGAATTGATTCGATTCCTTTTTTAAAAACGAAATTTGTTGAGGAATAACTGCGTAGTACTTTGGATGACTTCTTTTTTAGCAGGTGCGTTGTTGTACTTGCATAATTAAAGAATCTGCTATTATTTTTTTATCAATTGTCTGTTTTTTAAAAACACTGAATTCATATTTACAGGCAGGTTTACCAATATATTTGCAAACTGGCCAGGCTCCACTCACGACTCCCACATATTCAACACATCAGCTTTGTCTTATTACCTCCAGACAAATCACAGGGGATTGATAGATGGTGTTATTCTTGGGGACAGTGGATATGCTTGTCGCCCTTTCCTGCTTACTCCATATGCCAATCCAATAGAGAGACACCAGCAAAGGTTCAACGGATGCCATGCCAGTACTAGATCCGTTATAGAGAGGACTTTTGGTATATTGAAAAGAAGGTTTCATGTCCTGCATTCTGAGGTATATTAATACTAAATACAGATTTAGCATTGCAATTCACACATACATAATACATAATGAACAATTTCCATGTAATATTTACAACAATATGGCTGAGAGATGTTTGGTAAACGTTAATGAGACAGCAACCCAAATATATAAAATTGGAAAAAGGTGCCTTCAGGTCAACAACAAAAGGGTGTTGATAAAGAATTTTTGTCAAAGACATTGGTTTTCGCACAATAACTTTAGTTTAAGTGAATGGATCTCTATGAAATTTTACCTTAAGGTTCAATACCACAAAAGAAAGGCTGGGATTGATTTTGGGGGTTATGGTACCAACAGTTAAGGAATTAGTGGCCAAAAAGGTGCTAAAAATAAGCATTTTTGTAACTTCCAGACAATAACTTGTGTGTTAGTGTATGGATCTCTCTGACATTGTACCACAAGGTTCCATATCACAAAGGGAAGGCTGGGATTGAGTTTGGGGGTGATGAATCATAAGGGGGTTCAAAAAATTGGGGGGGATTTTTTCTATTTTAAGACTTTTATGATGTATTTAAATTGGTAATTATGGTTGCAAACTCCATTGGAAATTTGAATTGAGATTATGACCATATCTTGAGGGAAAGAATTCTTTTTTTGGAAAAAGGGGGGGAGGTGAAAAAAAATTAGTGGGGAAGGGGTAAGAAAGAAGTTGTGGGGTAATTTTTTTTCATTTCAGATTTCAGAAATTAAAAGAAAATTTCTTCAAATATCATTTCTTTTGCCAAAAAGGGTGTACAAATTTGTTTTTTTTTTGGTGGGGGGTCAATACGCAACAGCATAGTGTATTTCACAAAAGCAAAAAAAAAAGGGGGTAATTTTTTTTGGGGGGGGGGGGGCAATTTCGCAACAGCATAGTGTATTACACAAAAGCAAAAAAATTGAATGTAAATTCAAATCATATAACCAATTCTAAGTTCTTTGATTTCAGTTATTCGGTGTCAGAAACCTATTATGTGTCAAATATTTAATTACAATCCAAATTCAGACCTGTATCAAGCGCGAATATTGTGTCCATTTTTGCCCCAACTGTTCAGGGTTGGACCTCTGCGGTCGTATCCAGCTGCGCTCAGCGAAGCATTTTATTTGTTAAGCCATTCTTTCTTTGTTTTCATTGACTTTGCCTGACAAACCATATGCATCAATGCCAAGCAAAATGAGATGGTTAGTAACAGAACTATATCAGAAGACAAACTTCTGTCTAATTATAAGGCAGTATTGCACCATTTAAAATAATTTTCTAGTAAATTTATTGGTTTTGATGGATTAATGGATTGGTGTTTAACGCCGCATACCACTAGTGTGCTATTTCGTGGCAATCAGTTTTATTGGTGGATGAAGCTGGAGCAAACAACCGACCTTCGGAAGGAAAATTTCCAATCTTTAGTCAATTATCATAGGATTGGAGTGTACCTGCCCGTGCTGAATTTAAACTCACAATCTCACTCAATGGCTATATATATATATATATATTGCTATAAATTGTAAATATTGAAAATTACTGGCCCATCTACATTTTACACTGGTGAAATTGCATCCCTTGGTATATTTGACAAAACAAAAGGACCTATTCCAGTGGCACTTCTGTGTATACCACCAGTTCTCCCATTAGCAAGCATACCACACATCTCCTTTTTTACATTTTAAACTTATAGATATTTCGTGATGCTGAAAAATACCTGTTTTCTTTGAATTTTGAAGAATAAATGCAATGGTATCGTGCAACATTGATGGAATATCTGGTATGGTAAGATTAATCTCTTTGAATGTACACAAGTACCGTGTCAATTCATCTCTATCATCTTCTGTGATATCCCTTGTTTTATCCTCATAGCTAATTGATACATTATCCCTATTTTTGGCAAGGACTTGGATGGCAGGTAGTTAATCAGAAATTCTTTTATTTCAAGATGCATATCCTTTGCTTTCTGAATTAGTGCATTTTCTTTATCCCTAAATTAAACAAGTCGCAAGAAGTAAGTTTTAAGATACAAAGTAATAAATCAAAATAACACGTACAGCAATTTTCAAGAGTGATGCTAAGGCGTATGTTTGAGGAATATCTCATGATCCATCTTTGCTAGCCAAGGAGGGGACTGGATTGTAACCCTTTGCTAGCAAAGATGCTCATGATCAAACTTATCAAACCTGTATTTATATGTAAACTAGAGGCTCTCAAGAGCCTGTGTCGCTCACCTGATTCTACTTTGGTTTTACAAATCATGTAAAATAAATTAAAATCATAACAGATACCTAATAATGAGCGAGGCCAAATTTGGTTTAATATTGGCCATGTAATTTAATAAAAATCCTGGTGGCCATCTTGAACAGTAAATCGGCAACAAAGAAGCAACACTTCATCGGCACCTCATAAGAAACATTTATGCCATGTTTGGTTTCATTCCATTCAGTGCACCTCTAGAAGAAGCATATACATATAAGAAGATGTGGTATGAGTGCCAATGAGACAACTCTCCATCCAAGTCAAAATTTATAAAAGTAAACCATTATAGGTCACAGTACGGTCTTCAACACGGGGCCTTGGCTCACACCGAACAGTAAGCTATAAAGGGCCCCAAAATTTCTAGTGTAAAACCATTCAAACGAGAAAACCAACGGTCTAATCTATATAACAAACGGGAAACGAGAAACACTTATGAACCACATCAACAAACGACAACTACTGAACATCAGATTCCTGACTTAGGACAGGTGCAAACAAATGCAGCGGGTTTAAACGTTTTAATGGTACCAAACCTTCACCTTTTTCTGAAACAATAGTGTAACATCACAACATAGAAAGACACACTATAAAATATCAACTGAAATAGCTTAACTCAATCAAAGGACATATTAACACCATTGAACATACACTGAACAAATAAATTTGACATATGATACAATGTAAATACAAAATAAATAAACTAAGGGATGAATAATAAAAGTAACATGTTATATCGGTATGAAATGTTAAACAGTTAAAGAAAAACAATATGCTCGAACAAAAATATCAGCCATTTGCAATAACTTTAAACACAGGTAAATGAAAATACAGTTCCAATAGAGAAAAGAAATATTTTACAAAATAAATAATTTTGATGTTCATAGTACGAAGTGAAAATTTATAGTGATATAAATTTTTATCAAAGCTGGTATATAGACCAGATATAACTCTGAATAACATTAAATAACAAAAAGCAATACAATAAGTATCAACAGGTCAAATAAACAAGAAAGTACGATTTATGTATGTATTTCTCATAGAGTCTTATGTTAAAGGAAATCCCCCGCTTGCGGCCATCATGGATGATGCTGGATAAGCTTCAAAGTAACAACACTTAGTCAGCACTTCATAAGGAACATTCATGCCATGTTTGGTTTCAATCCATTCAGTAGTTCTCTAAAAGAAGTCATTTGTATGTATTGTCAGTAGGGTCCTATGCTAAACCAAGTCCCCGTTGGCGGCCATCTTGGATGATAGATCGGCTTCAAAGTAATATCACTTGGTCAGCACCTCATAAGGAACATTCATGCCATGTTTGGTTTCATTCCATTCAGTGGTTCTCTAAAAGAAGACATTTGTATGTATTTCCAATAGGGTCCTATGTTAAACTAAGTCCCCCGCTGGCGGCCATCTTAGATGATGAATTAGCTTCAAAGTAACAACACTTGGTCAGCACCTCATAAGGAACATTCATGCCATGTTTGGTTTCATTACATTCAGTGGTTCTCTAAAAGAAGACTTTTGTATGTATTTCCCATAGGGTCCTATGTTAAACTAAGTCCCCCGCAGGCGGCCATCTTGGATTATGGATCGGCTTCAAAGTAACAACACTTGGTCAGCACCTCATAAGGAACATTCATGCCATGTTTAGTTTCATTCCATTCAGTGGTTCTCTAGAAGAAGTTCAAAATGTAAAAAGTTAACGACGACGACGGACGCCAAGTGATGAGAAAAGCTTTGGGCCAGGTGAGCTAAAACTAGTTGAATTAGTTAATTTTCAATTTGCAGTTGACATCATCTGGGGTTTTCACCAACAAACGAAGATGGCAGACATACTTTGATGTAGATCACAGGCACTGATGGAGTAGACCCCACCCCTTTTCTGTTGTTGAAAATATTCTTTCATATTTTCAATTTATTTTAACTAATTTTATTTATTCAAAGTATTCAATATGTTATCAATGCGATTTAACAATAACAGTAGTTATATGAGGGCAACATATATAAAGTGAACTACAGTTGAGTTATTCGGTTATGCCAGGTGGTTCTATATGCTCCAATGTTTTTAACTTTTGATAACCCTCAATATACATAAGTGTAAACCTTCAATATAATTCTCATAAAACATACATATTGTAAGAAATTGTTAATTGGAACCAAGTTATTACGATGTTGTTTTGGACAGTTAAAAATTCTCGCATGACAGGAGATAGGGACGAGTATTGTTATGGTACGATCTTCAATGGGACCGAGATCACTAAGTGATGATAAGGCGCCAACAACAAATTGAGGAGAGCACCTGTAGCAAATTATCAGATATCACGGCATGGAACAGTGATTGATAGAAATAATATGGTTAAAACCTTTTCTTTATTCGCATATTGACAGGAAAGACGCACATATGATTCAATGATATATATAAGAAGGTATATTTGTATTTCCTAACAATGCGGAATGTAATGTTTACATTGTCACTGATTGTGAGGGCAAGGTCAATATTTAGTACATGTAAGTGCAAAACACCGATGCAGACGATTAGATCGTTATAGAAATAAATATTGGTTTAATGCCTTGCCAAAATATAAATTACTATGAAAAATATCTTTGTCTTAAATAATTTGATGGACAATTTGACGTGTAAACAAGGAAACTGGAGAAAATTAATTGCAGCAGTTTATAAACAAAATTTTGGTTCCATAATGATACCGGCGTACACAAACTGATGCCACTACATCGATGTTATTCCTTCAACTAGGGTACATTTGATAGCAAAACTTAATAGAAAGTTTCCAGAAAAAGTAGTAGAAATACTTTGATTTGATAAGATAAAATAAAATATTACATACCATTAATGCAGCTTTCAACACCTCCAATGCCCTTAAATAATGCAGAATCTTTGCACAGGTCAATCGTTCTGTGAATGGCAAGGCTTAAAGGTTTGGCCTGTGGTCCACCCCCAGTTCTGGCATGGTCTTCTTTGGTGACTGAAAACACCTTCTTTGCCTCTTTCTTGGTGTTGCCCCACTTGTCTCTACACTCCTTTGCTGATCTATGGGCAACACCAAGAGCAGACACCATCATGGATATTTTATTCCAAATAGCAGACTTTTTCTTATTACTTACAGCAGTACTAAATTTGTCATTGATGATAGCATAATTTTTTTCAACTTCATCCTGTAGAACACTAATTTCTGCCTCTGAAAAATTTGGCTTTCTTTCCCTGGGTTTTTTGGCAGCAGAAGATGCATTGTCAGCCATATTTGTTTATGGAGTAAGTTTAGAAAAACTGAATTATGGGTAACTAAAATAGCCTCTAAACTATAGTTAAAATTTAACGACTGGTTAAGATATCCTAACGCTATCGTTAGCTAACGCTACCGTTAAATCAAGTTGAACAACAGCATTTTAACCTTCCGTTAAGTAACGCCACGTTAGACTTTTAACGACACGTTAAGGGTAACGCTAGTGTTAAGTTAACGACAAGTTGAACAACCGGCCCCAGAAGTTAAGAAAGAATTTCCCACTTATGTGTTGAAAAAATTGACGCGACGAGTGACGACCTGGGATTTGAAGGCTATGTATTCTAATTCAGTACGCTTAATCAAAACAATTTGTATGTTAGAACTTCTAGAAAGTATACGCGGTTGGCATTTATAACGTAAAGCGTGCTTTGAACTCATTTGATATGACTTTTTGGAGGAAACAGACTCGTTTCAGTTGAAGAAAAAATGACAAAAAATAATGCCCAAATATGGTAGTCACACGACTTCCATTGTTGCTTTAAGAAATGGGGTCAAACCGGGGACCCAGCTTTCCGACTGTCTATGCCGTGGTTTTCACCATTTTGGATCATATCCAGAAATCAACGCCACTTTGCTTATTTGAATATTATACTAAAGAAATTGGATACGGGTCACGGAAATTATATTGAAATGATAGGGAATTTTGAAAAAAAAAAGTCCTGTGATAGACAGGTTGCGGGGACAGAAAATAAATATACACAACAATATACACCATTTAAACGAAACATAATGACTGACGGTCGTTGCTAAAATCAAGGTTCCTGAGCTATTTTAAAAATCGAAGCGAGAGGCTTTTAACATTGCAGTATAAAATACAGGCTAAAATGGCTGAAACGTCAAATTTGCAAACTTCGTGTTGAAAATTGGCTAACAACAAGGTCATTACAAAAACAGGTTGCGGGGATGAAACTTGAAACTTGAATGTCCAAAGAATAAGCAAGTCCAAACCTTGTATGTGTAGTCGTTGAACTCTAGGTTCCCACGTAAAGTTAAAATGCCCATATTTCAAGAAGAATAAACTCACGAAAACACGAAAAATTCACTTAATTCGCGTTCATTGTTTTGATTTTGACCGCCTGACAACTTAACGGAAATATCAGAGTGATTATAAACAAGGACTCTGTGACGGGCAACTTATAATATCCGTGTTTTAAAAATTTTAATGATATCAAGCCAGTCCAGTTCAAACTAATATGAAGCAAGTGTTACCTGTGAAAGGGGACGAACTCAGAAAACCTTTAGAATCCCGTTAAGGTGGTATGGGAGTATGAATTAAAAATTGATAGAATTTATTCATACCATAGTCAGATCCGAGGGGGGGGGGCCCTTTTGTGGGAAAAATTTGGTTGATCATATAGGGAATCACTGAAGAATGACTGGAGCGGGCCCCCTTAATAGGTCAGCCAGTGCCCCCTTTATGAAAAGTTCTGGATCAGCCACTGCACACTGCATACTTTGCCAAAATGTAACATATATTGTGATATGTTCAAAAATATAATAAAAAATGATAGGTTACCGAGCATTTTCTGAAGCTACAGGTTGTGACAAAATGACACATTTTGTATGGATTATACAGGAAAAAAACATCATTAATTATGTGATTAGAAGCTAAATTGAGTGATAAAATTGTAAAATAAATACGAGAAGATAACTTTGGGAAAATACATTGAGAATATTAATTTTATTATTAGAAAAGATAGGGTCACTGTACAATTTTTCGGGCTAAAATATAAAATAGCAAAATTTAATGTAAATTCCTTCAGAAAATTTCAGAGTTACCTCACCTTCTATTCATATGATTTAGATTGAAAAAATGGATACCTTTTCATATATTGTGTACGTGAAAATGTAACCTTTTCCCATATTGTTTGGGTTTCATGTGATGTGTAATGTAGGAGTGGAATACCAAAATGTCAAAAATGAAAACTTGGTTGATTAAAACACAGCAGGGAACACCAAGAACGGTGGCAGACGAAGAAGTTATGGGAACTTTATTGACCTTATCATATTTTTCTGATATTTTCCCGACCATTTCACATATTTTCAAGCTTGAAAAGGTGACCAATTCCAGCGGCACATCATATCACCTTGTATACAGGAAGTGCCACCAGTAATCTCAATTTATATGGAAAATGTGGAAGGTGATATACGATACTATTAAATATGGATGCCTTGGAGACATGTCAGACACACCAATACAATAGACAATAACACTATTGAAGCTTGAGGGCTGAAACTAGTTAAAACTTGAACAGTTCTATGCTTTCGAATGGCAACTATTCAATGTCTCAAATAGCTTATAACTGTTATCTTCTTAAAACGTACAGAAAAAAGTAAAATTAACTAACGACTGCTAAAAAAAAAACACAAACAAACAAACATGTCGAGGCCTTTAGTTTTCTCGTTTGAATTGTTTTACATTTGTAATTTCAAGGTCTTTTATAGCCAACTATACGGTATGGATTTTTTCTCTTTTTAGAAGGCTATACGGTTGCCTATAATTGTTTACATCCACTTCATTTGATCTTTGGTTGATAAAAGTTAAAAAGAAGATGTGGTATGACTGCCAATCCAACAACTCTCCATAAGAAATCAAATGACACAGAAATTAACAGCTATATGTCATCGTACGGCATTCAATAATGAGCAAAGTCCATAATGCACAGTCAGCTTTTAAAGGCCCCAAAATTACAAATCTAAAACAATTTAAAGGAGAAAACTAACAGCCTAATTAATGTACAAAAAATGAACGAAAAACACATATGTAACACAGCAACAAACGACAGCCACTGAATTACAGGCTCCTGACTTGGGACAGGCACATACATAAAGTTGTCTCATTTGCAATTACACCACATCTCCTAATTTTTATAAACATCTGAAAAACATCACACTATAAAACAGTATAGAAATGGGCTTAAGTCATATAAGTGTTACAGTTTCAGCTTCTATATACATAGAGTAGAAACACTCTAACAGTGGTCATGAAAGTGTCTTATTTTCTTGCTTCAGACTTTTAGCTCTGATTCAAAAGTTGTAAAATTCAATATACATCACATCTCATTGGGATGCATGACCTTTGAGCAATGGGTTTGCAAGTGGCTACTGTGAATGTAGAAGGTGATAACATAAAAACATTGGTTTAAATTTGTGTGACAAGGTAAACTTTGCTAGAAATAATCATTTTTCATTGTTTCTTCACCATGTTTACTGCATCCCGTTACAATACAAATTTCTCACTTCTTGCTAATAGATCTGGTGATGTGAAGTTGATTTCTCTTTTTTCTTCTCATTGTATCATTTTTCTATTTTTTTTACTCTTTTGTGATGGTAAGCCATCATGCATGTTATTGTATAAAATAAAAGTTGTGTCAATTTTGCTCAATACCTCAGTGTAACATGTAGGTACATTATGAAGATATGCGGATGTAAATGACACATTCTATGTAGAATGAATTTATAATTTTGTATAAGAAAAATATATGCCAATAGTCATTATTAAAAATTCAGCTTCGTTTCAGTGTCACTTCTTTTCTTTTGACAGTAAGTTTGTCACCAATAAAATTATTGGAATATATAATAAAGAAGAGTTGTTCTGTGAGATCATTTTGAAATTATTTATTAAAAGGTATGATTTAAAACTAAAAGATGTATTTTGTTGTTAATTGTCTGCGTTTATTTTTTTTTTAAGTCATACAATGCTTATTTCTTATTCCTTGAAAGTTGTTTTGTATTTTTTTTTTTTTTTTTTTTTGATAAAAGGTAATTAAAAGTGTCTCTATTCTTCATATTTGAGTGACTCATTTTCTTTAAATTTGAGTGCCCCATTATTTTCTATTTTTTACTTTTTTGACATATTTTTCTTTATTCATAATTTGTTTGCTATTTTTTCTGCACATTTTGTCGATTCTTTAAAACCCCACGCAAACCCCCATCTACGAGTGGACTTTATTTCTAAGTTTTAAAAACACATTAAATGAAATAAGAAGAACGATTTTAAGTTAAATTTCCTGAAGATTATACACATGAAAGTGAGATAACTAGTTTTTAAAGAAGACCGTATGTCGGTGGATAACAAAACATTCAAATTCGATTTATTATGGATCTTTGTACAGATACAAGTCTGTCAGATTGATATGCGGTAAGTTTCCCAAAAGAACTCTAGGAATAATCTAACTTCAGAATCTGTTGAAAAAGAAACGGAAATACCGCAACGTTTCCGATGTTGGTCCTATTGTTAAGACATTATGTTGTGACGTCATTTGCAATGTAAACAAAGAAACGCTATTGTCGGGTAACGTTTTTTATCATATCAACATCTGAATTAAAAGAATGTATATTTAAATGGTTAAAAAGACTGAAAACTCTGCTATTTTAATTTAAACGAAAAGACGTGTTGTTATGAAACATCGAGTTGTTAAGGAGCAGATCTGTACCAAAACCAACGTGTCACAATGTTCCTTAATCATAGCGATCACCATTATATGACTTCATACAACTTTGAATCTGCATGTCTTTTTGTTAAAAGTATAACGAAAAAACAACAACATTAAAGCAAAGTCAACCATGAATTATAAAATGGACATTATAAGAATACAAATGTTATTGTTATTGTGTTGTCGTCCATACTCTTTCCGGTAATCATACATATTAATTTTCGGGAAATCGTATGACATATATTGCAGCGTCCGCCAGGGGAAAATGCAACTGTTTGAAAAAGTTCGAAAAAAACGTTTACGATTATGATTTTATTAGTGTATTGATTTTTTATTTTGATTTTTAGTAGTTTTATTGATTTGCTTACTCATGTAAGGTACGTCCCCATAACATTTTACTCAAATCCCGAGCCAAAACGATACCGGAAAAGATTTCTGCGCAGATGCGGGAAAATAAAAAAAGTCTGAAAAAAAAAAAAATTAAAAAAAAAGTTAACGATTTTGAGTTCATTAGTAGAATGATTTTTTTGCGGGAAATGTTGTCAAATCCTTAAATGATGAGATCACTTTGATTGAAAAATAATAAAGTTGATGAGGAAATAAAGGTTCGATTATAAGTAAGGCATTTTCAGTGTTTTGTAACGGTCACTGACTCACAAAAGATTCATTAGTATGTCTCTTTTTATAAAGTGCATTGGTTTATATACGGTGCATTGGTTTATATACGGTGCATTGGTTTATATAAAGAATAGTTCCGTATTTAGACAAGATAATTTTTTGAATTAATAAAGTTATACGATAAATAACATTTTTTATTATGATATTCAACAGCTATCGACATTTCAATTATAAAAGAGCAAATTCAGTGTTCTTGTAACAGTCACTGAATTACGAAAGATTCATTTGTAAGTCTCTTTTATATAAAGTGCATTGGTATATGTAAAGAATAGTTCTGTATTCAGACATGAAGACATGATAATTGTTGAATTAATAAAGTTCAACGATATTTTATTTTACTCTGAAATTGACACGGAACAATGTTTTAGTTGGGACATAAATTAATATGTTGATATAGTATAATATTCCCAGGTTATTGATATGTAAATATCGGAATATCGGACATCTCATTTTTTTTTTCATATGGTGTGTTTTATTAAAATTGCTTTTTTTAAACTAAGCTTTACGTAATATTAAATTGATACGGATCAATTTAGATCGGTCACTTATAAAGATGCTTTTACAGATTAACGTGTGACCCTAGTATGTTCGTTGTAAAATTGATAGTTTTTTTTTTCTATTTACGACATCTTCTAAATAAATGTTTCAGCTTCCTGTCGAATTGATTATAGGCATGTCAGACTGGATAAATTATTGATGGAGGTCGTGTCAGAGCGACAGATTTCGTTCGGTATTCCGGTGACATCCCGTCGACTAAAAATTCGTAATACACAATTATATAATACAGGTCCATGCATGGCCTCTTTATTGAGTACCAGGTGTGCACAGGTAACATTTATTGTACCATAAAACTATCAGCTGTAATATACATCCTGTTTAAACCATTGTCGTGACGTCAGCCTATTCATTTGCCGTGGATTCTTTTTCTAGAATCAACGCTTCCTAAATCCGTCGCTGTAATGGACTCACCAAATTATATTCCGTTGTTTCCTTTGTGTGCTTAATTTCATTAAGTTTGAATTGGCTAATTTACTGATTTCTGCTCACTAATCATAGTCTAATGGAATCAATTTAAAAACTTACCTTTAATTTTTGTAATTTCTATATGGCTTCACTGGGAATCGAACCCGTCCTTGAAATCTGTTATGTGTTACTGACATCAACATATCGACGAAACCTCTCAGCTACCAACAGGTTACGATTTAAATGTCTATAGATATAAGAAGATGTGGTATGAGTGCCAATGAGACAACTCTCCATCCAAGTCAAAATTTATAAAAGTAAACCATTATAGGTCAAAGTACGGTCTTCAACACGGAGCCTTGGCTCACACCGAACAGTAAGCTATAAAGGGCCCCAAAAATTACTAGTGTAAAACCATTCAAACGGGAAAACCAACGGTCTAATCTATATAAAAAACGAGAAACGAGAAACACTTATGAACCACATCAACAAACGACAACTACTGAACATCAGATTCCTGACTTAGGACAGGTGCAAACAAATGCAAAAAAAAAAAAAATATATATATATATTATATATATAAATGAACATATGATATACATCGGTACAACGGACATACAGGGCTTGTACCTTTATATATACATAATAGGCAAACGTATAGTATAAGTTGGTAGCCGCGAGGTTAAGATCAATGAATTAAAGGTAGGGACTTGTCGGTTTAGGTTCGAATCCCTGTATTCAGTTTGTTCTCCCTATTCTCTAGTTTTCCTCGTTTTTTTTTTTTTTTTTTTTTCTTCTTGTTTTGTATGTTATTATGGATATTTTTGTAACAATAGCGAGTTTTACCGTTTATTTTGGATTATTATATTGGCTATTTCACATATTTGAAACGAAAATGATTACATTCTATTTGTCTATTTGTGTTTCATAAAATTAATACAATATCATTTACATACATTAAAATCTGGTTTACTACATAATTTTACAAATGTTTATTCGCAAATTCCTATGCAAGAAAATCGTGATGTGCCTAGAATTAGGCTTCTTGCTAGAAATTTCTGTAACATACTTATTATTTATACTTTATGTATGCTCTTTGGTCGGGTCGTTGTCTCTTTGACACATTCCCCATTTCCATTCTCATTTTTATTAGAAATAAGTTCAAATATGTCTTATTTTGTAAAAACATATACTATTCAGATGACTGATAATATGCAGATCTTTAAAGGCAGACGTGTTGTATTATATTTGTATTTTTTTAACCATTTAATTGTGATATTAGATTTATTAATGCATCGTTGGACACGATAACAAGGTTATTTAAACTCACTTACAATGCCTTCTAATTAAGAATAGGCTTTAATTTTGAAAAGACATTAACACAATAGTTTAAGTTATAGATACAATGGATAAGCATTGATTCATGAAAAACAAACCATTCGCCCTCCGGGCTCATGGTTACTTTTTCAAGAATCAACGCTTATCCATTGTATCTATATAACGCACAACTTGTATTAATTTTTGTGCCGAGTCTGAAAAAACATAATGAACGTTGTTGATCTAGTGCGTGTTTGAAATTATAATTCCACCTGTTAATGAATGATATTCTGATATTCATTATCCACTAGTTTTTGCTGAAAATAAGTTAAAAAAAATCATTTATAAACATGACCTTTGGAAATTTTTGTACAAGAAATACTGTTTTTGCATAATTGTGGACTCTTTTTTGGAAAAAAAACCCGAACTTTTATTGACGCAAATACGACGCTTTTGTCGATTGGCAAACATGTAGATATAAAGTGATGCAGCACTTATCTGCTTATCTTCACTATCAATATTAATTTATTGAAGATTCTATGTCTAATGTCACTATCTTTATAAGGATCAATAAATTGTTGAATGAAAATTTAAAATTGAAAAAAATTGTACAAAGGAAAAAATATTTCTAGGAACCTCGAAGCTACTTTGATAGTTTGTTGTAAGCACTGTTAGAATTTTACATGAAATTTATTTATGCCATATTTTTTTTTCTGATCAGCGGAAAATATAAAAGCATTGATGTATGAAGACAAATTTTGCTTTGCAAGTAACAAATGCAGAAAAAGAGGTCACGGATAAAAAAGTCACATATAGTATACCTTTTGCAATAAATATTGTCAAATTGTCATAAAACTTTAGTTGAAAAGTTAATATTGCTTTCTACTATCATCATCTGCTTCATCAAATATTGCTGTTAACAACGATGGTCCACACACACAAAAAAAAGGAATTATATACAATCAGAGCTTCTCCGTGGTATACACTTGTGAAATATATAGACGAAATTCGGTATTGAGAAGTGAAATTACATCTCACAAACATTATCTTTAAATTGCGATTTTGAGTGAACACACCAAACCAATAAAAACGTATAGCAAGATACATATTAACCATGCAAGCATTAAGTTTTCGTCAGGTACAAGATAAATAATCGCTCTCATAAACGTACATGCATGCAGTTTATGATATCAAGAATAAAAGGTCGATGTCTGTAGATCAGTGTTCAGTTCGTTTACTGACTGTTCAGAGTCAGACATGTCACTTATTCATTTTTGGAAGCATTCGTGTACCCCATCCGACAATAGGAACTCTTTTCCGATAGTGTTGACAACTATGCTTGTATGGTGATTCTGTTTTTCTGGGCAAGTGGTTGGCCTCCCTGACCCAACAAACAAACGAACGATATGCTATTAGTCTGCTTTGTCCTTTAGAAAGAACCTCTGGAGCTCGTCTTCAACGGCGCTTATACCTCAGAAAAAGTATACTAGTACAGCTTGTTTCAAGGAGACGAACTGTTCTAAAATCGTCATTGTCAGCAATACATTACTAAGCTATGCCATTAATTACTACAATTACTATTTTGAATTAATGACGGCTACCCTGTAGAGTATTACACTAAATTATAATATAATATAAAAATGATTATATTTAATTTTCATATGTTCAAACCGTTGAAGACAATTAGAACACCTCATACAAAAACAGATCAAAAGAAAAAAGAAAAGAAAATTTCCAGACGGAATAAACAATTATTTTAATAGCTTAGATTTATAATGACTGAAATAAATGATAATTGGCATTCTTTTCACAAATAATTATTCTAAGAGATTGTTGGTTGAATTTGATTATGTAGGAATGAAATTTTAAAAGAAGATAAAAAATCATGCATGTTGTACTATTGTATTTTTTCAATAAAACTTTTAAATTGCGATAGTTTTACGATTGTTAGCATTTAAACATCGCCAGATTTAAATACAAGTTAAAGAATTCCGGTAAAGTAAATTAACAGATGTGCAATTATTAATTGGGAAATGTTAAATTAATTTTCTTTAACTTCATATTTTAATTTTATGCTAATTGCATAGAGCGTAATCAAAATTGTTTCATTTTAAAATACACTTCCGGAATTAAAAATTGAATGTTTATTTTCTATTAATTTATACATTTTAATTATTGTTTCTCTATTGTCATCGGGTATTTCAGCTTGGTGTATTAAACACGCTATACTCTTTCTGTTAATTCATTCAAAATGACAACATTCACACCTGTGTACGCCTGAGGCTAAATTGCTGCAAGGTAAAGTTCAAACGAATTCTTCTCAAATCGATAAATAAACAATGACTTTACAAAATAATATACACACTCTGTTCACAAATATTTTGCCTTGAACTGGTTGCCAAAGTTATAACGGTAAATAAAACGTAAAATATTTTCAGTTTAATATCAGTCAAAATTTTCAACAGATATTTTATGAAAAAATCTCAACAATAATTTATGAAATTAACTCGAAAATATTTATATTTAGATAACTTCATATAGGAAGTTTTATTCAATCAATACAAAACGGTACACACATATTCATTTTCTTTCATTCTTATATTGTGGTTATTAACTACGACCAACGGTCATCTGTGCGCTTTTAATTACGTAAAATTCTGATAAGCAATTAAGACTTTAACAGATTTTATTTTTTCCCATGATTCAACAAATCGGGTTAAAACGTCACAACCCAGTGACGTAGGTCAACCAAAAAAGTTACAAATACTTGATTTTCTCCGTTATTAGAAAGAATATAAATTTAAAACTTTGTGAATGTGTTTTTTATGTTAAGATGAACATATTTTGATGATAAGTAAAAAATCGCGGACTTTCCCTTTAAGGTGGTATGGGAGTATGAACTAAAAATTTATAGAATTTTTTCATAACATAGGCGGATCCGGGGAGGGGCGCCTCCCTTTGTGGGAAAAATTTGGTTGATCATATAGGGAATCCCTGAATCATGACTGGAGCGGACCCCCTTAATAGGTCAGCCAGTGCTCCCCATCCCCCCTTATGAAAAGTTCTGGATCCGCCACTGCATACTTTGGTTAAATGTAGTATATATTGTGATATGTTCAAAAATATAATAAAAAATGATAGGTTACCGAGCATTTTCTGAAGCTACAGGTTGTGACAAAATGATACATTTTGTATGGATTATACAGGGAAAAAACATCATTAATTATGCGATTAGAAGCTACATGTAAACTGAACCGTACTTTGACCTATAATGGTTTACATTTATAAATTTTGACTTGGATGGAGAGTTGTCTCATTGGCACTCATACCACATCTTCTTATATCTATGAATGATAGAAATATAAAAAAAAAAAATACGATAAGACAACTTTTGGAAAATGCTTTGAGAATATTATAAGAAAAGATAGGGTCACTGTACAATTTTTCGGGCTAAAATATAAAATAGCAAAATTTAATTTAAATTCCTTCAGAAAATTTCAGAGTTACCTCACCTTTAATTCATATGATTTAGATTTAAAAAATGGATACCTTTTCATATATCGCGTATGTGAAAATGTAACCTTTTCCTATATTGTTTGGGTTTCATGTGGTGTGTAATGTAGGAGTGGAATACCAAAATGTCAAAAATGAAAACTTGGTTGATTAAAACACAGCAGGGAACACCAAGAACGGTGACAGACGAAGAAGTTATGGGAACTTTATTGACCTTATCATATTTTTCTGATATTTTCCCGACCATTACACATATTTTCAAGCTTGAAAAGGTGACCAATTCCAGCGGCACATCATATCACCTTGTATACAGGAAGTGCCACTAGTAATCTCAATTTATATGGAAAATGTGGAAGGTGATATACGATACTATTAAATATGGATGCCTTGGAGACATGTCAGACACACCAATACAATAGACAATAACACTATTGAAGCTAGTAAAATCTTGAACAGTTCTATGCTTTCGAATGGCAACTATTCAATGTCTCAAATAGCTTATAACAGTTGTCTTCTTAAAACGTACAGAAAAAAAGTAAAATTAACTGACGACTGCTAAAAAAAAAACAACAAAAAAAAAAACCACACAAACAAACAAACATGTCGAGGCCTTTAGTTTTCTCGTTTGAATTGTTTTACATTTCCAATTTCAAGGGCTTTTAGAGCCAACTATACTGTATAGGTTTTTCTCTTTTTAGAAGCCTATAATTGTTTACATCCACTTCATTTGATCTTTGGTTGATAAAAATTTAAAAGAAGGTGTCGTATGATTGCCATTTCAACAACTCTCCATAAGAAATCAAATGACACAGAAATTAACAGCTATATGTCATCGTACGGCCTTCAACAATGAGCAAAGTCCATACTGCACAGTCAGCTATAAAAGGCCACAAAATTACAAATGTAAAACAATTTAAAGGAGAAAACTAACGGCCTAATTGACAAAAAATGAACGAAAAGCACATATCATGTAACACAGCAACAAACGACAGCCACTGAATTACAGGCTCCTGACTTGGGACAGGCATATACATAAAGTTGTCTCAATTGCAATTACACCACATCTTCCAATTTTTATAAACATCTGAAAAACATCACACCATAAAACAGTATAGAAATGGGCTTAAGTCATATAAGTGTTACAGTTTCAGCTTCTATATACATAGAGTAAAAACACTCTAACAGTGGTCATGAAAGTGTCTTATTATCTTGCTTCAGACTTTAAACTCTGATTGAAGGTTGTAAAATTCAATATACATCATATCTCATTGGGATGCATGACCTTTGAGCAATGGGTTTGCAAGTGGCTACTGTGAATGTAGAAGGTGATAACATAAAACATTGGTTTAAATTTGTGTGACAATGTAAACGTTGCTAGAAATAATCATTTTCATTGTTTCTTCACCATGTTTACTGCATCGCGTTACAATACAAACTTCTCACTTCTTGCTAATAGATCTGGTGATGTGAAGTTGATTTCTCTTTTTTCTTCTCATTGTATCATTTTTTTTTACTCTTTTGTGATGGTAAGCCATCATGCATGTTATTGTATATATAAAACAAAAGTTGTGTCAATTTTGCTCAATACCTCAGTGTAACATGTACAATGTAGGTACATTATGAAGATATGCGGTTGTAAATGACACATTCTATGTAGAATGATTTTATAATTTTGAATAAGAAAAATATATGTCAATTGTCATTATCAAAAATTCAGCTTCGTTTCGGTGTCACTTCTTTTTCTTTTGGCAGTAAGTTTGTCACTAATAAAATTATTGAAATATATAATAAAGAAGAGTTGTTCTGCGAGTTCATTTTTGAAATTATTTAAAATAATTTTTTTGTTAATTGTCTGCGTTTAATTTTTTTATGTCATACAATGCTTATTTCTTATTCCTTGAAAGTTGTTTTGTATTTTTTTTTTAAAAAAGGTAATTAAAAGGGTCTATATTCTTCATATTTGAGTGACTCATTTTCTTTAAATTTGAGTGCCCCATCATTTTCTTTTTTTTACTTTTTTGCCATATTTTTCTTTATTCATAATTTGTTTGCTATTTTTTCTGCACATTTTGTCGATTCTTTCAAACCCCACGCAGACCCTCATCTACGAGTGGACTTTGTATCTAAGTTTTAAAAACACATTTAATGAAATAAGAAGAACGATTTTAAGTTAAATTTCCTGAAGATTATACACATGAAAGTGAGTCTGATTGATATGCGGTAAGTTTCCCAGAAGAACTCACAATAGGAATAATCTAACTTCAGAATCTGTTGAAAAAGAAACGGAAATACCGCAACGTTTCCGATGTTGGTTCTATTGTTAAGACATTATGTTGTGACGTCATTTGCAATGTAAACAAAGAAACGCTATTGTCAGGTAACGTTTTTTTTTATATCAAAATCTGAATTAAAAGAATGTATATTTAAATGGTTAAAAAGACTGAAAACTTTGCTATTTTAATGTAAACGAAAAGACGTGTTGCTATGAAGCATCGAGTTGTTAAGGAACAGATTTGTTCCAAAACCAACGTGTCACAATGTTCCTTAATCATAGCGATCACCATTATATGACTTCATACAACTTTGAATCTGCATGTCTTTTGTTAAAAGTATAACGAAAAACAACAACATTAAAGCAAAGTCAACCATGAATTATAAAATGGACATTATAAGAATACAAATGTTATTGTTATTGTGTTGTCGTCCATACTCTTTCCGGTAATCATACATATTAATTTTCGAAATCGTATGACAAATGTTGCAGCGTCCGCCAGGGAAAATGCAACTGTTTGAAAAAGTTCGAAAAACGTTTACGATTATGATTTTATTAGTATTTTGATTTTTAATTTTAATTTTTAGTAGTTTTATAGATTTGCTTACTGATGTACGGTACGTCCCCATAACATTTTACTCAAATCCCGAGCCAAAACGATACCGGAAAAGATTTCTGCGAAGATGCGGGAAAATAAAAAAAGTCTAAACAAAAAAAGTTAAAAAAAAGTTAATGATTTTGAGTTCATTAGTACAATGAAAATTTCGGGAAATTTTCCCGATTTTTTTTTTTTTTTTTTTTTTATTGATTTTTCTACTGTTATAGGGGACTTCGTCCTCTTATTATCACGTGGTACAATTCTCATTTACATAATATGAGGAAGGCGCTACCTTATATGCCAGCTTTATACCAAGAGTATGTCCTATAATATATTGATTGATTGTTGGTTGCTTAACGTCCAGTAGCAAATATTTCATGCATGTTCAGGACGAATGTCCTACATATAGTTTTTGTCTAAAATAAAATAATAAGTTCAGATGGAAAATGTTTAGGGAACGATCATTGAACTTCAAAAGGAAGGAGGGGGTATGGTATTTTTCTAGTCCAAACAATTATGACGTTTTAGAAAGCTATTATATTTTTTTTCTTTGATGCATCGCAGGAAAGCGTCAAAGCAAAAATTTAAAATAGCCTTCCTAGACGTCATAATTATTTGGACAAGTATTTTTCTTAAAAAATTATTCTGATTCCCAAATTGATGGGGAAAAAAATTCTGTTCAAGCAGAGGACAAAAAAAAAATATTCTGAATCGAGATTTTCCCCATACCTTCTAGTGTTATATTTTGACTAAATAATTTTGATTGATAGCGTTGAAGCGTTTCGCGTGTAAAAAAATATGACTCAAACAAAAAACATATCTCCCCCCTTTGAAGCTAAATGGTTGCTTCCTCATTGTTTTCTGTTTTTGGCAATTGCCTACATTCATTATCTTGTGCCATTTGCATATCCATTTTTCTTTCTTTGCAAATTTTACAAAATTTAAAACAATTAGCCATTTGTTTAATTTCAAAACTATGAATACTGTTATCAGGGGCGGATCCAGCAATTTTAAAAGGGGTTCCCAACCCAGGATAAAGGGGGTTCCAACTATATGTCCCCATTCAAATGCATTGATCAACCCAAAAAAAGGGGGGGGTTCCAACCCCCGGAACCCCCCCTCTGGATCCGCCACTGGTTATATAATCCATAACTTTATTAAATTAATTTTTTGTTGATTTTCATGAAATGGTGGAGGATTTGGAATATCTTTTCATCAATATTTAAAAGTTGTAGCTGGTATTTTTTATTTTGTATTGCAAACAATGCTTTCTGTTTGTTGAATTATTTTTACTTTCTTTAAAATTAGCTGGATGTTCATATTGTATTCCCAGTTTCCTGCATTCATTTTGCTTAGTTTTATTTGTTACCTTTTCTGACATCGGACTCGGATTTCTTTTAAACTGAGTTTTACTGTGCGTATTGCTATGTGTTTCTTTATTCTACATTGGCTAGAGGTATAGGGGGAGGGTTGAGATCTCACAAAACATGTTTAACCCCGCCGCATTTTTGCGCTTGTCCCAAGTCAGGAGCCTCTGGCCTTTGTTAGTCTTGTATGTTTTTTAGTTTTAGTTCATTTATATGTTTTGGAGTTTAGTGTGACGTCCATTTTCACTGAACTAGTACACAATTTTATTTAGGGGCCAGCTGAGGACCACCTCCGGGTGCGTGATTTTCTCGCTGCGTTGAAGACCCATTGGTGGCCTTCGGCTGTTGTCTGCTCTTTGGTCGGGTTGTTGTCTCGTTGACATATTCCCCATTTCCATTCTCAATTTTATCTCATATACATGTATATGTAATCAGCAAGTGGATCATACTGATTGTGAAAAGAAGAGTTTGAATTTACAGTGAACCTGTTTAGAATATTGTTTTGATCAGGTGTTTCATTTTTATCTAAGCATGAGGAGCCATAAATATGATTGTTAAGTTGATAATTCAAAGATTTTGCTATTTTCTAAGATGCTATTTAAAATATGTGGGGATAACACTCCTCAGCAGTATGAATGTATTCCTGATCATCTTCTGTTTGTGGGTTTCTATATCAATTTCATGTACTAATTCAGAGTCAGTTTTAAATCATTTCTTGCATTTTGTTTTATTAGCTTACTTTTCAAGTTTTTATACGTCGGCAAAATAAAATTGAGAATGGAAATGGGGAATATGTCAAAAATTTGCTTTTGAGTAATGCTATCATGTCGCTGTCGTTGTCCGAAGACACATTTGGTTTCCTTACAATAACTTTAGTTTACGTGAATGGATCTTTATGACAATGTATGAAATTGTACCAGAAGGTTCAATACACAAAAGGAAGGTTAGAATTGATTTTGGGGGTTATGGTACCAGCAGCTTAGGAGTCAGTGGTCAAACAAGACAACCAGACAATAGTTTCCAATCTGTGCTTATTTTGTAGAAGTATCCTTGTTTACTATATAGTTACACCAATTTAATTTTGAATCCATATAGAGTCATAGAAAAATGGGTTTGAACTGACCTCCAAACGATCCATGATTCTGTAATGATGACTAATGAGGCTAATCTTAGCATTGGAATATCCGTCAGGACATTGTCAGGACATTAGTTTAACCCTTATATTTTTAATGGCTGCCAGATTCTCGTTTAATCGCGATCTTGAAAAAACGGGACAAAACGGAATAAATTCGATTTTAAATACGACATGAATTTTTAATTGTTTACAAAAAAAAAAAGAATTTAGAAATTTTAGTAACTTGTTTAGTTTATCTAAATTTTATGTACCACGGAAATAACCGAAGTTTGGACAACACCATCTTACGCCATGTTTCATCGTCTGCTTCATCTTTCCATTATCAGTGACAAATTTCCTAAATAACCACAGGTACTTCTTTTAAAAGTCACAATATCATAATTAATGATAACATTTGTAGAGTAAAAGTTTCGTCCAGCCATGGGAACACAGAAAAACCTCAATTTGCACATATTCAACAAAACTAGCTGCGGAAATCTTACAAGTTTTCTTTGAGACACTTAATTATAAACAATTTGTATTGTTATGAATTGACATTATCAGATTATACCTGATTATACAGGTCTTTCAACATAGGTTAATATATTTAAATATACACAAATCGTTCACAGTGAGAACATATCAACAGATGAAGCATTCCCGTGAAAAGTAAATCTACGAAAACCTCAGTGTCGTCACCATGCGAAGTTATAATTATCGTCTTTTAAAAGTGAGCAAATTAAATTTGTAACAAGCATCCATTTCTTAAAAAAATAATAGTAAGCATGGAATGATGTCCAATTGTTCGAAATATTTGAAGATGTAAAACAAAACATCTGACTCTGTTATTTGATTTTTAACATGTAATGATGTATGGGGTGGGTACTGGGAAAAATACCAGTCTTGGGACCAAATTTCCCTCGACTAGCGGCTTGGGAAGTTTCACAATCCCTTGACTGGTATTTTTCGCAAATACCCCTCCATAACATGATATATCTGTTCATTAACACACGTAATCGTGTTCATATGAGGATAACGAAATCAGGGAGCTTTATTTTATTTAGATTGTATTCTACCTTGGCTATCACAATTTTCATAAGTTTTCATACACAACAATCCTACAAATACATATATACATGCATGTTGTTTACATTTTTAAACATTTCATTGTACAATAGTACATTGTTATATAAGAGCATGGTTCAGTATTTTTCGATTTATTGTTGTTATTATCGTTGACAGCGCCGCTATAGCGACGACAGTTAATTCCTTTAAATATTTCAGCAAACAAGTTTATTATATTTAAAAATCACATCGAATTCAAACAAACTGTTTTAAAAAAAATCTTACATTAATATAAACACACATATTATATATTTTATCTTCCTTGTTCAGTGTGATTCCTATTTCATTTTTGCTAATTAGTACTGAACTTTGATAATCAAAATTATTACAAACTGGACTAGTGACTTTTAGTTGTTTATATCTCTGGTAGGCAATTGTCTTATACTCTCCTCATTTTTGTAGCGCAATTATTTGTTTAAAGATGGTACTCAGAATAGAATCCTGTATGGCTTCTGATTGGATGATACAGGACTGGAATTACTTTTAATCGAAAGCTTATCCAATTAGGTTTAAAAAATCCAGAAAATCAAATTTACATTTTACAAAGTATAGGAAATATCTTCCATTTCTACACGTCGGAGCCATTAAAAATATGCCTTTTTCATTAAGCGAAAAAATTAGACGATCTTTTTCAACTGCATTTTAGGTAAATTTTTGCCGCATGAACCATATATTTTTTTTGGTTGTTATGCAACGCTGGAATTTCTAGTAACAGGAAGAGCTAACCGTTTTTTCTAGAAAAATGCGGAACACCACTGGTACCCTATGGAAAATGCATTACGAATAATTGCGCTCTTGTAACCTGTAGTAATCAAAACTGTACCGATGTAATACTTAATTAGGATATCTCCCTACGTACGAAAAGATGGACAAATACATCAACGAGCTGTAATTTTAAAAAAGAAGTCAAGAAATTATGGTTGTTAGAATCCAGAAATTCTGAAAATTGTTAACAAATAATCAGTTCAGTTCTGGACTGAAAGAGTCTCGATTACAAAGATAAACTTTAACCTATGAGTGCAATTTGATTTTCACGGGAGTAGTGTAATGACCTAGCGAATCATTCCTAGTTATAAGGAATGATTTTGTACAATTTTGTCACTATTTCGTACACTGCTATAGTAAAAGTTTACTTTATTATGGTATAACCAATCATCAATAATCAACAAATTGCTTTCTTAAAAGGAAAAGAAAAAGCAATACGTGAACCTGAGCTCGCTGACTGGTCTTCAAACAATTGTTCTTGTTTTTTTGTTATTTTGATTTGAAACAATTGACTGTGAATAGAATAAGGTAATGATGAGGTTAAAACGTCTTCATTGAAAATATGTTATTGTGTGTAAATACTTGCACAAGTCAATTGAAAGCAATGCTGATTTTTAGTTGTGAATAGACAAGTGTATAGGTACTATTTTAATTTTCCTCTTAAGGCTTGACTATTTTATTTATTACTTGGAGGTGTGTTTCTGCAAACCAGATGTCAAATGCAAATTGCACAAATCTAATGCAAATATATCGTGGTAGCGTGTTCGGTCATGGGTAAATGGTCGTCGTCGTCGTCGTCGTCGTCGTCATCGTCGTCATCGTCATCGTCGTCGTCGTCATCATCATCATCATCATCATCATCATCATCATCATCATCATCATCATCAGTTATTCTTATACTTGTTATTGAATCTGTCTGTACTCATGGTAGATGTTGTATATATAAAAAAGGCCAAATAAAGTACGAAGTTGAAAGGCATTAACCCATTCGAAACAAAGGTTTTGTCGAATACATCTATCATGGTAATCTATTCCTGGGGTTGAAAATTCTTAGCATTTCGAAAATTTCAAAGTTTATGAAAGGACAGACACTAAAACAAGAAAGAAAAGAGAAACAGCTGGAGGTCAGAATACCTTACGTAATGATGACCATGCTCCAAAGTCACATGCCAAGATCTTACTGTCTGAATATATACTTTAATTAAAAATGGGGGTTTGTCATAGACACAAAACTATAACGCAGGCTTACAGACTTCATATGAAGCACCTTAATAAAGTGCAGTCACCAATCTGAATAGTAGAGTGTATGTCTATGATATCATTTCAGCAGGCTATGAGGTTAAGCTCAATTTCAGTAACTCCAAACACTCTTAAATACAATATAATATTGTATATTACTGTTTCGTTGTATTTGTATTTTTGTAATTCATCACAATAGATAGTCACCAGTTTTAGATTTATGCGCTTTTCCTATATATTTTTTATATAAATAATAAACAAACACCAAATATGTGAATTTTTTTTTAAGATAAAAGACTTTTCAATTGAGCGATTAAACTTAAGTCACCTGGTCAAATATATATATAAAGAAACATATAATGCAAAGATGTCAGCCTTTAAACAAAACGGCCACCGGGTTTCACAGAAAGAGATGCCAGCATCCAAAGAAGACGGAAGCCAGCATCAAAAGGAAATGACTTTAAACAAAACGCCCACATGCTTTCACAGAAACAGATGCCAGTGGGATTTCCAGTGACACTAGAACAATAGAAAAGTGACTCTTCTTATGAAAGAGATAGAAAAGGTAAAAAAAAAGAAAGACAATTAACACATAAAACTCAATATGCATAGGGATGAGTATCTCTTAAAACACAAAACCATAATATAACTTTTATACAACCACTATAAGTAAAGTATATTTCATAGCTGAATTTGTTGATATATGATTTTTTAGTTGCCAAATATGCTGTTAATTGATCAATTTATTGCTCAACATAGGGTGTATAAAAACTGCCAATCTTAACTGCATATTTTTCGTTTTTTTTTTTAATATATATCAAACCTTAATAATGTAGCTTTCTGAGGATCCAATTTTAACGTGTTCCAAAATGTAGTTTCGCCACAAGAATTTTTCAAAGTTGGGTCATTTTGTCTATATGAATGTCGGTTAATTCGTATGATCGAGCACACCGATAAGTGTATCGTTGGGACAACTCGATATAATGTAATCAATATACGTGACAAATTACCTAATGTGAAGTGTATTGAAATCATCGTAATATAAATGATCAACATATTATGTTTGAAAAACATGAGTCCTATAATATAAGACTTTAAAGGTTCATATCATTTACATTCAACGTTTTTTATCGGATTTTATTTTTACTATTAATGTAACCTCGAGGTTCAACATTGATAGTGAAAAAAAATCCCATAAAAAACGTTGAATGTAAATGATATGAACCTTCGAATTCTTATAATATAGGACTAGAAAACATGTGATCCAAATCTGTTATTAATATATGAAAAATGTTTGACTCGGACAAAAACAAAAAAACGTTACCCCCCCCCTCTTTTTTTGAAGTTAAATGGTTGAAACCTAAGGGGGTGCCCACTGACTGCCTAAAAGGGGATCCGCTCCAGTCCTGCTTCAGTGATTTCGTATATAATTAACCAAATTTGTCTCACACTGAAAGGGGCGGCCGGGAACCCTGCCCCTATTCAGACTCTGATGAGAGTTTGTAAATCAGGCGGGTAGCATGCGAGGAGCTATTAGAATAACTTGGCTAGTTCTCTGACGTCCAACGACTGTTTTCCCAGACAAACACGGCCCCAGCTTGTCTTGCAAAACACCCGTTGGACGTCAGGGTAATCTCGGACTATAACTTGGCATGTCGTATTAATAAACAAATTAAATCTTTATTTTGTCATAAACTTTGTGAACTACAATGTCATGCAAACTGAAACCAAAAGCCCATCCTTGATAAAAATGTCAAGTGTGCCAAATGTGGAATTAAGACGGCAAACAGATCATATCATAATATGAACAAGCCTGTGTAGTTTTTTCAAGTTGGTAACAAGACAATCATAGCTTATGATTCTTGGACCGTCTCTGTCCCAGTTGTAACATTTCTTTAGAATGCAAATGTGTCAAACCCCGGGGTCCTCCACAAAAACTTGAAGAGAAGGTCGGACACTTGTCAAATATGTCCCAATATAGTTTAAAAAAGTTATGAAACTTTAGGCTAAAATTTAAACTGCGGCCTTATTTTAAATGTCGTTGATGCCAAAACATACGATATGTTAATGTTCAAAATTGAATATACAGATGAACTTTCGTGGGTCTTTCCTTTCCCTCAGTGACTAGCATTTTCTTTCCCTCAGTGACTAGCATTTTCTAAAAATCACCTAGCCAGTTCTTTTGAAAACTTACTTCGATGCTGGATTGAAAGAAATTGCCAAATTAAGACACTAAGAAGATGGCCTCTTAACAGTCCAACAGCAATGCACAAACTTTAGGAAAACTCATTTATTTCAACTTGACATCTTTCTACAAAGCTCAGTTGCTCAGTTTCTTTATCAATAGAAATTTAAAACATGAGCATTCAGAATTTACATGGAAACAAAGCACAATCAAAATATTGAAAGACGTGGTTTTACTGACAATGGAGGCCACAATATTGATTAAAGAAATCTTCAAGATTTACAAAACATTACCGACAAAAGCCTTCAGTTTGGGCAATCTTGCTGTAATCTAATTATCTCTACTGATAAATAATGCAACACTAATGACACATTTAAGTTTTGGAATGATTTTATTCACAGAGACTTTCTCATTGATGTACATTTCTTTGCTCTTGTCTTTTCGGAGTTTAAATTGGGAATTACAAATTGCTGCATGAAAGAGACTAGCTCTACTTTTCTATGCATATGATCGTCATATGTACTTGAGAATCATTCCATAAAACATCCGTTTGATATCCTTTCAATGCCAGAAACAGTTTTAACTGTCTATTACCCAGCTGAGAGCTAGTGGTTTTTCTGCCACAATTACAAGGAAAAACTGGCTACAACTTGCACTGGATCAGGCACTTGAATCTTACATCGATCTTGATATAAAGGGCCCTCCGGAACTGTTGGATTCTCTGACAGTCTTCCTTCCATACAGAACATCGCTGCAAAATAATTTGAACATTCAATTAGGTGATAATAATATTATTTGGCAATCCAAAGAGAACCTGAAAATATTAGACCAATGTTTGAACAGAGAAATGCTAAAAAAAAACCAGCCATTTTGCTAGACAATGAAATTGAAAAAACTAGTTAGTTGCATGTCCCTTTATCTTTTGTTTCAGTTAAAAGTAAATGTAGATCAGATCTTTGGTTCTAACCAACATTTTAAACCGGTATTTGGAATTCCAGTATTGTGACTGCCAAATTTAGCTACCCCCTTTAAATTTCGTAATATTTTCACCCGACACCCCCCCCCCTTTCCCTAATTTGTTCAAGGTATGGTGGTTTTACCCCTTTTCGGCTTTCAGTATGTCATATTGTATATCTTTAATGAAAATTGCATAAATTAGATGAATTTCTAGTAAATTTCTACGATATTCTTTATCATTTGACAAAATACCATGCATCTGAATTGAATTGTTTACTATTTGAAAAAGCGCGCCTTCTTTTATTTTAATTTACCTCCCTTTATTTCACGTAGCAACACAAATAAAAACCTGCCAATCTTTGCTGCATATCAATTTTTTCCCCCGATACAAATATATATCATGCAACATAATCAACTTTACAAATTGGGAGAAAATCAAGGTGTTCCAACCATTGGATAGTATTAAAAAAAAATAATGAAAGAATGGCATGATCACAAGTTTGAACCATGACGACACTGAAAATCGAAAATTCACGCATTTACCTATCATATGAAGATACGATGAGGTGACAAACTTAGCAATTAATAATTTACCTGATTCATTATCATATTCACATTATGTTGACACGTCTTAGTTCGTCTGTGCTAGCTCATTTCAAACAAGCAAAACAATTACAGCATCATCCGTTTTTCTTTACCGATCGCCTCTAGTCAGAAGAGCGCACTGTTTACAGTGGAGGTAATATTTTGTCACCAGTTCGCGCACTGAGATGCCAGCATCATAAGAAACAGAGCCAGCATCCAAAAAAAGACGGATGCCAGCATCCAAAGAAACAGATGCTCGCATCCAAAGAAGACGAATGCCAGCATCCAAAGAAGACAGATGCTAGCATCCAAAGAAGATGGATGCCAGCATCCAAAGGAAATGACTGTCAGCATTCAATTTATAATGTGTTGAGATAACTTTTACTTACAACTGGGATTCCAGCATCCCTGAGATTAACTTTAAAGGATGAACATCCAATTTTTTTAATGGGATGGCAGCATCCAAAGAGAAAGTTGAGTCTGCATGCATATAATTGGGATGCCAGCATCCAAACAAAAGGTATATCAAAGTCTATATATATATTAGATGCCAGCATCCAAATGCTGGTGTGTTCAATATGGAACTTTATAAAGCCATATCAGCATCCTGCAAAGATGAAGATGCTATTTCCATAATTTTTTGTATAATCCGCCGACACATTTTTAAAATATCCTGTATACAAAAATAATAGTTGTTAATTGTATAAAACAACCTCTCAACTACAAAAGGTAATGAAATAATTATATAGGCATCCCATATTTTTTAGAACCAATAAAATTTGTTCAGCAGAATCTGCTACCCATAGAGATGAAATGAATCCGTATGCTTGAAGTAAGATTAGCATATGTTGATACTATAAAAAAGCGATTTAATAGAAAATAAAATAAAAGCTTAACTTTTTCCCAAAACATGGTGAAATTTCGAAGAAAGCAGGGGCGGGTCCAGGTGAGGGCGTAATGGGCGTACGCCCCCCTTTTCAAAAAAAAAAACTATCGTAATCTGCTAATATTGTATTGAATATGGCAATTTATCATATTTCACAATTATTTTATGTCTTTAGCAAAAAGTTTTCCTTCAGCATAATTAAGCTTTGAAAATTAACACAATAAGTTGTTCATTTAGCATTATTCATATCGTAAACACGTTATTTGTACTTAGATATTTTACATTGGGGAATTAGTAATCAACCCGTGATTAAAAAAAAATTTCTCCTATGGTTATATTAAGATTATTGAAGTGAAAATTGTACCTCGTCCTCTACTTGGTTTAAATCACAGAACTGACTAAAGCCGTACAAATCTGGGTAATGGTTCTGATTTTCAAAGAGTTTGTTTTTCTCTCAGGTCTTCCAGTTTCTACTCTTAGAAAATGATTATATACTTATTCTGAATTTAGAGAGCATTGATTGATTATCTTTATTTCTTATTTCTAAATATTTTTCAAACTTGAATGTAGACTTAAATCTAAATTATGTGTTTAATTTGCCTCGGTTATCAGGCGAAGAATCGTTTGCACTTTTCCAGCATTTCAGAAAATCATCTTTTAGTCGTTTTTTTTTATTCGTACTTTTAATCTAGTTTTATTAAGATTTTTGCAAATTGAAAGGTCAATGTTTAAAGTTTTGCTGAATAATTTTATTTTAGACTACCGGGAGTTGTCTTTATGATCCCCATATTTATATTCATTATATGCAATTTTTAATAAGTCGCTGGATGAGTGTTCTAGTCTAAACCAGTACATGAACATATGTGTTATAATGTCAACATATAGAGGGAACCTTCCAAGCTCTGAGATAACTGCCATATTAAAGCTCTGCTTTGATACACCTTATACGTATTTACAAAATTGAACATTTAATATTTCATGTTCCCAGTCTTTGAAAATATCTTAAAGTGAAAGGTTTCCCCTTTTTCGAGTTTTATGTATTACATCACAATTTTCACATCCATATAGGATTATAGGTTTTATAGTATGGTCAAATATATGAAGAAGACTACTAATCGATGGTGATGACGATTTTAGGGAACGACCATTTAATTTCAAGGAGGGGGGAGGGGGTTTTTTTTTTCCTAAAAAATATTCTGATCCCTAATTTGATGAAAAAAAAATGTTTTGGTCCAGCAGCTGACAAAAAAAAAATATTCTGAATCCAGATTTTCCCCATGCTACGGTGGCAGAATGTGGCCATGAAAGAAAAAAAAATATGTTGTTCCCTCAAGATACTATGTCGTTCCCTCAAGATGCTATGTCGTTCCCACAGGAAAGTTATCTCGTTCCCTCAAGATGCTATGTCGTTACCACAAGATAGTTATCTCGTTCCCTCAAGATGCTATGTCGTTTCCAAAAGATAGTTATCTCGTTCCCTCAAGATACTATGTCGTTCCCTCAAGATGTTATGTTGTTCCCTCAAGATAGTTATCCCGTTCCCTCAAGATACTATGTCGTTCCCTCAAGGTATTATGTCGTTCCCTCAAGATATTATGTCGTTCCCACAAGATTGTATTGCTGTGTTGTGGGAACGACATAATATCTTGAGGAACGACATAGTTTCTGAGGAACGAGATAACTATCTTGAGGGAACAACATAACATCTTGTGGAGACGACATAGCATCTTGAGGAACGAAATAACTATCTTGTGGAAACGACATAGCATCTTTAGGAACGAAATAACTATCTTGTGGAAACGACATAGCATCTTTAGGAACGACATAATATCTTGAGGAACGACATATCATCTTGAGGGAACGACATAGTATCTTGAGGAACGAGATAACTATCTTGTGGAAACGACATAGCATCTTGAGGGAACAACATATTTTTTCTTTCATTCATGGCCGCATTCTGCCACCGTACATAACTTATAGTCTTAAATGTCTTTAAAATTTTGAAAAAGATAATTTGATTGATAGCGTCGAAAACTAAAAAAAAAAATCTGACTCAGACAAGAAACCATAACCCTCCTTGCAGTTAAATGGTTGCTCCCTAAAGTCTCGATATAATTTGAAGCTAGCTTTTAGCCCCTTTTCGTAAAGATCTTTTCTGGCTTCATTAAATTTTCCAGTATTATTCAGTTTTAAGTATACTAGTCAACAAAAGAAACGATACAAGGCAATGTATTTTTCATATATAATGAAATTGGATACACTGTACCAAGGTACAAGTTTTTCCTATTAATTATATTTGATGATAAATTGGAGTTCAAACTTGTGTATCGTTACTTTTGTTGACTAGTATATTTAACCATTATTTTGTGAATATTTTAGTGTTATATAATTATTGTATATAAAAGTTGAATATTTAGAAAAAGATAAAAGATAATAATAAAAATAGAATTCTCTTGTTACAGTAATGCATATCAGTAGTTTTAACCTTTGAATGTTTCGATTTTGAATCTAAGATTTTGCGGTTTTTCAAGTTTAAGATAAAAATTTAATGTTTATGTTTCGTTTGTACGATTATGGTGATTATTATTGAACCTATAAAGGTATGATATCTATAATTATCTGACATAGTGAAAATACCTTCTGCTTCACCGTCGTGTAGAAGATAATTTGAAGTAGCGTGTGATAAACCGAAACACCTGCCTCCAATTATGAGGGTCCGGGTGAGGGGTCTGTACTTCAGTAATATTGGGCCATTTTTTCTATAATTCTTTAGTTTTCCCATTATTTTTTATTCTGTTTATTTTAGCACCCTATTATTCTCTCTCTATTTTTCTATTTGTCCTTTTTTTCTTTTCTTAATTTTTCCAGAATTAATCTCTATTCCGTAAACCCCTTCCAGACTTTCAATTATTTCTTATTACCGTATTTGAGGGACTATGTCAATACTTTTTCATGATTTACATAAAAAAATTAAAACAACACTTTATAAATTCATGCATCCGAAGCGCTATTCTGGGTTTAACTTCATCAGGAACGCTCAAAGCCGAATATTGGGAAGCCAAGGATGTATAAGAACCGAAACAGTTGATGAGATATATGACAAAAAAGGAACTAAAAAAATAGCCAAATCCATCTACATATATATACAGGCGATATCATTGATCAGAAGGATTGGCAATAAAATATTCATAAGATTTGATTTAATCGGCAGTTTTTCTTTTAAACAGTCAAAAAAAGGGAGATACGCACCAAGGGGACATTCAAAATCTAATGAAATGAAAGGAAATTGACAAAAAAAAAAACAAAAACAAACAAACCGCAAGACAGACAAGATCACAAAGCACTACATAAAAAACTAAAGATTGAACAACACGAACCTTACCAAGAAACTTGGTGTGATCATAGGTGCTCCGGAAGGGTAAGCAGATCATACTACACTATCCAATCACGATATGATATAATAACTGTGATGACAAAAAATAAAATAAATTAAAAAAAATTAGACAGTGAATTTTTCTAAAAATTGATGAAAAGAAATTATGGGATATTGCTTGATTTTTGGTTTCAAATATTTTATCATGGGAAACAAATTAAAACATGGCATTTTTTTTTTTACTTCTCGGTTTATTGAATACATCGTTTTCTCCTTTATTCTCGGCTACTGACGTGAGCTCAGATAAACGATAGAACCTATGTATTCATTACATAATGGCAAATTCGGATAAAAGATGTAATATAAGGACAATCAAATGTCGCAAAATAACAAAAGTACCAAACAAAGACCCCCTTTTACCCCTATAAAAACAAGGAAGAATAAAAGATAAATAACATGAATAAGCATGCAAAACTTTTTTTGTGGAACGTGTTGAAAGTTACCTCCCTTACTTTGCATAGTTAGAACAGTCTTTCTTCGGAGCTGATACTCTGTGTGAGTAAAAATGAAAATAAAAGTTTTGTATTGTTATTTTATCATACTATATCAGAATACTTTATCAAATGCGGGATAACTCTACAAAATCTCTCTTACATGCAAAACCAAAATCTTGCTTTTTTTCCATGGTAAGAAATAAAATTATCTTTTGGTCGTAGCTAAAATATGACCTATGAATGGCAATTACGGTATTGAATGTCCTCCTGTCTTGGTACATCTAAACTCTCACGCCTCCAGATTAAGGGTACCAGTTCAATGATAAGTGATGAATACATTGATAACAATTTGTGATATCAAAGTATGAAAAGTTTGGCTTGGTAATTTTTTTCTTTCGCTAAATCTTATTCCTTCTTTTTTAAATGGACTATAGAATTGAAAAAGGATAAGTCATGCAGAAGTATCAGTTTTTCCTATTTTATATTCGGATATTTTGTTTCTTTGGATATGTGCAAAGTTTAGGTAAGTCATTATTATTATCCACTGTTGGAATTTTATTTTAAGCTCTATGATTGATAAAATAAAATACGCAAATTGCATAAGGTCAGTAATTTAGAAGTAAACGTTTATCAAACAATACGAACAGAAAATAAAAAAAAAAAACTTAAACGAACAACTAAAACTTTCTATGATCACCTTTATAAAAAAAAAAATAATCATGGCTTCTGTAATCGACCTATATGGTATAACAGATGAAAAAGCAAACCAAAACAAAATTAACAAAATAAAACGAATCGAAAACCAACAAAAGAAACAATTTCCACTATATCAGATGGACGTTTCGTTTTCTTTCAAAAATTCCGTTAAATTAATGTTTCAGAATTACAAAAACACAATTTTTCGTCCGTATGTGTTAAAAAATAACGTACTTATAGCCTGTTTTTTTCTACAAATAAGTATATAAACTGTATTCTAAAAATGAGAGGCACAATCAGCATGAACGAAACGTGCAATGTTCCTGGTTTAAAAGAGAGGCGAAAGATACCAAAGGGATATTCAAACTCATAAATCGAAATTAAACTGACAACGCCATGGCAAAAAAAAAAAAAAGAAGGAAAAAATCAAAAGACAAACAATGTTATACAAAACACAACATAGAAAACTAAAGAATGAGCAACACGAACCCCACCAAAAACCAGGGGTGATCTTATGTGCTCCGAAAGGGTAAGCAGATCCTGCTCCACATGTGGCACCCGTCGTATTGCTGATGTAAGTTTTCATTTATCTTTCAGATCAAAGCGGAGGTGTAAGTTTAACTAATATATGGCAACAAAACGCTAACACTATGAATCAGATGTTGGGAGGTTTTTCTCCGTGCAAGATGGAATTTTCTGGTCCCAGTAGTCAAATGAGTTATGGAAACCAGTTTGGTAATTTTAAGCCTGGTACCGTTGGAAAGAGATCTGTTGAGAAAACAGGTAAATTAAAAAGAAAAGTCCGTTCATCAGGTTCATGCAATTTAGCGTACATTTTTGTAATTGTGTAACATCAGAAACAGTAACAAACTTCTGAATGCTTTATCTGTAGATAATGAGGATCATTTTTTTTTCAATTGCTAAAATCCGTTCGGAGATTTTTCAAAACTTTCTCAGTAAGCACTACTGAAATAAGATTAAGATTTAAAACCATATAAAAAAATAATAAAATCACATGTAGGGCTGCAACGTCTGATATAAAACGGTCGTTAGAACTAAGGAAAAGATAACAAAAACAGTCTTAATTCTTCTATAGATGATATTTAGTTGAATTCATATCGTGGTTGTATTGCCATGATTAATTCTTCAGTGTAACTGACGATTTAAGAGGACAGTGTCTTTATTTTGCACAAAAATATCTTTGAATATAAATATTTACGCAATTGACATAGTTCAAAATCAACCTCAATCGTGATGTATATTCTTAAATGAGTATTGTAGTCGAACAGTTGATGAATAGTAAGACATTCTAGTTTACCAAGTCTTGCTGGACAAAACGAATACTGCCAGAATTGAGCCATAAAGGATTAGTTTATCTAACTTAATTTCATAGTTACATTCATGACGGCCCAGCTACGAGATTTGTGCGATGAACTTTTTTGTCTGTTTTCAGAAAATTGTCCTTGCCCAGGTGTTGACAGTAAAGGATGTCCGACGTGTGTTTGTAGTACTTCGGGTAAGTTGACAAGTAATCTTATAGATACCATTGACATGGTTAAGGGGAGATAACTCTTTATAAATACTGTTTCACAATGCACGTGAAACATAATTCAAAGTATGTATCACATAGAAGCTTGTAATATATATTTATGAAGATAATTGGCACAAACATACCAGCGACTTTCTGGAGTTACCCTTCTTAACCTAGGTACATTTACATTGCTTATATATAGATATAGGAAGATGTGGTGTGAGTGCCAATGAGACAACTCTCCATCCAAATAACAATTTATAAAAGTAAACCATTATAGGTCAATGTACGGCCTTCAACACGGAGCCCTGGCTCACACCGAACAACAAGCTATAAAGGGCCCCAAAAGTACTAGTGTAAAACCATTCAAACGGTAAAACCAACGGTCTAGTATATATAAAAACGAGAAACGAGAAACACGTATAAATTACATAAACAAACGACAACTACTGTACATCAGATTCCTGACTTATGACTGTTTTAACATTTTTGTATGGTATAATAGATAATGTTTCTATTTTTTCTGGTTGTCTATGTTCTGTTATACTGGTATAATTGCATTCAGTACTTTTCCAATTTACAAAATTTAACCCAGTTCGGAAGTCACAAAAGCTTTATGGCTACACTTTCAATTACTTTTAAAACGTAGAAAGATCCATTATGTAAAATCTTTATGAGGTGTGTATAGAAAATTGTTGTTGTTTTTATTTAAGGACTCAACTAATCGGTGAAAATAACGTGTATCAAAGTTAAATTATTTAAAAATATGTTTTAGCGTATGTTGACTTTTAGAATTTGACAAATACTTAAAAGCTATGAAACACCACCAAACAAACGCCCACATTAGTAAGGGTTTACTGCCAGAGACGTCCATGGATAATTTTGCATCGAAATTCCGTCTGCATTTTCAGTTGACAAAAACGTTTTTATGATTTCATAAGTACTGATGATTTTTTTTCGATTTATGCTATTTTATTACCCACTCCCCTTTTGGTACCCTCTCCCCTTTTTTATGTATATAATCTGTAAGAGTTAAAAGACAAATAACAGAACCAAAAATATTTTGTTATATTTTCATTTAAAAATGTTGTTGTTTTTTCTTTGCATTGGTTGTTGTTGTTTAGATATTAATTTCTGAAACTGTGATTTAATGTTCGAAATGTATTGTATATTAAGGATGTTCGCTACACTTGTTATACACTTTTTGTCAGATATTTGGAATCCTCTAGTTTTATCCATGTAGTGCCATTAAAAATTTTGCCCGCTAACCCCTACTTTTCTTTTCATTATTTTATTACATATAGTTTAAAAGCCATATTTGAAAATTTTATAAAATCCTTGTTATTTTTTCATAGTTTTTGAAAGAAAAAAGGTGACAATGTTAAATGTATGAAAAATCTAGAGAGAATCATTTCCCGCCAAATTTTCAATGGCTTATATCTCGAAAACAAGTACACGGACCCTTCATTTTTTCTGCTTTTTTCAGTTCCTTTATTTATATACTATCAATTTATAACAGTCTTTTTAAAAGTTTGTTATTCTAAAACAGAGTAGCGAACATCCTTAAACATTGTACCTTGATGTAAATAAATCATATATCAAATATGTAGATACATGTAAATATCTGTTTTGTGGAGTCAGTTTAAGAGTTTTTTTTAAATTTGTAGGAGACGGACAGGTTGAAGGATTGGTACAACCCAGCACAACCTCTGGCACTGTTCATCCGTTAGCAGAATTTAAACCAACCAATCAAACCCGTTCTTTTGAAAATTTCACCACCACAACACTTCAATCAACAAAAGAAACATACCAAGAGATGTCGACTGTTTCAACAACTGTTTCCGAAAAATCCAGTGTCAACAGTTTTATTATCTCTACAGTGCCCAACAAGAAACTCCAAGGAAAACAAGACGATTTAACACGTGAATATAAGTTGAACGATAACCAAAAATTGCATGACCATTCGGAACAAACTAAAAACTCTACCGGAAGTACACACGTCGTTCATTTACCCTTAGACGACACTACCGTATACATCGGAATTGTCACTGGTTTAGCTACTGTTTTATGTTTCGTAACAATTACCTCGTTTGTGTTTCTCTATAAATGGCGGAAAGCAACTGAAAATTTAAAACATGAACAAAATGAGTTATATTTTACTGAAAAGTCATTCAGAATAAGCATGGAGAGGCAACATGGTAGAAACCAAGACGATCAACAACAAGAAAGGTCTGTTTCAATGTCTTCAAACTACCCTACTCCGCCAGCTTCAGATATTAGCTTGGACTCTGTATTTACCGTTGATCAAACCACTGACGTAAAATCTCCAATTAACTCTCCTTCATACGGGGAACAGCTTTCTGCGCCGCTGATGTCGCCTGGGTCGACTGTCTTCCTGTACCCTCCTGAAGCATACCGCCATGAATATCTTGAATTGATGTGAACCTATAGCCTAATGTCATAAATATCTTGAACTATTTTGAACCCTCTCAATGTTATAGAATATTGTAAAATAAGGCATTAATGTTTGTGATATACTATGCAATAAGTATATGAGTATCACGATTCACGAAAAATCTTCTTTTGCATCTGTGATGGCGGCGCATTTGTCATGAATCGCCTGTCTTTAAGTGAAATAAAACTATGTTGTTTTTGTCGTATGAGTATTCAATTAGATTTAAAATGCGTTTATGCATTTCATGACGCTCACGGCTGTATTTTAAGTTATTTTTTGGCACATTATAACTACATTAAACAGTGCCATGGCATCATTGGCAGACCTGGTCGACATTGACAGAATATAGTTTGCATCCGTTAGTCACCTGCGGAAGACCACGGTTTATTTCAAGCTATTGTCTGCTGGAGTCCTAGGTTCAGACCCTATCTTAACAGCTGAAATAGTGGAAATACAAGTGATAGACCATTAAATAATTCAACACTGCCTGTCGAAACCCAGATGTCATAAACTTACGTTTTTCAGTATGCTTATCGTAACACAAGAGTTAAGACCCCACTAATCAACGCGCCCGTTGAAAGTATAATGGCAGACTCTATGGGCATTTAACTGTTGCTGTCAAAACTCAGGTGTATAAAACTTTCGATTTCGCACTATTCCTGTCGATACGGTTACCCCATTTCATTTAAATGCGCCTGCGAAAACCATGATGTCCGACCCTTACGACATTAAACTGTGCGTGTAAGTGGAACTCAGGTGTTAGATCACAAGTCACTCAACTGAACCTACCAAACGGCAAATTTACGTCGAATGTGGATTATCATTGAATTGTCATTAATCGCCTGTGCATTTTGATGTAATATAACTAGTGAAGAGTACTACTTGTATTTTCAATGACATTATTATTGGATGGATGTTTAATGTCCGGCGGCAAATATTACAAAATATTTAAGGAGCGAAAATATAATCTGAATATGAACCCTGATAACCCCGACAGACTGAGCTAGAAGTTTCTGTGCTGGAACAAAATTAAGGTGACAGTGCAAGGAAAGATATGTCAACTTTCGCTAACTCGTTATATATAAAATTCGTTTAAGGTGGTACCAAATACCTTGACTAAAATTAATTTGGCTCGTTTAATTTTCATAAAATTTTGACAAAATACTTACTTTGACCCTTAGACAAAACTATCAAAATATCAAAAAACTTAAACCACACACTTTATCGGAAAAATTTCATTGGATATATAGCAGTTTGACAAACACTTATTGTGATCATTGAGAAGCTTAATATTTCCTTAACAATAGAACGTCATTAAAACGTTCAGCTGATTTTTACAGAGTTATCTCCCTGTAGTAGTGTTATGTACCACCCTTATGAATTATATGGCTGTCATTAGTAATTGATTTTCAACGACAAATAATATATGTATATTCTTGACGAAATATATTTAATATAAATAAAATATTCGTACAGGGAAGGGAAATATATAATTTATTTGTACGAACTTGAGATACAGACAGAATATTTGTTGTAAACTCCAATTTAACACTGAGCTTAAATGTATAGGTTTTTTCTTTCATTCCAATCGTTGAATGTGTTTCTGGGGTACGAGGAGACTATTGTATATCGCTGCGGGTTATTTGTACACCTGTATTTGTATAGTAGAAAGGTCAATTGCAGGATAAATTTTAACCATGCTGGGCCGGGTTTTTAAATTATTCAGTCTGTCTCACAAATCAATAGTCTGAAGTAACTTGTGTTAACCTACCGAACACGCCTTACCTCCGATCAAACTAGTATTTGCTTCTACTCCCGAAATCTACTGATTTGGCCAAGAGGTGCAGGTAGCAATTACTGATATAATTATTCTGTTGTTTGAATCTACTGAGGTTAGACTCGAGGCGATTGCGATACGGCATAACCTGGTTGTGAGCAAATGAAAGAAAAAAAAAAACAAAGGTTATCAAAAGGACTCTCGGTTGTTTTCCGTAAGCTGTCTGTTTGTTTTGAGTTTAGTTACACCGAAGAGGAATACGAAGTGACCATATTAAGTTTCATTTGTTCTATATGAATCTGGAATTTTGTCTGATGTAAATCTCTTTCAAATTTCAAAATTTGTATGTTTGCTTAGTTCTTAGTTTTTTATAATTTGTTTTGTGGACTGTGTGTCTTTTTCGTTTTTGTCATGGCGTTGTGCGTAGTCAGACTATCTTCGACTCGTGAATGACTTAAGTATGAATATCCGTTTGGTATCTTCTGCCTCTCTTCAATGATTAAATAACTTCTATAATAAAATCAAATGTTATATTGCTCCAAATCTAACTCCATCTAATGTGATACTCTAAGCGGGATCATATATTACACATTGATTTTGATGATTAATTGGTGGTTAACTTTGGTAGGAAAACTAACAATCTTATTCAATTAATATTGGAGTCGAGCACACCTGACACGCGCAGGATTCAAACTCACAACGTCAGTGTCGACAGGCTTGTGATGCAGTATTGCGACTACTAAAACCACTGTGCCACCGATCCCCTATTACTGATAGAAGAAAATGCTGAATATGCATGATTTTATATTAATAAAATAATAACATAACTTTACAACTAATTCAAAAAGGACAGCTAGAGGTACAATGTTACCGTCGTCAACATCCATTGCCAAGCGTCCAACAAAATGACAAGCTCTAGAGTCTAGAGTCGGCAGAGCAGATCTAATCTTTCGCATAAACACTTTAGGGGAGAGGGACTGACAACCAAATCAACATATAGACATACATACATACAAACAGACAGACATACATTAACACAGAGAAAGTGATAGATAGAGGTAAAAATTATTACACTTTATGTAGCTTTTTTTGTACCTATGAACACAAAAATGTAACTTTCAGCAGGTCATATCCTTGTTCTTGGCACGATTTGCTATGTTTATCAAAATATTTAGAACCTAATTCACAGGAAAGCTTTCCAGCACAATAAATTCTCATACTATCGGTAACATTATCACTTGGTTTGATACAGCTTGGCGAAACATCACAGTTCGGCATTTTCCTCTGTTCTATATATGTGTATCGTGTAATGTTCACTTTAGTGATGACAACTGATTTCGACTCAGGGCAGATTATACTGGTCCCACCTTGATTTCCAGACGGTTTACAAACCATCAACCAGTTTTCTGAAATGGAAGAAAAAGTTATTTTTTTGGGAAGTTAAAGAATTCATATATCTTTTTATTAAATCGAATGATTGTTGATTGTTTGCTCCCATGCAGTAGAAATTGTTTCATACTAATTTGGGACGATATAAACCGATTACAATAATTACAATATGTGGGCTCTGTAAAATAGGCCGACCGGAGTGATGGGCGGGAAATTTAGACTGACACTAGAAATAACAGAATGAGGGATACAGGACACCTCAATTTTGCCTTGAAACATGCCACTAACGAATTAGATAAAGAGTGTTTCCTATGGTTCTTTAAAGCGGAAGAGCATGACACTCTTACTACACAATGTTCGGCATTAACGTTCCCATTAGTAACAGACGTTGCTGCGTATTTATATATCCTGCACAGCCAAACAAAAAACCCACTTGGCAAGGGTTTAATTGGCGTTCGGAAAAATGTTCAAGTGACCACCCTTGTGTAATATTGCTTTTGTTTTGTTTCTTAGAAAAGCAAGAATGTGGACTGGATATGCTTGAGTAAATGGACAAATATATATTGCTGCTTGTGTCAATTGTCAAATATTTATTGATGCTTGAGACAATTGACAAATATATAGTGATGCTTGAGTCAATTGCAATTATATATAGTGGTGCTTGAGTCAATTGGTAAATATATAGTAAAACTTGAGACAATGGCAAAGATATAGTAATGCTTGAGACAATTGGCAAATATATAGTGATGCTTGAGACAATTGGCAAATATATAGTGACGCTTGAGACAATGGGCAATTATAGAGTGATGCTTGAGGCAATTGATAAATATATGTTCACTTGGTGCTTGTGACAAATGGCAAATATATAGTGATGTTTTTTGCAATTGGCAAATATATATTTTTCTTGTGGCAATTGGCAAATATATAGTGATTCTTGATGCAATGGACTATTATGAATTGCTGCTTGTAGCGATTGGCAAATATATTTCTGCTTGAAACAATGGACAAATACATTTTTGCTTGAGACAATGAACACATATATATTGCGGCTTGAGACAAAGGACACATATATACTGATGCTTGAGGCAATGGACAAATACAAATATGTAGATATGTCTGCCTATGTGTAGTGACAACTGTCAAGTATACCTTGTCCATCGGATTTCACTTTAGAAAACTTATAAAGTGCCTAGAAAATCAAACTAACAATGTAAGAGCAGATCTGATTCTTTACTTACTCCCCAACAGGGATTGGAAACTGTACTTTTCACTTCTCACTTCTACGTCACCACCGCCTAAGATTGCGCAGACGCCTAATCCCCTACCCTAACTATAACTGACAAAAATCAGCTTTCGTTTCGGGAAGTGTTACCATCTCGTAAGTATTAAGGATGTACTTGGGTGAAATTAAATAAATCAAGAATTTAAAATTGATACTATAAGTCAGAGGAGCATTAGTTAAGGAACAAAATAAGCTAAAAATATTGATATAGGTTATGGAGCTCATTTTTTTAAATGGCGGGAAAAGGCTGACTCGGACTTTTACCTTATATTTGCATTGGTATTATTTGGGTCTAAATTGCAAGAAAAAAGCTAGAATCTGCTTTAATTTTGGTAAATGGTCTTTTATGAGCTATTGAAGTCTAATATGAAAAGAAAAATGGGTGTTATGGGGCAAAATATTTTACCCTGGAGCCCGAACATCTAACAAAAATTCCCAAACCTCATCTAATTACATCCTTAAACAAGGACATCTAATCACAATACACGAAGTATTTTCAAATGTACAGGAATGATCACCTACTCATCTCTTCAATAAAATTACAAGATGCGATCATATTTTTAGAGGCATACAATCACTATGAATTTATAATTAGATATGTCGATGATGTCTGCATATGTGAAGTGACAACTGTCAATTATACCTTGTCCATCTGATTTCTTATGATTAAGAAATATCAGGCGTTATAATATTTATATATATCAATGGCTACTTGAGAAAATGAACTCAGAAAAACGAGACCACCGAGCTCGAGGCGGTGTAGGTTAAGCAATAACCAGGAAAGTCACCGAATGAGCGTTTTTATATAAAACAAAATACCAATTGTATTCAAATGTGTATTTCGCAAACTTTATTTCTATCTGTGTTGTTTTTCGAAGAGTGTGATGTTAAAAACTGCATTATTTAAAGCATTTAGGGTAAAATATTCAAAGCGTCCAGAAAATCAAATAAAGCACCGAGAAGAGGAAGTAAAATCACGTATTACAAACTTTGTAATTTTAAGTGTGAGCAAATAGCTTTTAATTTTAAGCAGGGTAGTCAAAGTTATTTGAAACATGTTAATGAATTATTCAAGTATGCCTTTTTGAGTCGACGATAACTCACGTTTAAATATGATTTAATTTTGGATGTAACAAGTCTTCCGATTGGCTGAAAGTTTTTGTCTATCAGCTCATAGACATAACGTCATGAACGTTTTTTTTTTTTTTAACATTATTTACTCCTTAGAAATGAAATTTAGAATTAAACTATCAGGAATGACTGTAATTTTTTTTCTGTCTATTCGAAATTGTGTGCACACTATCACATTTTTGATGTTATTTCTTCATAGATTGAAAAGAATATTACAGTCATTCCTTAAATAAACCGTGACAAAGTTAATTTTTTCGTAACAACTTTTCCCATGATATAGATCCCTATCCAGAAACATAACTCCACAAAAAAACCCTAATTAAATATTTTTCGATATCTATTCGATTTTTTTCGTAAAAGATGCAGAACACTTATTTACTGTAAACCAACTTATTTTCACGGATACTTTAATTTCGCGATTTTCAAATTTACTTGATGTAGATAAATAAGGAAAAAATTAATCCAAGTGTAACATATTCGCGACGATTTATATTCGCGTTATATTTTACTCGCGAAAATAAATCGCTGGCGAAAATTAGTTGGTTTACAGTATTCATTCCTTTAAGTATCTTATAACAATACACCGAATTTATTTATGAGGTGCATATAAGCTTTTTTCGCAGTAGAAAATGAAAGGATATGGAGTACATGTACATAGGACAAAATTGCACACAATACATAGAAAACATAGAAAATTATCAATGAACAGGGCTTTTATTCCTGTTCTTCATCTTGACAGTGTTTTTTTTTTTTTTTTAATTCTGTTCATCTCTTTCCTTTATCCATGCGCTGTCTTCTATCATCGACTTTTAGTATTTGATGATATCTTACCGATTTTTTGTAGCCTCTCTTTTTAAGCATATTACCATAATTTGTCAGAAGAATAATATTTTGTATATTTTAAAAAACCTTTCTGTATATTTTATCGTTTTAACATACCTTTGAGTAATTTATCACAGAACGTTGGCTTAGCATAGAAAATACTGAAAATGATAGCACCAGTTAAACTGAAAATGGCCACCAACGAGGAAACGATACCAAAAACGCACATTCGGTTCTTCTTTGTTTTTGCTAATCCAACAAGTTTTTCATACTGGTGTGAAATACGATTATGAAATGTCTTCTTCGTTTTTTCATTGTAGGTTGGCTGGCAGTTATCTTGTTCCTCATCAGTTTCTGCACGTGGCACGGGTACGTGAATGTCGTCATAGATATGTGTACTTCTGTCACGTGAGACCGTAATTCCAGACGACATCAAATCGTATTTTTCTCGTTTTTTTAAACTAATTTTGTTTGGTGTACTTTGTGTACCACTGAATCTTTTGAACTATACTAACGCAATCGAAAATGATGATACACACAATTTATGGAACCAAAATTATTTACAGTCAGTACGCGTTGTGTTTGAAATTAAGCAGTCGGGATCCTACAAGACGGAAACTGTAAAATACGACCATGAGTTGCTGTTTTTGTGGTTTTAACATTTTGAACATTGACTCCACAAACTGTAGGTATCCACCATAACGTATCAGATTTGAAAAAAAGGAAAATGGCCCTAAACATTTAAAGAAAACAGAAATTAAGCTTTCCCATCTTGATCCTCTTCTATTCCGATAGCATGGAACAAGATTTTAGATTTAGATCTTGAAATTTTGTATTTACCATCGGGGTCAATTATTGAAGACTGTATGTCGCACTCTCTGTATCTTTTGTTTATTTATGTCGTTTGGTTGCTTTCTCATTGACGTATTTTTATTCATTGGTTTGCATGGAAAAAAATAGATATGATTTTGACAAATGCATGAAACATGGCTCAGAACGTATGGTCTTAAAACTTGATACGAACCAGTTGTATTGATAGGAAAACCTAATTATGATTTCCTGTGCAAATACGGAAATATATTGTTTTAGATCATGAGGAAACAATATATAGACTATTTAGACAATTTGATGTCAAAACTCAAGTGTTTGAAGTTAAAAAACTGTTGTAAAAGAAAAAAATAAATATCTGATAGATTTTTTTTCCCTAAAACGTATTATTTTTGTGTGGTCAAATTGTGGAGGGCATGCTTTCTTAAAAAAATAAAATGTTTGATTCTAATTATCTTGATAAAATATTGTTTCAGAAGGACAGAGAAAAATAGTTTGCTTCCATTGAAAATTAGGGGTAAATAATTTCAACATTGAAACTCCCCCAAAAAATCGTTTTCTTATATTTTATTGGAAACAATTTTTGTTCTTAATTAAAGCCAACAAAGGTTGTGTACCCTAAAGAGCAAAAAAAAAAAAAAGCAAAACATGTCCCATCCGCCATACACAAAAAAATGTCAGTGCTATATTAGTCAGCTGTCTAAATTAACAGAGATTGATTGGTTGATGAACGTTTTCATTTCACATGGCAGATTAAAGAATTCGGAGGAGTCGATTGTTGGAGGTCGGTATGATCTGTCAAATATTTTTGGTAAGTCTCGTTTTATCCTATTTAATATGTTTTATAGCTAGGAAATAAAATGTTAATGTACTATCATTAAACCTGCTTTGGGATATTGAATCAGGGATTTTTATCGCCCTGATTGTTTACATAGTAACAGTACACAGGAAGTCATTCTCTGACTGTTTTGACGTATTTACACTTAATTCATTGGATGTATACTGAATGATATTATAGTCTTGGATACATGATGGTTTTATAACTTGTTATTGGCTCTGAACTAGCTTTCAGTGGATAATTGTTTTGCGGATATATTATTTCGCGTTTAGCTCTTTCTTTATAGATAGAGATGTGGTATGAGTGTCAATGAGACAACTCGCCCATTTCGCGGCGATTTAATTTCACGATTTTCAAATGTACTTAATACATTTATATAAGTGAGGATCCAAGTTTTACTTATTTACAACGATCTATATTCGTGATTTATTTCTACTTGCGAAAGTTGCGAAAATAAGTCGATCGCGAAAATTAGTTGGTTTACAGTATTACACGTCGAAGAAAATGCTGGATATAATGATTTATATTAATAAAATAATAACACAACTTTGCAACTAATTCAAATTGGAAAGCTAGAGGTACAATGTAACCATCGTCAACATCCAATGCTAAGCATCATACCAAATGAAAAGCTCTAAATAGTCTAGAGTCGGCAGAGCAGATCTAATCTTACGCGTAAACACTCCTGGGAGAGAGGGACTGATCAACATAAAGACAGACATACAAAACTAGTTACGGGTTATGTTCTTCTCATACATTTTATGTTGAGGGATACTAACGGGAGGGATTGTGCTTGATTTTCATATGATGAAGACATAATCTTTAAGCAGTTTATTGAGCTCTGGAGCTGGCATGTCAGTAACTGCTAGTAGTCCTTTGTTAATTTATGTATCATTGTCATTTTGCTTAGTTTCTTTTGTTACCTATTCTGACATCGGATTCGGACTTCTTTTGAACTGAGTTTTTAATGTGCGTATTGCTGTGTGTTTGTTTATTCTACATTGGCTAGAGGTATAGGGGAGGGTTGAGATCTCACAAAACATGTTTAACCCGCCGCATTATTGCACATGTCCAAAGTCAGGAACCTCTGGCCTTTGTTAGTCTTGTATGTTTTATAATTTTAGTTCATTTATATGTTTTGGAGTTTAGTAGACAGACAGACAGATAGCAAACCAGAGTGACAGACAGACATAAAGACAGAGAACGTGAGAGATAGAGGTAAAAAGTATTACAAGTTATGTGATTTTTTAAAGCACCTATGAACACAAAAATGTAACTTTCAGCAGGTCATATCCTTGTTCTTGGCACGATTTGCTATGCTTATTTAAATATTTAGAATCTAACACACAAGAAGACTTTCCAGCACAATAAATTCTCATATAATCCGTAATATTATCACTTGGTTTGATACAGCTTGGCGAAACATCACAGTTCGGCATGTTCTTCTGTCCTATATAAGTGTACCATGTAATGTTCACTTTAGTGATCACAACTGATTTCGACTCAGGGCAGATTATACTGGTTCCACCTTGATTTCCAGACGGTTTACAAACCATCAACCAATTTTCTGAAATGGAAAAATATACATGTAGTTTTTTTTTTTTATTTCAAACCATTAATATTAATATATCTTTATTATTAGATTGGATGATTGTTGATTGCTTGCTTCCAGTGGTAATTGTTTCATACTAATCTCGGACGAGAAACCGTTTACTACTATAGGTGGGTTCTTTGAAATAGGCTGACCGTAGTGATGGGGGGGAATTTAGACTGACACTAGAAATAGCGGAATGAGGGATAGATGACACAATTTTGCCTTGAAACAGGCCACTAACCAGTACAATATAGATGTGTTCAAATGGTTTTTTACAGCCAAAGAGCATTGCACTCTTACTACACGATGCATCGGGTAAACGTTCCCATAAGAAACAGACGTTACCATTTTGTTTAGGGGCCAGCTGAAGCCCACCTCCGAGTGCGGGATTTTTTTCGCTGTGTTGATGACTCATTGGTGGCCTTCGGCTGTTTTCTGCTCTTTGGTCGGGTTGTTGTCTCTTTGACACATTCCCCATTTCCATTTTAAATTTTATCTTGCTGTGTATTTATACATCCCGCACATCCAAACGCACATCCCACTTAGGCAAGGGTTGAATTGGCGTTCAGAAAGAAGTCCAAGTGACCAGCCTTGTGCAAATTTGTTTTTCTTTGTTTCTTAGAAAAGCAAGAATGTGGACTGAATATGCTTGAGAAAATGAACAAATATATATTGCTGTTTGTTTCAATTGGCAAATATCTATTGATGTTTGAGACAATTAACAAATATATAGAGATGCTTGAGAAAATAGACAAATATATATTGCTGATTGTGTCAATTGGCAAATATATAGTGATGCTTGCGACAATTGGCCAATATAAAGTGAAGCTTGAGAAAATGGACAAATATATATTGCTGCTTGTGTCAATTGACAAATATATATTGATGTTTGAGACAATTTACAAATATAAAGTGATGCTTGAGACAATTGGCAAAATTAACATGATGCTTGAAACAATTGGCAAATATTAAGTGATGCTTGAGACAGTATTGTTTTTGAGCAACCAAGATATGGGAACAGCAAAATGTATTTAACAACCGAGTCATTGTTGTTTCCTGTTTCCAGCTCAGTTGACCTGTTTGCACAACTCTCATGGCTGGATTGTTGAGTATTTGCTGGAACACAAATGTATAGATTTAAATGTAATTGCACAACGTGTCAAATATTCAGAAATTTTTATAATACTTCCATGTACTTCATATCTTGACGACTACAAGGGTAATTATGAAAATAAGGTGTGGTATGATTGACAATGGAATCTCAATAGAGACCAAATGACGTTACAATATAATGTTTTAACCAGAGGATATCATTGCATAGAATGACTTTGGATCAACCATCCTGTTTGTAAAAATGAACTTGAAGTTTATCATATTGCATAAAATGTAATAGGAAACTATTTTGCTATTAAAGCAAATAAATTATTCTGTGCTTCCTGATTTCTGTATTTGTGTTCGAACCTAATAATTTTTGTTCTTGTTATTTATATACAAATAACATGGAAAAAAAGTTGACGACTGATTATATATATACAAATATCTTACTAGTCACATCTGTCTGTTGCATTTTAGGGTTAACCGAAACATTTTTTTTTTCATTATTAAATATTTTTACCCTAGTGAGAGGCAGTGAAAATTCATTGATTTAAAACGTGACAAGACAATTTCCCCCTGGTATATTATTTTTTTCTATTTCAGATTTAATATCTATGGTCTCTGAAATGGGATAATATTGGTCTTTCTGGTCTTCAAGATGGTTGGCTCGGTCCATCATGGAATGCCACATCATGGCTTTACCAGTGCCACCACATTCAAGAAAATCTGCTATACGAGCAAGATGTTGTTCAAAAATATGTTGATTTGGCTAGACCATAGCCTCTGTAAATAATGTATCGGTCTTTATGGAAGAAGACGAGCTTGTTTGCTTATGATAGAGTCTTGGTTTTGAAAGCTGTCTTTTTTTGTCTTTTGACTGTTGAGCATTAAATCTCAGAATTGCATTGTCAACAATCCAGCCAGGCTTCATGTTGGTCGTTCCAACAGAAATTCACCAAAACTTCTCTTCCCAACTTTTGTCAATATAACCTTGGTATTGAGGATGCTAGCAGTTTGTGTTGTGTTGTATTACAGTGGAAGAGAATGCCGTAAAATTTTCGAATAGTCATTTTCTTTGGAATAGGAATAAGTTGACGGTACATCATGGCAAAAAGAAAACATTGATTGAATAACCAAAGCAGTTGTTTTGGTAAACTGCTAACAAAAGGACTGTATGTTATCTCGAGCAGCGAAAAAAAAAAGATTAACAAATTCTTTACCGATGAGACCTTCTCTCATTCAAGTTTGTAATGAATTTGGCCAGCTGCATCACAAATATATGTTAATTATTGTGGCAATTGGCAAAGTTATAGTAATTCTTGAGGCAATGGACTATTATAAATTGCTGCTTGTGACAATTGGCAAATATATTGATGCTTTGGGCAATTGGCAAATACATTTTGATGCATGTGGAAATTTGGAAATATATAGTGATGCTTCAGACTATTGGCAAATATGTATTGATGCATGAGACACGTGGCAAATATATAGTGATGCTTGAGACAATTGGAAAATATAAGTAAATGATTGTGGCAATGTACACACACACACACACACACATATATATATATAGCTGCTTGTGGCAATTGCCAAAATATGTTGATGCTCGAGATAAGAGACAAATAAATTCAAGGTTTCTTTGCATTATTTTATTTTTAATTCTGTTCGTCTCTTTTCTTTATCCATGCACAGTCTTCTATTATCGACTTTCAGTATTTGATTATATCTTACCGATTTTTGGTACCCCTCTTTTTTTAAGCATTTTACCGCAATCTGTCAGAAAAATAATATCCTTCTATTTTTTTAGAGAAAACTTTTGTATATTTTATCGTTTCAACATACCTTTGAGTAATGTATCACAGATCGCTGGCTTAGCATAGAAAATACTGAAAATGATTGCACCAGTTAAACTGAAAATTGCCACCAGCGAGGAAACGATACCAAAAACGCACATCCGGTTCTTTTTTGTTTTTGCTAATCCAACATTTTTTTCGTAATGATGTGAAATACGCGAAGGGAATGTCTCCTTCGTTATTTTCGGTGACTGGCAGTAATGTTGTTCCTCAACAGTTTCTGCACGTGGCACAGGTACGTGGATGTCGTCATAGATATGTGTAGATCTGTCACGTGAGACCGTAACTCCAGACGACATCAGATCGTATTTTTCTCGTTTTTTTTTTTACTAATTTTTTTTATGTACTTTGTGTACCGCTGAATCTTTTGAACTGTTCTAAAGAAATCGAAAATGACGAAACACACAATTTATGGAATTTTTTAATCAGAATTATTTACAGTCAGTACGTGTTGTGTTTGAAATTATGCAGTCGGAATCAATCGAGACGAAAACAGTGAAATACAATCATTTGTTGTTGTTTATGTGAGACTATTTTGGTTTTGACGTTTTGAACATCGACTCTTCAAACCGTAGGTCTCTACCATATCGTATGAATTTGACAACAAACCATATGATAGACATTATCATATGTACGATGCGTTTTTCTGGAATATACTTCATCCGGTAAAGTCGTGATCAAAAGTTAAAAATATAAAGTGTTTGAGAGCATTATCCCCCAAAAAATGGACTAAAAAGAATTAAAGTCTAGACCATATGAAAAAAGCTTTGCTTATGTGAGTTGCCATTTACGAACTATTACAACATTTACGAATTAAAATGCAGATAGAATAAATGAGTTAATGAATAACTAAATACATGTATAACATAGTAGACAAGTTTTCTTTTCATATGGCATGGAACAAGATTGACAATTTAAATCTTGAAATATTCTATAGAGCATCGGTCTATTGCTGAAGACTGTATGTTGCATTCTTTATGTCTTTTGGTAATTTATGTATTTTGGTAATTTATGTGTTTCGGTAATTTATGTGTTTTGGTAATGTATGTCTTTTGGTAACTTAAGTCTGTCTTTTGTTAATTTATGTCTTTTGATAATTTATGTCTTTCGGTAATTTATGTCTTTCGGCAATTTATGTCTTTTGGTAATTTTTGTCTTTCGGTAATTTATGTCTTTTGGTAATTTATGTCCTTTGGCAATTTATGTCGTTGGGTTGCAGTCTCATTGACGTTTATCCCACATCTCCTTTTATTCATTAGTTTTCAGTTCTTATTGCATGGAACAAAAACATATATCTGTCTATTGCATGGAACATGACCAAGAATGAATGGACTTAAAACTTGATACGAATCAGTTGTATTGATGTGAAAACCTAATTATCATTTCCTGAGCAAAAACGGAAATATATTGTTTAGATAATGAGGAAACAATATGGACTATTTAGACAATTTGAGGTCAAAAGTCAAGTGTTTGAAGTTAAATCCTGTTTTCACTTTGTAAAAGGAAAAATATAAATATTTGATAGATTTTTTTCCTAAAATGTTTTATTTTTGTGAGGTTTAAGGCACCGACTATTAACCTGTTGTGGAGGGCATGCTTTCTTCAAAAATAAAATGTTTGATTCTAATTATCTTGATTAAAAAAATGTTTTAGAAGGGCAATGAAAAAATATTACTTTCTTTGAAAATAAGGTAATGATTGAGATTCGTTGTGTTCTTGTATTTTATTGAAAACATTTTTTGGTTTTGATTAAAGCCAAAAAAAAAAAGATTTTTTTCCAAGAGGGAGAAAAAAATGCCCCATCCTTCATTAACAACAAAAACTGAATGGTCGATGCCATATTAAATTGGAGGATGAACGCTTTAATGTCCCAGGGCGGATTAAAAATTCGGAAGAGTCGATTATTGGAGGTGGGTATTGGTAAATCTCGTTTTATCCTATTTAATTTGTATTTAAGACAGGAAATAAAATGTTGATCTAATATGATTAAACCTGCTTTGTGATATTGGGTCGGATTTTATTGTCCTGTTAGTTTACATAGTAACAGTCCGCAGGAAGTCATTCTCTGACTGTTTGACGTATTTACCCTAAACTCATTGGATGTGTACTGATTGATATTTTAGACTTGGATACTGGATACAATATTTTTTTATAAGGTGTTATTGCCTCTGAACTAAGCTTTCAGTAACTGCGGATACTCTTAGATTGGTACTTTCTGTCTTAAGTCTGTTTGTAAGTTGCTGGTTGTTGTGTGGTTTGTGTCAATATGATGAGCCAAGCATGTTTAACCCCAAATCATTCTGTATGTACTTGTCCTAAGTCAATATCCTGTATGTGATTAAGTGGATGTCGTTTGTTGGTATTTGTCATATTTGTTTTTCGTTTGATGTTTTGTACATAAACCAGGTCGTTACTTTTCTCATTTGAGCTTTTTTACATTTGTCATGGTGGGGTCTTTTTATAGCTTGATATGCCGTATGGGTTTTGCTCATTGTTGAAGAACGTGCGGTGACCAATAGTTAGCTATTACGTCATCTGATCTCTTGTCGAAAGTTGTCTCATAGGTAGTCATATGCCACATCTTCTTATTCGTAATCTGTATGCTGTGAGCTGATTGGTCGTTTTTTTTCCTTTTCCAGTGTATCGTCTGCTTGGTGGAGAAAACACCAACTTTTAGAGTATCTGGTTTGATCCACCCGAGATTAAACCACCAAGTCTCTCAAACAAGGGAAATATACTACACAGAGATTATCTAGATTAATTATGTCTCTAATTAACAGTGGAAAGAATTAACCAATCAAAATAAGGTTTGCATCTCTTACTCGTATGTTACATGTACAAATGAAGCTATTCTACAAACATGAAAACAATAAACCACCAAACCACAAAATACATTGGCTGCTAAATTGGTAGAGTCCCGTTAGTTACGAAACACTCTCAAAACTGAAACTGGAATTGCTCTAAATTTAAACAAGCTGCAATCTGATTGAAATACATATCATGTGTCCACGCTTTATTTACAATGAGCTGACAACTCTTCGTTCTACTTTCTGTTCTGGTAATTATGACATCAGCCAATGCAATTTCAGCCTTCAGATTTTTTAAGGTGTGTATCATTACGACAAAACCAGAGGGTACCGAAAGGTACAAACTTCATGAAACAGTTTCTATTGAGTATAAAACCTAATAATTCCATCTGGCATAACGTATAGGACTAGTAATCTTTTTTACGCTTCCCGAAACGTGAACACATTGAGCAACCTTTGGCATTGGTTATTATTACGACAGGTATAGGAAACCAGTCTGTTCCACTTGACATGGGTTGTTTCAAGAAAAAGAGTGCATAAGAAATGTGTGCACATCTACATGACGTTTTTTTTTTGTGCATTTATCATAAAAAATAAAGGTGATGCTGCACTTGTGTTTGCTTTTTTGTTGTTGATAAATTATAAACATATGTACATAAAAAAACTGTCGAAATCATTTTTTAATCTGTTTTGAATACCTCGTACAAATGCCGATGACATTTGTTCCTTGCTTTAAAAATCAATGCTTTGAGGAGGTCATACATTTATTAACGGAAACAATTAACATATTAACACAAAAATAAATAAAATATGACACAATAAGAAACAATGTAGACAGTCGTATTTTGAAAGCGTAATGATTTATATTTCAGAGCCTCCTCATAGGGTTTTTGATTATGTGATTACTTGGTCGTTTTTATTGTGATTATTTGATTACCATACCAAATATTTCATGATAATTTGATTATTTGATAATCTAGGACTGTGTTTTTGATTATTTGATTATCTTGTTTAAAAAAATAATTAATGATTATGTGATTATATTGGCAAAGAATTTGTGATTATGTGATTACTTGGACACCACCATAAGGGGCCTCATTTCAACTATAATCAAGGCTCAATCAGAGTAACTAGCATTATTTGATAAATTTCAAATTCCAAAAATTATGAAGTTAAAATTTATGAAATTTAAATCTCATTTAAGAATAATAGGTGCGTATACAAGGACTAAGGTATGACACATACCTCTTGAAAATCATTGATACATTTTTATCAACCATAACGATATATATATTTCTCTAATTCTTCGTGAATTTATCCCTTTCTGCACCCATTGTATAAAAAATTTAATCAACGTGTGGTTCGTTTGATCTCAGTTCATCATTGGTTAAAATCCGATTATGACGTCGAATTTTCTTACTTTCCTTTGAATTTCCTATTGTGACGGCATGAAAAAAGGCGACCATGCCTGATGACGTCACACAGAAAGAACACATCTTTTTGCAGATCATTCGAAAAGAAGGAATAAGTTTGCCTGCATATTGTTTGAAAATCATTAGAGAAACAGATTCCACCACCAAATCTCGTGTAATACGATATTTATCCACTCTCGACAGTTAAATTTTAAATATTTAAAACGCTCGGACAAGCCTCGCGTTTTAAATTTGAAAATTTAACTGTCTCGAGTGGATAAATATCGTATCACACTCGATGCAGTGGTAGAATCTATATATATTCAAAACTTCCAAGTAACACAAATTATTTTACGTCTTTTAGACAAATAGATGAAAGTTTGACTATTATAAAATTACCCCTTTTACCTAGATAAACGGACTTACAATAATCTCAATAAACATCTATACGCATAACTACAAGTCTTCATCGTCAAACAACTGAAGCACTATTGAAGTTTACATCCGAACGGACATACAGAGAAGTTTACATTCGAAAGCTAGGACATACTGAGAATTTTACATCCGAACGGACATACAGAGAAGTTTATATTCGAAAGGACATACTGAGAAGTTTAAATCTGAACGGACATACAGATAAGTTTATATTCGAAAGGACATACTGAGAAGTTTACATCCGAACGGACATACAGAGAAGTTTATATTCGAAAGGACATACTCAGAAGTTTACATCCGAACGGACATACAGAGAAGTTTATATTCGAAAGGACATACTGAGAAGTTCACATCAGACCGGACATAAAGATTTCATTTTTACTTTTTTTTTAGTATTGCAAGGCCAAAACAGTTGAGCTTCTTTCATATAAATCAGAAGTCACATTTTTTATATGATTTTTGGAAAATATTTGTTCCTCTTTGTTTTTTTCTAAAAACACAATTTATGTATTAAGCTATTTGGGAATAGTTTTGTGTTTTCGAAAATACTAAGACACATTTGTCGAAAGACACTGAGGGTAATCGCTATTTTACTACAGATGCAGTGAAAATTGTTTTAACTTCGAACATACTAAGACACATTTGTCCGAAAGACACTGAGGGTAATCGCTATTTTACTACAGATGCAGTGAAAATTGTTTTAATTTAAAAAAATAAAAGTGAGGTTTACACAATGCTTAAAATCATGACATGAATGAAAGTCTTTGCATTTGAAATGTTTTTAAATGAATAATGAATTCGGGAACTTAGAACCAAATGAATTCCGTGCGCACGACATTTGCAACAAAGGTTTAAATAGCAAAAAAAAAAATAAGTCAAATGTCATTTTTGCCTGAGGGATTTAGAACCTTAGCTTTATACAATTACATATTTTATTTACTGGGAATTTACAAACAAGATATCGTTTAAATCGTATCAACACCGATGCATACTAGCAGCTGTCTTTGAAAATTAATGTTGTCAAGGTAACAATAGAATCTTTACAAATTCAAATTCAAATATTTATTGCCATATAAACTTTAAACAATAAGTTTGTGACATATACAAAATAAGTAACTATACAGCTTCAAACTTTATTAATGGCGACCTTTCATCCTCCGGAAGTTGAGTACTTTTCTGTCTGTTTCTGACACGATTACGTTCTCTCTGTCGGCATTCTTTTTCGGCTCTTTTAGCCGCTGCCACTGCCGCGATATCGTCGTCATTCTTGTATGACCAACTTGACCTGTACGCATGTCCGAATCTATAAGGAGCTCGAGCAAGGAAATGCGCAAGCGTAGAAAGACGATGAAATAGCATGCAGAAAAATTGCACTAAAAGAAGAACGCCGAATATAAGTAGAAACACAAGACCTGTAAGTAGATAAAGAATTTTTAAGATGACATCAAATTTTGTTTATTATCCAATTGTTTTATTTCACAAAGTTATCGAATCTTCTACAGATCTATACATAACAAATAAATGATAAAGTCGTCTGCGATATCTAAAAAAATGTATTCCTAGAGAGAGCTCAAGATCATACAAAAGAAATGTACATGAGTTAATCGGAAATTTTGGAGACTTCCAATTGACTCATTTATTCAAAATCCAAATATTTTTGTAAATTAGATAAGCTTACTTTAATTAATAATGGCATATACACTTGCCATAAAACCTCAATTAAATTTAGTGCATTAAAAAACATACACGAAAAATAAAAAAATCAAATAATTTAAAATATATACAAGAAAATTTGTTTCAAAATAATATGAACAGGTATTTTTACTAAAATAATCAAATTTGGGCAATAAATGTAAACAGTTTTTGGAATAGTCAGCTGAAAATTGAAATAAAGCAAGATGGCTATTGATTGCAACAGATAAGATACATGTAGCTAAAACACAGAAACAGTACAACATAAAGCTATATAATTATATATATATAGATATTTCAAGGGAACACAGACTATGTTATAGTTGTGTTGAAGTTGAAGAGGAATAAACAATCCCTCATTGTCATTTAAAAATGATGTTTTGCCATGACTGGTATGTATAATATAAAAAGTAAAATTTTGAGTTTAAAAAGTAGAAATTATGTGTTATGAAATGTCGAAATTATAAGTTATGAAATGTCGAAATTTTTAGTTAGAAAAAAGTAAAAATAACAAAAATACCGAACTCCAAGGAAAATTCAAATCGGAAAATCCCTCATTATAATGACAAAATCAAAAGCTCAAACACATCAAACGAATGGAATGTCTAGATTTAGAGTTTAAAAAAACACAATTTCAAGATTATAAATGTCAAAATGTTGACTGAAAAAGAGTCGATGCTATCTTTATTTTCAATACGTCAACTATACGTTTTCGTACACTAGATATCGGTATAGTTGCAATATATAATCGTATTTATACAGTCTTGTATTGATCATCTTCTTGTTCAAAGGGAATTAACGGTAACGTTTCTTCGTTATTTTCGGATTTTTTATGTTTTCGTTTCAACCGATTATGAGCGACATGACTGCATTTTATTTCTGCTCTTTGCACTTCAACCGCAGCACTTTGATCTTCGATTGTTTTATATGACCAACTAGATTTGTACGCATGGCCAAACCTATACGGCGCTCTAGCAAGAAAATGGCGGAGAGTAAACAGACGATGAGAAAGCATCGATATAAATTGTAACGAAAGCATAATTGCGCTCACTAGTAGAAACAAAAGTCCTGAAAACGAAATTGAAGTATAATTAAAAACTCGTATTTTAATAGAAATACCCTTTAAAATTCAAAATTAGTTACATTAAGAATATTGATGGATAGATTATAGTTTACTTAGAGTTAAATTGCATTTATTTCATGCACCTTAAGGCGATTTTACTAGAATATTTAAGATTAACATTGTATAAGATATTAATTTGGTACATTTAATATTTCAGATTTAGAATTTCAATACGTAATTTGAATCGTTAGATTATTTTTTTTAAATTCAGAAACTTGAAAATAGGAATTCGTATATTTTAATTTTGATTCATTTCAAAGTTGGAATAAGGAATTATATATTGTTTTCGACAATAGTCCAAACAGTTTTATAACTCTTTAGTTTAGATATTTTTGTTAAAAGTTCCGAATGTTTAATTTGTATTTATCTTTCCATATTTAAGGAATCTATGCAGAAAGACAGCGCATTTCGAACAGAATTATGATATCTCTTGGGTACGTATACATCTAAAAAGTGCACAGGCATATGTCTCTGAAAACAAATATACTTATATACTTTTAATCATTCACTGCGAGATTAGCATTTTCAATGGCTGGGAGAAGAGGAAAAAATTACGGTTGACATACTTGGATTGTCTGTTACGAATGATTCCGACAATAGAAATACGCGTTTTATACACCATTATGTAGATAATCTAATGTAGTTGTACGAGATAACAAGTCTCGATGGGATAGACAAACTCTAAATCGAAATATAAAAGAAGTTCGCGACTGGGTGAAATTTTTGAAATATACGAGTTAGGTACCTTGTGTTATATCAGAGTACATAAGTATTTTTTTCAGAGACAAGTGCCTGTGAAAAAGTGACTTCCTATTAATCAGGTCATGTCTTTTGCATCTGTTCCTGTCTTCAATTTCTTGGTTTTTAACTTTTCAACATTTTAACATTTTTTCTCATTTTACATGATTACATCAGGTTTAAAAAAATGCATTTTAAATGGGTAATATTACTTTTGTTTTGCAATTATGCAGCTATTTCCTCTTCAACATGTCTAGCTAAAACATATTTTACGGTGGTCATTGTTTGAAAAATAAAATCTAGTGAGAAACTCTATCTTAAAATATACTACAATTGGTGATTTACAATTAATCCACCAATATTAATTATTTCATTCATTCGTCCGTTCATACATGTACCTACCGACTGGATTACTTCCAAGCACTAATAAGTTTATCTTTGACGCAAGTGTTGAAATCAACACTAGCCAAAGGGAGTTAACCGCTAATAAAATCATCAACCAAGTGTTCCTTAGTTCTTCTAGTTTTACTGCAATAGAAAAAAAATGCTGTCACGCGGCCATTTAACCACATCTCTTTATTTTTACATCGAAAACTTTTGTGAATCTAAATTGTATATTAGGATAACATTTCTGTCGCCATAAAAACGTTGTTGGTTTTCCGAATATCTTAATCTTTTTAATTTTATGTGTTAAGTCCGCATACATTAAATTACTCGTTTTCTTTTGGTTGAGGTATATGTTTTTATTCATGTCAAAAGAAAAAAAAAACTGTCTGCGGTAAAATGCAAAGTTAGTTTTCTACAACTGTATAATTAAAGGGGACCATTTTTTTGGTTATTTTAATCGGATGTGACGTACTGTGTTATGGTGGTATTACATCTAAATAAAGAAGAAAGTTGATTTTCGGAATACAAACATATAAGTAATTAGGTAAGATCTCTTACTCTTTAACTGTCCCAGTAAACTAAAAGCTTCCGATGTTGGTTTTAGGTGTGTTTCTGTCAGAAGTTTCCAGAACTCATACTCTGTAGAGTTTATTTTCTGTATGTCATGTTTAATAGCATTGTCCAGTCTTTGTTTTATCTCAGCATGCAAGAGCTCCTCTACAATAATAAAAATTTGAAAGTAAATGTACAAAGAGAAGCGATAAATTAAAAAAGAGTTGATTATAAAAACAAAACTAAATTTGGACCCCCCCAAAAAATCAATAAAAAATAATAAAAAAAAAAATAAATCTAGATCTATTCTATTTTATACATAAAAAAAACAACAACAACAAATCTACTTAATGAATGGCTATTATTTATTTTGAATTTATTGAACCATAAAATCAATTTTGACTCTTCACATTGAATAATCCGCGAATAATTTATTTTGAATTTATTGAACCATAAAATTAATTTTGACTCTTCACATTTAATAATCCGCGAAGCGGATTATGTAAAATGAAGAGTCAAAATTAATTTTATGGTTCAATAAATTCAAAATAAATTATTGCCATTCATTATAAATAAATTTCTATCAAAAATAAGGCTCAAAGAACTTTTTATATTAACAATAACAACGTACACACATGTTGGCGTATGAATACACAATGTCAGAGTGGGCGTGTCCCCATAAAAATTGACAACATTGAAAATAAAACTAATACTTTAACCAATCAGAAGACAGTAAATACACCAAATTTATTTATTTGACAGTGTATGAATCTTTTTTTCGGATTAAAAGAATTCAGTTCAAAAGCCGGCACAATGTAAAACATTTTGGTTATAGGCCACATCTCCTTATTTTTATATAGCGAGAATAAACATACGGGTATCGTATTACATCGATTTAATTTTCCAAAAAAAATAACTTGACCTGACTTTTTTAAAAGTCAACCTGTACTTGTTCTGTTTTAATTTACAAACCTTTTGTGGGCGTTCTCAAGTATTTTATTGCTTCTTGTAAACGTCTCACATGAGCTGAAATGAAGATATAGAACTACTTATAACAAACCATAAAGTAAATGAGTTCTCCTTTAGGTAATAGTACTTTTAGTACTTTAGTACTCCTTTTACTTAGGTGAAATTAAAAAAATCTAGAATTGAAAATTGATACTATAAGTCAGAAGATCATTAGTTAAGGAACAAAATAAGCTGAAAATATTGATAGGTTATGTAGCTCCTTTTCTAGATATTTGAGTTTTAAAAAATGGCAGGTAAAGACTGGCTCGGAGTTTTATCTTATATTTGCATTGGTATTGTTTGGGTCTCAAATCGAAAGAAAAGAAATCTAGAATCTGCTTGAATTTTGGTAAATGACCTTTTATGGACTATTGAAGTCTTATATGAAAAGAAAAATGGGTGTTATGGGGCAAAATATTTTACCCTGTATCGTAGGAAAAAAACCAAGGAGTCCGAACATCTGACACAAAATCCCAAACCTCACCTAAGTACATCCTTAATATGTTTTCGATTACCCTGAAGTTTTTAGATGCTCTGTCATTTGTGATAAATACAATTCATGCAGAAAAATTCTATTTGAACAGTATCAGAATTAATCTATTAATATAATGTTCCTAATAAATAATTGTATCAACTGTGAGAAAACTGCACGGGTTGTCGTGCTAAGCATATCAAAGTATCGGAGAACATATGCAGGTGTCACACAGATCCTAAGATGCTCATACGTTACAACCGTGTCGCCACTGTCAAGCTTCTGACCAAATATGGAGTCATTATGTTGTTTGATACATGAGAAAAGTATGACGAAAATATTTGTTTGACAAATTGGCGAACGGACGAACGAAAAGACGGAATGAAGGACTGGCGGAAAAGGTAAATTAATGTGAGGGGCATAATGGTTCAACAGATATAATAATGCTAACGTTGTTGTAATAGGTATATCAACTTTAGCAAAAGAGTATACATGTAAAGAAACAAAAACATTATACGTCAAAGAGACAGCAACCTATCGCCATAATTACCAAACGCCAACTAGAGAGAAACACATCCTCACAAGTTACCTGCTTTTGTAATTCCAAGTTCATTCTCAATATCTTTCTTTTCAAACGTCTTTAACTGTTCCAGATCTTTTGTTTTCTTTATGTGACATTTCGTGAAAGCTGATTTATATTGATGTAAACCTATGTCTTTTAACCAGGTATCTACGTTGTCCTATAATAGTTGAACGTTTATGTAAGGCCTTAATTCATTGGTGGGCGTCATAGTAACCATAAAAATATGTATATACTTGTATATGAAACCATTTCATAATGTCACGCGTATGATGAATACGCAAGCAAAATTGTTCAGAGCGGATGTGATTTTTCGCCTGTCAAAACTAGACTAAAATCGTTTGAACTGTTATCTACATTAAATAAATTATCTTATAATTTACTTAAAGGATGAAGCATAGAAGAGGGTGGTAAAGGGTTTTTTTCGTGCAATGTGTTTTGCCATTTTTATTTCACGTGCAGCCGTGAAAAGGTTCGTTATTCACCGTGTTTAGTGTAATCGGTAAAAAGATCAACGTGCAAGAAATTTTTAATTGTTCGTTCATCGTGAAATGGCAATTTTATTTCTCGTTTTCCGTGCAGATAAACCCCCTTTACGCCCCTCATAGAAGATTTCTTACAAAAAGTATTGTCAGAGAAGTGTGAAAATGTAAGAGATGTGTATTTTTTTCTTTAATTGGCGAAAATACTGTATGGATTTTTTTCTTCATAAATTGAAACAGCTAGTAAGAAAACATTTCGTGTGAAAAAAGATTGTACTTAAGACACATTTCATTGAGGAATTCATGTGTACATTAACAACAAGTAAGTATGTCCCGTGTCCATCATCAAAAGTTAATATTCAAAATTATGATGCCGAGAAAAAAAAAAAAAAATCTGAGGTCCGCATTTTAAGAGTAAGACACCGTCCATTTAGGATTTGATGAGACAGGAAACCAGTTTTACTCTCTAATTTTATATATAATTTCACTTACAGGAACAGCGGCCTCTATGAGAAAGTCTGGAAGATCTTTTATTCTATTTTCTAACATAGTTCTCTGTGTTTTCTTTTTTATTCCTATTCTTTTCAAATCTGTTTCAGTCATACTTGCTATGAAGCTGGTATCATCATAACCATGTTTCTTGAATAATGCTGCATATTCAATCTGAAATATTAATGTAATGTAATGTAAAAATGCTACATAATCAGTCTGGAATAGTAATGGAATGTAATAATGCTACATATTCAGTCTGAAATAGTAAAGGAATGTAATAATGCTACATATTCAGTCTGAAATAGTAATGGAATGTAATTAGAATAAAACCACTAATTCATAGCCCCATTGCTCTCTATGTTATACTCTGCAATTTCAAGCATCAATGGTTATTTTGTCTTAAATTCAAATAAACTGGCAGTTATTTCATGTCAAAACTATTTTCCTGACTTGTGCCGAAAAATTCAACATACATTTAATTGCATATTAGAGCACACTAGTTGCCGGAAGTTTGGTAGTACAAAAAACGGGTACTTCAGATCTGAATAGCAGGGCAAATGTACCCTCCTATGATAATTTCATATATTTTTTATTTTTATTCAAAAGAAACTGTCAACAAGGGTTCTACTGTCCCAAGTCATTATGCTTTCATTTGATACCAATTTATCCAAATATTTTACTTATTGACACTACTTTCTTGTATGTTCTTTCTGACCGTGCCCGAATTAGTGGTTCCATACCAATGATGCTACATATTCATTTTATGAAATAAAGTAATGCAATAATGCTATATAGTCATTCTGCAATTATAGTAATTTAAAGTAATAATGCTACATATTCCATCTTTGTTACATATTTAGTTTGAATTGGCAGGTCATGTTATTACGCAATAATGCTTCTTATTCAGTTTGCAATGATATTGTAATATAATTTGCACAATAATGCTACATATTCAGTCTAAAATAGTAGTTTATGTCAAATACGCAATCAGTCTTTGCTCTATCATGGTAGGGACTTTCTATACTAACTGCAAATTTGTATAGATATTGTTATAAGTGACCAGTCCCGTTAGTATAGACTGTCCCTGATCATGGCGAACAGTTTTTCGTTAGGTAAGAAACCTGGACTACGCGGAAAGAACTACCAACCTTCGACAGAAAGTTATAAATAATACGATATTTACATACTAGGCACATTGCGTTAACAAATTGTAAAAGTTTAACAGTACATTACAAATATACACCTTCTATTATATTTGAAGTGTATGTATTTTGGTTCATTTATATGTTTCGGAGTTTAGTGTGACGTCTTTTTTTCTCTGAACCAATAAACATGTTTGTTTAGGGGCCAGTTAAAGGCCACCTCCACGGTGCGGGATTTCTCGCTGCGTTGAAGACCCATTGGTGGCCTTGAGCTGTTTCCTGCTTTTTGGTCGAGTTGTTGTCATTACATCTTTGACACATTCCCCGTTTCCATTCTCAAGTTTATATCAGTTTCTTTTTAGAACTATATACAGTATTTTCCATGTTTTATAAACATTAATAAAATCTTGATAGAGTCTGCATTTCTATATTCTTTATATTTCTGACCATTTTTCTCCATTCTTCTTCTGGGTCCGTTGTTCTTTATTCTTAACATTCCAACACCCCCCTTTCCGCGCAAAAACAATAACCTATTCTTTTCTCTTATTGTCTATCCCTTTATTTTTGCATATTATTCTTTATATTCTGTAACTTCAACCAGTCCCTAAAAAATATGTTTAGAAAAAATAAATCACCTTTAACCCCGGATCTATTTGTTGGAACCAGTCGTCAACTTTGATGATTTCATCCTCATCTCCATAAGTGTATGGATCATCTTAAAAAAAACAACAACAAATAAACAAATCTGAGTACATGTATTTGTTTTGTATACTGTATACGGATTGAAAAGTAAGTTCAATTCCTGAAAACATACGTATTTATCAATGGATATTGATTGGTTGTTGGTGTTTAACGCCACTTTCAGCACTATTGGCTATATCGTGGTGGATAGTTTTTATTGGTAGAGGATGTCGGAATGCGTGGAGAAAACCACCGACTTTCAACAATTAAGAAAGCTGGCATTCCTGGCAATCTTAGTCAATTAAGATTGAGTCGAACGCACCTGCTGCGTGCGTGGTTCAAACTTGCAACATCAGTGTTGACAAAAAAAGTAAAATAACAAAAATACCGAACTTCAAGGAAAATTCAAAACGGAAAGTCCTTTATCAAATGACAAAATTATAAACTCAAACTCATCAAAGGAATGGAAAACAACTGTCATATTCCTGACTTGGCTGAAAATTAGGGTACAGCAGTCAACATTGTGTTATATTCTTAATTATTATAAAAACAAATATCTATTTCAACAAAGAAAAACAAAAATGGCATATAGACACTCTATAGACAAAGTACATGGGCAAAATTGAAAGACAAGAATACAAAAATGACCATAGCACAATAATACAATTACGGGATGTATAAATATCAAGCCAAGCCAAAATATATATACAAAGATACAGATGTTACCGACATCTGATCAGATCTTTTACAATAACTAGATAAAATGTACAGTTTTAACAGACAACTTAACAGCAGATAAATACTTATTGACTATATATTTCTACCATTGTTTACTTTATTATTTACGTGAAATTGCACGCACCCCATTGATATATTTGACATTTTTGAAATTGACCCAAACCAGCGGCACATCTGTGAATACCTTTACTAAGGAAGAGAACCCCGGGCCCCCGTGTGCTTATCCTTCAATGTATATCCAACAATGTATATTCGGCGCGATCCTATTTATCGATAGGATTTCAAATACCCATTTTGTTACACTGTGTTTGATTTCTTCTCCGGCCTTTCCGTAATGCATTCCCAATTCTAAAACCCATTCAAACTAATAGAATCTAAACAACAACACCAGGAAACCAATCAGAACTAACTTTAGTTACGCAATAATTCCAATATGGCGTTTAAATTGTATGAAACTTATAGTTTAGCATCGTGATGCGAATCAATGATATGTAAACATCACTGAAAATCAAAGCTTGAATTGTTCGAATTTTTTGAACATATCAACATTTATGTAGCCTGAATGTACGACTTAAATAAATAAATTTAGCAATGGCACATCGCTTTTATTGCTATTATGACCGTTAACGATAATAAAGATACATGTATCAATAGATTGATTGATTGCTTAACGTCCAGTGGCAAATGTTTCATGCATGTTCAGGACGAGGTAGGTGATGTAATATAGGCGTTCCGGGATGAAGGTCAGGGTTATTAGGACTGCCACTGGAAAATTAGGGTATATTGGATAGTGATAGAAATTTTGCCGTGCAACAGGCTGCCTACGGACCCTCAAACAGTTGATGCAAGTGTTTTAACGCGCAGAGAGCGTGGCACTCTCTTTACACGAGGCATCGGATTAAACGTCCCCATTCCGACCGGACGTGGTTGCGTACTTGTACATCCCACACAGCCAAACGGACGCCCCACTTTGGCAATGTTTTTACAGCCGGTTGGAAGACCAAAGTGACTATATTTCTACTATCCAGGCACCATTGGGGCTGTATTAATAGACGTTCTCGTTGATCATATGAGGGATATGTATCAATTAATTACAGTCTACCTTGATTAAGAAGATCTTCTCTGCTTTCTTGATGCTCATAAATGGTTCCAGTAGGCCTGCCCTGCCAGGATCTCGTAAAACTTCCTTCTATATCACTTGCCTCTGATGATACTCGTTTTCGGCTAACATATGGTATGTCCGACGTTTCTATGCTCGTCGGTGGTTTATTGTCATGTTTGTCATGTCGTTTATCACAACAGCTGTTCATTCAAATATAGAGCATAAGGTTTTCATACAGCTCAAATAATATTTTTTTACCACATTTAATAATCGTGATTATCAACATTACTTATAAACATGTATTCTTTTTTGCCTGGTTGATTCTTTACTTTTGATGCTTTTTTTATAAAACAACAGTTTCTCGTATAAAAATAAGGAGACGAGGTATGATTGTCAATGAGACAACTTTCAACCAAAGTTCAAATAAATTGGATGTAAGCAATTATAGGCAACCGTACGGCCTTCAACAATGAGAAAAAAACCCATACAGTATAGTCGGCTATAAAAGGCCCCGACATGAAAAATATGAAACAATTATTTGTTTTGGCTTTAGGAAAGTTGTTATGTTCTACAGCCATCTTTTTACCTTGAATTGTCACACAATAACACCAATTGACATCTATGTTCAATGAAGGAATATAAAACCGAACCTAATATACAAAAACGTGTTTGATTAAAGTAACGTCCATTGACAAATATTTTATGCATATTCAGACTGATTGTGATGGATTGATGAAATTTGCTTAACGTTAAGTGGCAAACATTTCAGGTATGTTCAGGATGATAAATGTTCATTATAGTTAACAAATTGTAAAGGCTCAAGCATACATACTGTTTCTAATGCACCGTTGTTTGAATTATTATAATAAAACAATTTTTAACGTTTTCAAAACATTTTACATGCCGGTTACGTGAAGTAATGTGTAATCGAACACGACATTTCCGTTCATTTAACCATTTTAGAAATAAAAGCAACAAAGAGAGTCTGGATGGGGATCCTTAATTTCTTTATCCTTTAATTTCTAGAAGATTTTTTCTCTATTCTTTATTTATTTTGCCAATTATTCTCTATGCTTTACATTTCAGAACCCCATTATTCTCTATTCTTTATTTTTGGTCCATTTTTCTGTAGATGTATCCCATTATCTTCTATTCTGTAAAACCCATCCAAACCCTCACAAATCATTCAGGGTTGTATTTGAAACGTAAACTCAAAACAGTGTTATTGGTAATTACTGTTTTAAACATTTTTCACCCAATGGCATAACGCTATTTCTATTTTTTGGTAATATAATATTTACAGTACTCTATACTTTGAATCGGTGATTTAAACTTTTGTCCGAAAAAATACAACCTATGAAATACGCTCCTTTTTACTTACAAGAATATCTCAGCCAATGAAATACCCTCTTCTGTACTTACAAGAATATCTCAGCCAATGAAATACCCTCTTCTGTACTTACAAGAATATCTCAGCCAATGAAATACCCTCTTTTTTACTTACAAAAATATCTGTCTGAGAATAGCGCCGATATATTCATACCATGTACTTGTCTTCTTCATAGTATTCTCCTGTTTCTCTTCACGTGTACCTAAATGAATTAGAAGTATTACCTTTCAAAAAACCTTGCCTGTATATTATTTGAAATGTATAAATGGAGATGTGGGTAATGCGCCAATGAGACAGCGAAACAGTGACACAGATAAACAAACGATATCTAGAGGAAAACATATAGTCTTCAAAAAGACAGGCTTATATACAATATTTCAGGTTCTAGAACCGCTTATATTCCCTTTAGAAATAATAAAATACAGTGGCGGATCCAAAAGGGGGTCCGGGGGTTGGGACCCCCTTTTTTTGACGATCAATGCTTTTGAATGGGGACATATGGTTGGAATCCCCCCTTTATCCTGGGTTGGAACCCCTTTTAAAAATGGCTGGATCCGCCCCTGTAATAATAATAATAATAATAATAATAATAATAATAATAATAATAATAATAATAAAAATTATAAAAACAACAATAAAGAAGGCAAATAAAACTATAAAGAAAACAAACAAACAAAACAAAACCAAACATCAAACAAACAGCCTGATATAGCACCATTGATTCTGATATAAATCACTAGGAAGATTTGTCACAACATTTTTATGCTGAGTGTAAACATATATTGTTACTTTTCAACTGTCTGGTACAACACCACTGATGCCGAGTGTAGACATATTTGTTTGCTCATTACAGACGGACAGCCTGACACAGCATCATTGATGCTCGATGTAGAATTATATTCCATCTTGTCATAGTGACTGACTGGTACAGCATCATTGATGCTCGATGTAGAATTATATTCTTTCTTGTCAAAGTGACTGATTGGTGCAGCATCATTGATAGTCGATGTAGAATTATATTCTATCTTGTCAAAGTGACTGACGGATACTATTTCATTGATGCTGATTGTAGATTAATTTCTTACATTTCGCAGTACAACAACCTGATACAGAATCATTGATGCTGAGTGTTCTGATTTTCTAAACTTTTGGGCGCTAGCGCCTGATGAAGGTTATTCCAGATCCGCCGGAACATTATGAGCGTGTGGATGGGGGTTCTTCAGTTCCTTAATTTTTTAGGCCATTTTTCTCCATTTCATTATAAATTTTGCCTGTTATTCTCTATTCTTTATATTTGTCTGTTTGATTGTTTGACTGTTGGTCTTTTTCTTTTTTTTTGCCATGGCGTTGTCAGTTTATTTTCTACTTTGAATGACCCTTTGGTATCTTTTGCCTCTCTTTTAATTTGCCTACCTCCGCTAGTAAGTGAGATCCAATAATCAACGTGATATACCGAATGGTAAATCAAATAGGTACCAGTAATGTCAACGAGAAATGTTTTGAATATCTTACCCCACGATCTATCAGTTATGTTTACAACGCTATAAATAATCAACATGATGTACCCGAATGGTAGACCAAATAGGTACCAGTAATGTCAACAAGAAATGTTTTGTATAACTTACCCTACGATCTATCAGTTATGTTTACAACGCTATAAATAATCAATATGATGTACTCGAATGGTAGACAAAGTAGGTACCAGTAATGGTCAACAAGAAATGTTTTGTATAACTTACCCCACGATCTATCAGTTATGTTTACAACGCTATAAATAATCAACATGATGTAACCGGATGGTAGACACAGTAGGAACCAGATTCCCTGGAACAGACAGGTAAACTCATCTAAATGACATATTCCAGTCACGAGAAAAAGTCCCACGAGACAACCAAAATATACCGTTGTTATGGAAATTGGAAAATCCTTACTAATGGCTGAAATAGAAATTAAACCAAAGTCAGTAAAGTATGCTAGAATAAAAAGAATGCTAATAAATGTTTAATTGTGAAAAAAATCCACTTAATTACATTTATCCGATATAGTAAAGAAAGTAATAATACTGAAGCAGATGTGGAGTCCACCCTTTTTTAGTACTAACTACTTTTGATGACTGGAGCAGGAAGCTGCATAATATAAATATTGATAAAATTAATTGCAATCCGTCTTTTTTATATCATTCTATATATAAAATCCTGGATAGAAAGTATTTATATCTCTTTTCAATTTGCTTACGTAAAGCTTTAGTAATTCCACATTTTAGGAAAAAATGAGTTTCATCTTCAACGTCATTAATATACAATGACCTTCATCAAAATACATACCATCAGGGCTAAATGTTGGATTAATTGTATCGTTTCCGTCCTGGTACGGTTTGTTGTTTATATTGGCTAGATTTTCTACAATCTGTTCCGCAGTACCAACAACCACAGCCATCATTACCAAGGCGTAGGCGAATGTCAAAATTTTCGCCGTCTATGAAAGAGAAAAGATAATTATATGCAACAATCAAGACCTTAGGAACCTGTTTCAGTGGTTGTCGTTTGTTGATGTGGGTCTTGAGTGTTTCTCGTTTCTCGTTTTTTATATAGATTAGACCGTTAGTTTTCCTGTTTGAATTGTTTTAGACTAGTTGTTTTGGCCCCCTTTATAGCTTGCTGTTCGGTGTGAGCCAAGGCTCTGTGTTTAAGCCCGTACTTTGACCTATAATTGTTTACTTTTACACATTGTGACTTCGATGGAGAGTTGTCTCATTGGCACTCATACCACAGTTTCTTATTTCTACTTTAAAATGTTCAATTTAGTGAATAATTTATCTACTTCAATTGTTAGCACATGTAAGACTTGAATGTCACGTCATCATATATGTTTTACTCTTTCATTTAGAAAGAATGGTTTGGAACGTTAAAGGAAAAAAAATATTTCAAGACCTTGAAACATTTTGGAATAATTTCTTCATTTCAATTGTTAACACAGTTATGCAAGTTTTGAATGTTGCGTCATCATATGTGTTTCATGCTTTCATTTAGAAAAAAAATGATTTGAAACGTCTAAGAAATAAAACTTTTCAAGACCTTTAAACATTGGAGAATATTTTTTTCTTCAATTTCAATTGTTCACACATGTAAGTCTTTAATGTCCCGTCATCATATGTGTTTTTTTTCATTTTGAAAGAATGGTTTGGAACGAAAAAGAAATAAAATATTTCGAGACCTTGAAACATTAGGAAATAATTTCTTGATTTCAATTGTTAACACATGCAAGTCTTGAATGTCGCGTCATCATATGTGTTTTTTTTTTTTTTTTCATTTAGAAAGAATGGTTTGGAACGAAAAGAAATAAAACTTTTCAAGACCTTAAAACATAAGGGAATAAATTCTATATTTCATTTGTTAACACTTGTAAGTATTGAATGTTGCGTCATCATATAATTGTGTTTCATAATTTCATTCAGAACAAAATTATTTAGAACGCCAAAGTCAAGAAATAAAACTCTTCAAGACATTGCAACTTTAGGGAATAATTTCTTTATTTCAATTGTTAACACATCAGACGTCGCGTCATCATATATGTTTCATTCGGTCATTTAGAAAGAATGGCTTGGAACGTCAAAGCAAATGAACTTGAACGCCATTTTGTCCCGGTTATAGTTGTCTTTTGACATTGTTTTACATCCCCCTTTTTTAATTAATTTTGTATTTATATTGTGTCAAAGATCAAATTTATTCGTTCAGTGTATGTTTACTTGTTTTTGTTAATATGTCTTTTTGATCGAGTTAAGCCATTTCAATTGATATTTTATAGTGTGTCTTTCTATGTTGTAATGTTACACTACTGTTTCAGGTTAGGGTGAAGGTTGGCGCCTGTTAAAACGTTTAAACCCGCTGCATTTGTTTGCACCTGTCCTAAGTCAGGAACCTGTTGTTCAGGGGTTGTCGGTTGTTGGTGTGGTTCATAAGTGTTTCTCGTTTCTCGTTTTTATATAGATTAAACCGTTGGTTTCTTGTTTGAATTGTTTTACACTAGTCATTTTGGGGCCCTTTATAACTTGCTGTTCGGTGTGAGCCAATGCTCCATGTTGAAGGCCGTACTTTGACCTATAATTATTTACTTTTACACATTGTGACTTGGATGGAGCATTGTCTCATTGGCACTCATACCACATCTTCTTATATCTATTGACTGACTACGAAAAGATTAATATTCAATCAATTTAGTACTATACAGCAGTGCGGTGTTGATAAAATACAAGCGTCTGAGTTTGATTGACATGTTTAGTGATATCTTGTTTATTGAGAAAATGTATTTGGCTTTATACATGGTTCAGATAGATTATTTGTCATTTGTATGGATATTGCTTTATTCAAACCATAATATACTGAGTGCCATTAGAAACGCAACCCCTACATATATTTTCCAATTAATAATTATTCAAACCGACAGATATTCTTTGAAAGTTGTCAAATCGCTCTTAGATTTTGAAGAGAACTTAGGGTATGTATATGGAACATTTGTATCAACTTTCAGAGCGTTTTGATTTTCAGATTTTATTCACAATTCTATAAAAAAAAAAATTGAAATTTACACTGTGGATGGCTAATTATCTCCACCATAATGAACCCACGTAGAAAAAGGTTATCAAAAAGTAATACCGATAACCAATTTTCTATTGCATTTGGTCCAGTGGGATGACATTTGAATGAAATTTGGTATTTTTTATTTTGACCCTGTGTGACGAATATTAAGTTTCTGAACCCCAAAAGTCAATGCGAGACCAAACTGTAAAAGCAACATGTAACCAATGTTTGAGGAATGAATTTCAAGTTAGATCATTTTGTATTGTTATTAAAAAGCACCAACAAGGACTTGGAATATGATGTGTTGCATTTCTATGCACACTCAGTATACCTTCAAATCATACATGACGTAAAATAAACTACATGAACTTTGTTTGATTAAAAACTGGCCACCAGCACAAGTAATGGTACCTTTTGGTATACTAGATTTTACTTTTCATGCTCCATAGTAGAATGATTTAGTATTTCTTTAGGAAGAGACACACACAATTATTAGTAGATAAAAGATTTCTTATAAATTTTCTCTAAGATCTTTAATAGATACAAAAATCAAAAAGCTTTTCCCTAAGATTTTCGTTCATTTTACATACCAGAAGGTAGTGTTTTCATCCTCCGACAAAACTTACGAGTAACTGCGTCTTCTGTGAAGTCTTTATACAGATTATTCCGTACAAAACAATCAGAATAAACTGTATGATGACTGTTGTTATCACTTCTAAACCCCAGGCATAGGCTAATCCTCCTATAAAAGAAAATTTTAATTATAGTGGCTCCAACTTGGTCCAGTCCAACCTGCGACATAGAGGTTTTGGCTGGCGACCTTGCAAACTGAAGTGTCATTTTAGAGGACCTGTGACATTTAAAATGATAAAACCAAAAATCTGAAAAAGAACTGTATCGTTTGCTTATAAAATAACCTGGTGACCTGACGCAATTTTATAACGTAAACATGCAACCTAAGGTGGGGTATCCTACTGGAGCCCATTATATGACCAAAACTATTTTGTTTTGTTCTAAGGAGACATGATAACTGGCAACAAGCTTGATTCAATTTTCTAACTTTTAGTGGTATGAAACAGTAATTGAGAAAGAGAGATAGTTTAACAAGAGCAGTATAAATTAGAAGGGTGTATATGACACATCAACGGTGAATATGACACAGAAAACAATGAACATGACTAAGCAATCAAATTTTTTTCAGAACGTTGAACATGACACAAAGAAAGATGAACATGACACAAAGAACGATGTATATGACAAAGCAATCAAAATGTTTTCAGAAAGTTGAACATGACACAAAGAACGATTAACATGGCACAAAGAATGATGTACATTACAAAGCAATCAAAATGTTTTCAGAACGTTGAACATGACAAAGGAACATTGAACATGATGCGGAGAACGGGAAAACTCTAAATTGGCATATATTTTTTCTTCAAAAGTTCGCTTTTTAAAGTGATTTTCAAATTAATGCAATTACATACTACCTGAAAACAAAAGCGTAGCTTAATACAAAACGGAAGAATGAATGGACAGACTAGAAAACGTATACGGGCCATAAGTTATAGTTATTGACCAAGCAATAAAATTGAGAATGAAATGGGGAATGTGTCAAATAGACAACAACCCGACCAAAGAACAGAAAACAGCAGAAGGCCACCAATGGGTCTTCAACACAGCGAGAAAATCCGCACCCGGAGGCGGGCTTCAGCTGGCCCTAAACAAAAATGTACTAGTTCAATGAAAATGGACGTCACACTAAACTCAAAAGATATAAATGAACTAAAATTAAAAACATACAAGAATTACAAAGGCCAGAGGCTCCTGACTTGGGACAGGCGCAAAATGCGGCGGGTTAAACATGTTTTGAGATCTCAACCTCCCCTATACCTCTAGCTAATGTAGAATAAACAAACACACAGCAATATATATGTAATTTAATAAGCAGCTCAGGTGACCCTACTTGACCCGAACAATGTTAGGCATCCAGGAACAAACCAGCGTTACAGTGTGTTTATTTAGTTATTTAGGGCTACCATTTGATTTTTAGGGGGCTAGGATGAAATTTTAAAAAATAGGCAGGACAGGTTTTAAGTTAAAAAAGGCAGGATGAGCAACTTGGTAAAAAAAGGCAGGATGACAATTTGTGTAAAAAGTCAGGATAAACTAGTAAAAAAAGAGGACCGAATAGAGTAAAAATAAAAAGGCAGGACAGAGATTACAACAAAAAAAAAACAGGACAAAATTTTTCATCCTAGCCCCATAAAAATCAAATGGTAGTTCCTTAGTCAGCTTTTACAGTCTTAAAGTTAATCATTCACTTATTTTCCTTTGTTTGTTAAGTATTAAAACCAAATTGTACGCTCAATTTAGACTGATAGTAATTTACCTTTCGCGTCTTCTTTGAAATGGATGAAATTTGTGATTTTTATACACTCAGTATACTTTCAAATCATACATGACGTAAAATAAACTACATGCACTTTGTTTGATTACAAACTGGCGACCGGCACAAGTAATGGTACCTTTTGGCATAATAAATTTTACTTTTACATGATCTATTGTAGAATGATTTAGTATTTCTTTAGGAAGAGACACACACAATTATAAGTAGATAAAAAGATTTCTTATAAATTTTCTCCAGTATCTTTAGTAGATACAAAACATCGAAAAGCTTTTCCCTAAGATTTTCGTTTATTTTACATACAAGGAGGCAGTGTTTTTCATCCTCCAACAAAACTTACGAGTAACTGCGTCTTCTGTGAAGTCTTTATACAGATAATTCCGTACAAAACAATCACAATAAACTGTATGATGACTGTTGTTATCACTTCTAAACCCCATGCATAGGCTAACCCTCCTGTAAAATAAAATTTTAATTATAGTGGCTCCAACTTGGTCCAATCCGACCTGCGACAGAGGGGTTTTGGCTGGCGACCTTGCAAACTGAAGTGTCATTTTCGAGGACCTGTGACCTTTAAAAATGATCAAAACCAAAAATCTGAAAAAGAACTGTAAAGTTTGGTTACAAAATAACCTGGTGACCTGACGCAATTTTTAAACGTGAACTTGCACCCTAAGGGGGGTATCCTACTGGAGCCCATTATATGACCAAAACTATTTTGTTTTGTTCTAAGGAGACATGATAACTGACAACAAGCTTGATCAATTTGTGTTTTAGTGGTATGAAACATTAATTGAGAAAGAAAGATAGTTGAACAAGAACAGTGAAAATAGCACACAGAAGGGTGTATATGACACATGGAAAGGTGAACATGACGCAGAGAACGGAAACAAGACACATAGTACGGTGAACATGACACCGAGAACGGAAAACAAGACACATAGTACGGTGAACATGACATAGAGACCGGCAAACAAGACACATAGTACGGAGAACATGATGCAGATAACGAAAAAGATAACACAAGAACTGTGAAAATGAACGGTGAACATGACATAGAGAACAATAAACAATGTACATGGCACAGCGAATAGGAACGGTGAACATGACACAGAGAACGGCAAGCAAGACACACGGAGCAGCGAATATGAACGGTGAATATGACACAGAGAACGATGAACATGACATAGCAATCATAAGGTTTTAAGAACGATGAACATGACATACCTGATATAATAAGCATAACGGTGCTTGGTCCTAAAACAGTGGATACCAGTAATGCTGCCTGATAAACCAAGAACCAGATTGATATTCCCTGATTTAACTTTCTAACAATTTTGGCCTCTTTTAGTAAGAGGTACAGGTTAGCAATCGTGGAACCTATCCATCGTCGTCTTTGTGTGTAGAACTCGTCAAACTCCGTGGGACAATTCGTATAGTTACACGAAGCTGCACAATAGTCTATTCTCCAACCACTTTGTACCTATAGATATATTTCATATAATTAACAAATTGTCGAGTTGACCATCCTATTATTGTGAATTCTATCTCTGAAGTATCCGTATGAGCACAGTTTTGAATGGTTTTGAATTCTTCTATTGATTTGTTGATATATGCATGTATTTCTTTAACATTGATGTTGCAAAATTGATTATATCTCAATACAAAATCTTATTTTGATATCAAAATGTAACGCATGAATGTGTCCATAGTACACGGATGCCCCACTCGCACTATCATTTTCTTTGTTCAGTGGACCGTGAAATTGGGGTCAAAACTCTAATTTGGCATTAAAATTAGAAAGATCATATCATAGGGAACATGTGTACTAAGTTTCAAGTTGATTGGACTTCACATTCATCAAAAACTACCTTGACCAAAAACTTTAACTTGAAAAACTTTAACTTGAAGCGGGACAGAAGGACGGACGAACGGACGGACGAACGAACGGACGCACAGACCGAAAAACATAATGCCCCTATGTGGGGCATAAAAAGACCTTCACAATCCACTTGCCTATCAATATCTGTCAAATCCTTGACACAGATGCGGTAGATGAACTATATATTTGTTTTATTAAAGTTTAATATCAATTTAATGGTTCTGGTAGCATTGAAAGTAAGAGACAGTTGATGCAGACTGAATTTATACATTAATCAAAAGTACTGCTGCTCTCTTGCTATTTAGCGCCCATCATAGTTTTATCTTTATCTACCAATAAGATTATTATTGATGGTCTTAAAAAGGAATAATAATTTCATCTAATACTTTTAAAGTCATGCAAATTTCATACTAAAATGTTTTAGCATGCAAAATTTCCTTTAAAAAAACCAAAACTGGTACATCAACCCTAGTTTCAGAAGGAACCTTATTTTATTTTTTCTGAATACTAGTACCCTTAGGGTTCTCGAGCGTCGTTGATGAGTCTTTTGTAGACGGAACACGCGCCTGGTGTACACAATTTTAATCCTGGTATCGATGATGAGTTTATTAAATAAATTCAGGGGAAATTTGTTTTACCATTAGTGTACAGAGCCATCTATCTTCTCCCATGTCTTTGGTCAGAAATTCCAATCCTTTCTCCACATTAGAAGCGTAAGTAGGTATAATGTCACGTAAAGCTCTGACTCTGTATACACTGAAACAACCAGGGGCACACAAAACAGATCCCAATACATGTTCTGCAGCCTATAAGAGTAATATACATTACGTTACTATTTAGATGCACACATAATTACAGTTGTGTAAGTTACAGTTTTGGCGTACCGTTACACCTGGCTTAAGTGACACCTTCTATTTGCAAAATATCGTTCCAGTAATGGTTGTTTTTAGAGAGTTTCCCGGTCTACCAGTATTTACCGAAGTCTAACCGTATATCCCGAAGCCTACAAACATTTTTCGAAGTCTGCCTATATTTTCCGAAGTCACCAATATTTCCTAAAGTTCCCTGGCATTTTCCTAGGTTTAACAGTATTTCCCGAAGTGTACCGATATTTCCAAAAATATACCCGTATTTTCAAAGGTCTACTACCTGTATTTTCCGAAGTATAAACATTTGATATTCATGATTAATTCGTTTTTGAAGCAATACTGAATGCATGAATCGTAACCCTTTTTAAATACGTTTAAGTTCTACAAGTGAATATACTTGAGGACTCATTTATGCTTCTATATCTTCTGTAAAAAAGTAAACCTTAAGTCATGTAAAACTATGTTAAATTAGCAAAAGGGTTAAAATGGTAAGATGTCCTATGGTAACGTCTTTTGTTTGGTTACTGTCTCATTGACTTGTACCCCACATCTTCTAACATTCCCTCGTACACGACTTGTACACTTATTTAGTTTTGATTAGTTTTGATTGCTTCGCTTCATACCTTTTGAAACCAATGGCCAATAGCGTATTCAAACTGTTGGTACCAATATAGTGGCCCTTCACCTAGCGGATGTGTGCGTGCGCAAACAGCACCAACAGAAGTATCACGTGTCATTAAATCAAGTAAAGCTTCAACGGAGTCTGGTGTAAATTTGACGTCTGCGTCTGTTGTTAGAATGAAAGCTGTTTCATCATCAACTAAAAGAAAAGTATACAACTGTGTGACTGGAACTTTGTTCTTATAGACGTATCAATTCTACTAGCCTGTGAAAACATTTCATTCAATGACCGAACTCCGAAATAATTAAATCGATAGTCAATCGATGTCGATGCTGATTTGTGTTTGTTCATAACTGATTCAGAACTAGTATTGCAACTCATTTTATGAACCCTGGAATGCAAACATTTAATTGAAGAAACAATGCAAATTTTGTTTCGAATATTCACGAAACATTCGTCACTTGACGTTAAGCAAACAAAATCCATCAATCTTTGAACTTTTATAATAATTGTATAAATTTACTTTACTGAATGCAGTCGAATTATTTTTGATCCTATACATTTTATGCACGATCTTATTGTAAAAGATTGTTTCAGTTGGTCGATGTTAATAAAATTAGAAACTAGGAGACAATTTTCAGATTGAATGTAACAGATACGACCAACATAGTCATCAAACTTTGAAATATTCGACATAAGCAATCGTCCATAAGCAGAAACTGAATTTAAACAATACTTTGGATCGATTGAACACCCTGTTTCGGTCGCACTTTTGTTTTGTTCAGAGATCCGCGTAATCTGGGTCAAAACTCTAAATTGGCATATATTTTTTTGTCTTCAAAAGTTCGCTTTTTTAAAGTGATTTTCAAATTAATGCAATTACATACTACCTGAAAACAAAAGCGTAGCTTAATACAAAACGGAAGAATGAATGGACAGACTAGAAAACGTATACGGGCCATAAGTTATAGTTATTGACCAAGCAATAAAATTGAGAATGAAATGGGGAATGGGTCAAATAGACAACAACCCGACCAAAGAACAGAAAACAGCAGAAGGCCACCAATGGGTCTTCAACACAGCGAGAAAAATCCCGCACCCGGAGGCGGGCTTCAGCTGGCCCCTAAACAAAAATGTGTACTAGTTCAATGAAAATGGACGTCACACTAAACTCCAAAAGATATAAATGAACTAAAATTAAAAAACATACAAGAATTACAAAGGCCAGAGGCTCCTGACTTGGGACAGGCGCAAAAATGCGGCGGGGTTAAACATGTTTTGTGAGATCTCAACCCTCCCCCTATACCTCTAGCTAATGTAGAATAAACAAACACACAGCAATATATATGTAATTTAATAAGCACAGCTCGGGTGACCCTACTTGACCCGAACAATGTTAGGAATCCAGGAACAAACCAGCGTTACAGTGTGTGTTATTTAGTTATTTAGGGAGCTACCATTTGATTTTTAGGGGGGGGGGCTAGGATGAAATTTAAAAAAAATAGGCAGGACAGGAGTTTTAAGTTAAAAAAAAGGCAGGATGAGCAACTTGGTAAAAAAAAAGGCAGGATGACAATTTGTGTAAAAAAAGTCAGGATAAACTAGTAAAAAAAAAGGCAGGACCGAATAGAGTAAAAAATAAAAAGGCAGGACAGAGATTACAACAAAAAAAAAACAGGACAAAATTTTTCATCCTAGCCCCCCATAAAAATCAAATGGTAGTTCCCTTAGTCAGCTTTTACAGTCTTAAAGTTAATCATTCACTTATTTTCCCTTTGTTTGTTAAGTATTAAAACCAAATTGTACGCTCAATTTAGACTGATAGTAATTTACCTTTCGCGTCTTCTTTGACCAGGAAATCCAAGATATATGACATATACATTATTTGACTCCAACGTTTCTTATTCTTCACCTAAAAAAATGGAAACACTTTCGATATATTACAGTAATGTTACAGTGTTTGTTTAGTTGACACTTTGGAAATAGGAAATACTTCAAAATATGATTTGTGTCAGACATAATTGAAAGCATTCCCGCCATCAGTAAGTAATCTATATATCATCTAGATAATTCAAGCCTTCCGGAGCACCTGAGATCACACCCGGTATTTGGTGGGGTTTCGTGATGCTGAGTTTTTAGTTTTCTATGTTGTGTTTTTGTGGACTGTATTTGTTCGTGTTTTTATGAGTTTGAATATCCCTTTGGTACGCCTCTCTCGTTTTGATTACGAAATAATAGATTATCTGAGTATGTCTAATTAACGAGAAACATATTTGCTGTCTAATTATCAGCATACTGATCTATTCTGTCAAAATAACGACAAATTAAATTATAAATATTTTCCGTCGAAAAAAACGATAACTTTATGAAACTAATATTTTCTATTGAAATATCGACACATCATCGGCGTCTGAGAAATAAAAAACCGCCATTGCATCTCTTGTGTCGAAATAGCTACATTCGCTGGTACTTAAATCTTTTGTCGAAATAACGACAAAGTTATTGAGTATGCCTATTTCTTTTATCGAAATGAACATATGCTCATCCCATCTGTATAAAAAAGAACTGTACCGCCTTGAATATGCATGAAATATTTGCCACTGGACGTTAAGCAAACAACAATCAATTAATCGATTTAAATTATGAAAACCTTATTTGTTTCTGTCGAAATTCCGACGCATGAATCACTTTTGTCGAAATAACGACAAAGTAATCTTTTCTGTCGAAATAACGAAATATTCATCATTTCTGAAAAGAAAAGACACATTTATCAGTTTAGTTATAATAACAATGTAGTGATCGAAGTGAGTTAAATATAACGACTGGATTATTCGGGTTATGTTATCTTCTGTCAAATTAACGAGACATATTTCATCCTTTATATGACGCCCATAGCTTCGAGATAAGACACGAATTAAAAAAGTATATATTTTTTTTAAATGGGATACTTCCTTATATTATTAGTTTACAACTTTGGTCACGTTTTTACCTATTTTAGGTTTTATCTAATACTATCGCATTAACCTCACATTTCAGATGTTTAAAAGACTGTTAAAATTTATATTTTATAAAATCTATTCAGTAAATTTCAATTTTCGTCATTGAACACTTTAATAGGGAGTCACGTGATCCACGTGATAATTAGACGATGTTAGGAAAGGGGTTTAAATACTGCGTTGAGTATTAGATACAATACAAAGGTAACAAAGAAACAGGCCGGTAACAACCGTTGCCGGATAGTTTTCTGCACGAGTAGTCAGGTCAAGGTCCGAGGCGCTGGCCGAGGACCTGACCTGACTAAAGTGCAGACAAACCATACGGCAGGTTGTTTCCGGCCTATTTTTGTTACCTTTGTTTTGTATCTGACTTGTACGACGTTTCAGGAAGGAAGTAGTACATTTTGCATTTAGAAGAGGTAGCAAAACTAAACATATTAGAAACTTCAATGGCCATATACCAGTTAATGTAAGTTACAGTTTAAACACATTTTTTCTAAAAATTTCAAGAATTTAATAACTTTATAAAAAAGAACCATTTCAAGGAAAAGATGAATGTTGTTTACATTTGAGACTTTTAGAATGCAACTTCGCTAGTAAGTAATTTATAAAAAAAAACCAGAGCTACCATTTGATTTTTTATTTTTGGAAACACGGAAGGAAAGCCGGGGGTTAATCCATTTAAAATAAACAGAACTGATATTAAGTGAATGAAATGTTATGAAAAACTGGATTTTGTCTTGTTATTTGATATATATATATATATATATATATATATATATAGGCATATATTTTGGATTTTTTTAATAGTTCATACATATAGGTTTTTTATATGTCTCTGATAGTGTTGATCAGGATTTAACACGTGTCACTATATGATCCAATCGCAGCTTACCGTTCAAAATTGATGACATTAGTTGAATGATTTTTCTTCACGATTTGCTGCATATTTGAACATGTATTACATGGACACTTTTTATTTATAGGACCAATCGTGCATTGGAGAGTTGATAGGATTTTATCTTTTGATTAGATTTGATTTTTTATATATATTTCCTGTCTTTTTATTGAAATATAAACGTTGGTATCAGCATTTCATTACTTTCAGCATTGTCCAGAATACTATTCATGTCCATATGTTGAAGGAAAAAAACTTACGGACCGACCATTTAGCTTCAAAAGGGGTATCTTCTTTTCTGAGTAAGAACATTATTTATTTTTCAACGCTATCACCCAACTATTTTCATTTTTTTCGAAATTAGACGATTATATACGGTATACGGAAAATCGGGAATCAGAACATTATTTTGTCATCTGCTTGACCACAATATATTTTTTCTCATAAAATTGGGTATCAAAATATTTTTAGAAAAAGACATACCCCCTTTTTAAAGTTAAATGGTCAATCCCTTAGTGTACTGATATGAATAGTAATTTACTGGAATTGTTTGAAATATAGTTATTGATGCTAACGTAAATATTTTAATCAAAAGACAGGAAATATGTCGGTGAAACAAAAGTTCAAATCTAATTGAAATTTAAAGTGCCCATGAACTCTCTGATCATGCACGAGTGATTCTATTCATAAAAGTGTCCGTGTAACAACTAAAAGTGTCCGTGTATCATCTAAAAGTGTCCGTGTAACACCCGTTAATGTACTGTTTTTCTATAGCTCTGCTGGGGTAAAGTCGTACAATGTTAAATACCAATACCGATACAAGATTTAAGTGTGGACTTTCTCAAAATGCAATTACACTGAAAAGTATCCGGCGTAGTATAATAGTTTACCTTTGTGGTGTGTTTGATACAACATGAAGCGAACAGTTAACGTCGACTCCAAATTTTAAGACGTGCATTGGCCTTACGTAGATCTTCATACATTCACACATAAATTTGTATTTGTTTGAAACAAAACTTAACAAAAATATATGTACGAATGGGAAAACGGATTTTACGGCCACAAGTCCAAATATATATATTAAGCGATATGATTAGAATATGTTTAATAGTTAAATAACTCAGTTTGTCTCTCCACAATAGATATTCCTATTTCCGTTGCAAAATATAGTTAGCATGCATTTTGTGTCCAGGGATACAGGGACGCGTATATATGTGTGGCTTAAACAAATCAGTACTAGTCTGAACGCATCGTTATATCTATATATAAAAAAGTAAATAAAAAGTGGACACAAGTGGATACAGTGCTATTTCTATATAAAACTTTAAGAAGCAGGGGGCTACAGAAGAAGTTTGTCTTGCTGCGCATCGTTTTAATGTTCAAGAAAACCACTTCTCATGAGCTATATGTGATTCGTATTGTCTACTACTATCTGGGTATGAATGCAATGAATGGACAGAGGGACGACATAATGGACGGATGGACCAATTCAACCATTACTATGTACCGTCCAATTTAGAAAGCGGAGTGTATAGTGAATCTAAGGCAAAACAAAATGAAGCAAATCGAAAAAAAAAATGCCCGACATGTAATTTAGCAGACTTTGTTTTGAAAGAGGTGAAAATGAATATTCCCATTTTCAAAATAATCTCCTGACCACGGGGTCTCAACATGGGATTTTGTACAGTTGTGCAGCTGGGATTTAAAAATCACCCCCCATTCATATATTGAATAATGGTGAAATCTCTACCCTACCTATTCATATATTTCACAGCGAAATCATAACCCATTCATATATTTATCAGCTCAAATAGTACCTATATACATATACAATATTTCACAATTGGTCAATTACTACCTATTTTATATATTTCCGCGGTAAACTTGCACCCCATTGATACATTTGACGTATCAAAAAAGGGACCCATTCCAGCGGCACATATGTATATACCTTCATATAGGAAGAGACCCCCCCCCGCGTGTTCCTGACCCAAAGATACTAACATTCCCTTCTCCATGTGAAGGTTTAACGCTACTTTCAACAATATCTCAATTTAATCGTGGTGTTCTGATTTGTTGGTGGAGGAAGCCGTGGTAACAAGAAAAAAAAAAAAAAAACAACTTCCGACCCTTCACCGAAACGTAATTGTAACATGCTTGATAATGTCCAAACGTTGTAATCTTTTAAAACTTAATTCGATAACCTCTTTTCCGAAAAACTAACTGATTAAAGTTGATAGAAGGAAACTGTCAGGGCAAAATTTTTAATGTGAATAAGAATTAATTCATTTAACATTATATAAAATTGTCAGTGACCTTTCTAGATAAAACAAAAATATAAAGATAACCAAATTGAAAACGCTTTTGTTTCAGTCTTTTTTTTTAATTGTCAAGAACACAAATTTCTAGTTTGGTTTATTTTTAGAATTTTACGCTACTGTGTAACACATTTCTCTATTCTAAAAAAGGATATAAAATAAGGAGATGCGGTATGATTGCCAAAATAGACAACTATCTACCAGAGACCAAATGACGTAAATGTTTGTAACTATAGATCATCGTATGACAGACCCCCAACATGGAGCAAAACCATTCCCGCATATAAAAGCTAAGAAAGGCCCCGACATGACAATTATTTTTCAAATAAATTTCAAATAAACGAACGTTTTGAACAAAGATTGATGTAGAGTAAAAACTCGGATTCGAATGTGATTTGATTCCTGTGTTTTTCTATTTATTTGTTCTGATCACTTTGTAGATTTTCCTTGCAGTCGTTCAACAAAATAGTAAGAAATGGGGGAACAACCACTAAACTTAATCGATCCCTACTATGACACAATGCAAGACTAATGTTCGTGTTGTTTTGCTGGATCCTCGTCCGTGTGTTGCGGAATAAATTGTTACTATTTCATTGTTTAAGAATCATCTCAGCATTATCAAACAAACCCATACAGGTAACTATATTGAATGATTCATGATCTGTGCTTTTTGAGATGGTCCCCACTATAGCCTGTAGTGGTATTGGTATTTAACATCAGCGTCAAAATCGTATTGACTTTCCCAACACGTCTATTATGATCACGCGGGATGAACGTTTGATGTATTGTTTGAAAACACTCACGTGACGATATTTATTTTAATTATGTCAAGTACGTATTTTTTTACCATTTAAAAGATAAAATTATATTTACATGAAATAATACAACACAAATAAATTAATTTTAGAGGGGTACGAGTACGATGTCTACGATTGTACCATAATTATTTAATTACCTATAGAAATTTGACAAATATATACATGTATAGCCATGTCTCTTTGTTAAAATTTCTTTTAACTTTAATTATTTAATTTTTTTTTTTAAAAATGTAAACTGTTTTTTCATGGTTGAATGATTACAGAAGAAAAATAAAAGGGTTTAAAGAAGGCAAGTAGTGTTGTGTTCAATTATCCAACTTCAAAAGAATCGACTGAACATTCAGCGGCTATTTGCAAATGACAAAACGCCAAAATCCACTGAAACGCATTCTTAAGAACAAATTGAAAAAATAGCAACCATCTCTTTACCTTTCTGTTATCCTTTAAATGAATAACAAATGTCATGGGTTGTCCACAATCCTCCCCTTTTGATGCAGGTAGCCTCCAACTCAGGCGAAGTCCATAAGGAAAGTCAGCTTTCGTACAGGTATCCACATCTCCAGTTTCTTTGGAAATAATTGGACGGAATCAGAATGATTGGTCTTTAAAATTTAACTTTCTGTTTTATATTTTGTAATAAGAAATCACAATTATTGATAAACCTTCAAAAGGAATATCAACAGAAGAAAATTTGAAATAATAAAGTGAAGTTAAAACACATTTAGAAAAGGTCCTTACTAGTATATGAAAATATGACCGTGTTAGAATTAAAATAAATAGTAAGAGAAATACATTTAAGAAATGAATGCTTCTTTTTGTAATTTTATTGGGGTGTAAAAGTGTTGACCGAAGCACTTCACTCTAAAAATGTGTGCACGATCAACATTTTTAAAACTAAAAAAAAAGAATCATTCACATTTTTATGCTAATAAGAGCATGAAAAAAAAGTTTATCAAGTTTTTCTTTTATTTACCTATGCTCTTTTTTGTAGAAGCACGTGTTATCATGACTGTAACATTTCATTTTGATATGAAGGCTAATTTTTGAATGACGCGCGTGTGTTGTTAGTCAATCAAACTACCGAATTCTCGTGAAACATACATGTTATGTAATTATAAAAACATATAACTCGCTGTTTCAGAATCTAATACCTTTGGTAATATATTAAAATCGTATAACAAAACGTTGTTTATATTGGCCCAAAAAAACACCGTCCGAAACAATGGAAATTTAACCAATGGCGTGACATTCTTCTCATTTTGGGATACTCAAAATGAAATTACACATAGAACTTAAGATTCTGAAACAGTGTAATGTTGACTTACTCAAGACTTCAGGAACCAAACTTAACAGTTGCAGCGCTTTATCTCCAATCACGTTTCCTTTTATCCCTCCATCAAATATGATATGCGATTCAAAATGGCGCGTGCCAAATTGCTTTGCTGCATTGATCAGAGAAATAGATTCAAGAAGCTGTTTCATTTCATCTCTAGTCTGTAATAGAAACATGTGACATGCTTATATTATGAAAGCTACAGAATTGTATGGGTATGTACACAAGACAAAAAGATAGTTAGAAAAATGACTACGTTATACAAGAACATCACAGAGACAAGATACTGAAAATAAATAGTTTTCACAGCGCAGTTATTTCCTTTATTTGTCTGTTACTGTAAAGGTATTCAAGCCGGATCGAAAGAACTCACACATTACATGAACATGGTCCTTACGGTTGACTCCCATGTTCATCGATAAAATTTATAATATTGTTGAAAGTATAAATCTGAATTCTGATTATATATCATAAACTATATGTATTTAATACTCTCATCATAGATACCAGGATTGAAATTGTGTACGCCAGACGCGCGTTTCGTCTACACAAGACTCATTAGTAACGATCGAATCAAAAAAGGTAAAAGGGCCAAGTAAAGTTCTAAGTTGAAGAGCATTGAGGACACAAAACTCCTAAAATGATAAAGATCTCGCGAAATATGTGACTGCATATCATATTTCTATGTACACTTCGGTATTTGGGTGTCTTTGTTGATATCATTTAGATTTTGTCTTCATTCGAAACTCGGAACGTTTTGGAGATTGTCTAGCGATGTAAGTACTTTTTCCATCAACTATGGAGTATGTATAAGCAATCTCTACGTGTATAATTTGTATCACTTTTCCTTACGGGTTATAGCCTCATTGATGTTAACCCCACAAATTCCTTGTTTGATAAGCTGAACTATTGCCGAGCTCATTCTAAACCCAACCAATCTTGTTGAAAGCCTTCGGTAATTCATTTCAATGACCACCCAATCTGCCGTCCAAAAACTTCTGCCGCATCTGGTTTATTCTCAAAGCTACTTAAACAAAGGTATTTGAGCTAAGTAATCCAGCTTGTTCTGATCTGGCAAAGAACACTTAAAAAAGAGAGGCGGGAGATACCAAAAAGGAATAATCAAACGCATAAGACAAAACGAACTGACAATGCCATGGAAAAACACGAAAAACGATGAATAGACAAACAACAGTATACAAAACACGAAAAACGATGAAAAGGCAAACAACAGTATACAAAACACGAAAAAATGATGAAAAGACGAACAACAGTATACAAAACACAACGTAAAAAACTAAAGACTGAGAAACACGAACCCCACCGAAACCCAGGTGATCGCAGGTGCTCCGGAAGGGTAGGCAGATCCTGCTCCACATGTGGCACCGTTTATGTTGCTGATGTAAGTACAAATCCGGTGATATGTCTAATTCGGTCGGTCACATTCGTGAAAAAGAGGAACAACTATATATAAGACAAATGCTAACCAAACTTTTTCGTTGTGTCCATCTTATTTATTACGATATACGTTACTTATATATGGGAAGCTGTGTAAATAAAACTTTCTTTTATAATATGTGAGGGTCTAGAATCAGTAGGGGTAGGGACTATTTCTCTATTCTATCAATTTTTCCACTTTATTCTATATTCTGTTTATCAATATTATATAAATATTATCATGATTATATCTATATAAATGTTTGACCCATTTTTATTTCGTCTGTAAACCCCAACCAGACCCTCATATGTTCCTTCTATGTGCCCATGTTTAGTTACTTTCTTACCTCTCTGTACATAGTTGTACAAATATAAACTTTGGTCTTTTTTATTTGTTCTTCTTGCTGTTCTTGTGTGTCGTCCATAAGTTGCGTCCGTCTGTCTAATAACATCCATTGATCTGGTAATATGCTGTTGTACATCGGCATCCAAAATAACTGTAACATAAACAGCAACGGTCAAAAGTCTCCGTTGATAAATTAAGAAATTATTAAGTAACCAAGTTTCCAACTTCCTCAGGAGAAGTTGACCATAGATTAATTTGACTATCATTTTAAGTGAATTTCAAATGTTTTGGTTTGACCGTTTCCGATGAAGCCATAGTATAAACCAGAAAAGCGCTTCGGACTCACAATTTATATACGGGGGTCTAGTGTTTCAATTAAGTGCACGTCACGAACTAGTACCTTTTAGTGTTAACTTATAGATCATAAACACTGTGTATCATCATAACCACCGGATATAGGTACCGTTGACCTGGTTCTCTGTTCATTGTCTTAGAAAAACTACATTACTGTACATATACCAACATATAGGTACACAGGTTTAGCTATACGCTGGTATTTGTACAGTAATGTTGTTTTTCTTAGACAATGAACAGAGAACCAGGCCAAGAGTACCTTTATCCGGTGGTGATGATACACAGTGATAAAGTATTCGCAATGATTAAGAATCATTTATGATTGACTAGAATGGCCCATATTTCAGGGCAATGGTTTTTTAATTTCGTTCGTCAAAATCAATTTTGTTGTAATTGGATATTTTGGTTTTGATGACAAATCGAAGAAAGTCCTTTTATTAGAGCTTGATATTTTGGCTAGACTATATGCTAACCTCTGGATGGCTTTCGGATATTTTTGTGTCTTTGCGGTCACTGTCCCATTGACGAATATTTCACATCTCTTGTTGCTCATACTAGATTGTGAAAGATACGCTTTTTGTTAATCAATTTAATCTTTATAGAAGGTTGACATATTAGTAATACAACTTTTAATATTTATGTTCTTAGTGACATTCCAATTTTTTATTCTTAAAAACAATGACAAAGTTTAGTTTGGCCTGTTATAACCAATAAGCATACCTTGACTTCCTTTTGCAGTACAATGGTTGAGCTCTTGTAAACATAGTAACCAGTAGAAAGACATTGACCAATGCAGACTAGACACAAGGCAGGTAACAAAAATTCCAGATTTTCTGTTCCGTTATGGCAAATATTATTACTGTATTCGATATCAGTTTTCCCAAAGTAAAGTCCGGAACATAAGTCGTTAATATACAGCATGCCAAAGGTGACAGGTGTTGAGAGTAGAAGGGGCACAGCAAAACCTCCTTTACCCATCTGTGTCCGTAAGACATACAGACCTACGGCATAGCCTAAAATACTAGTGATAATATTGATCATGAAAAAATAAGTCTGGCGGCCATTTGTAGTTTCCAGATCACCGAGCCTTAAATCCCAGCCTTCGGACCATTCCTTTACAGACCAACCATCAAACACACTTTGAATTAAAAAGGCAAAAAGAAACGTTGAAACTGTTTTAGTTACTGATGAAATAATCATTAATTTATGTGTATATTTTTCTTTTGATTCGATCAGACCGTCATCTGTTTGCTGGCTACTTGTTAAACTGCTACCGCCATACATTGATGATATAGTTCCTTGGCTTTGCTCGTCACTACTCCTACTTTCTGTCGCCTGATATGCTACTTCCGTTTGGTAGGAGTTTGGCTGAACAACGGATACAATTTTCTTTCGTAACCATGGAAGCCACGCGGTCGATAAACAAAGTATGGAAACAAATATATGCCATAAATCCTTACTTTCCATGAGTTTTTTGTTTGCTATAACAAAAATAGTTATTCCACAACCAGCTACTACCATAATTGTGGAAACAGCAAATTTGATTGACTGAAACTGACTGTTTCTACTTCTGCTATTGATAAATCCAATCACGACTGAATGACCAATATAAACTCCATCCATTAATAGAACTACTGTTGCAGATTTGTTAATTTTCAAGACTTTCAACGCGAACAAACACAAACCAAACGATTCGATGAGACTTAGGCAAATGCACTGAAAAGAAAACAACACAAATTTGACACAAACCATGAAAGTTTTTTCAGCCAATATGATGAGGGTCTTTCATTTTTTTATCAATTTTTCTCTATTCGTTATAAATTTTGCCCATTAATCTCTATTCTTTATATTTTAGCACCCACTTATTCTCTATTCTTTTTTTTTCCTATTTTTCTCTATTCTTTATTTTTGTAGCCTTTTAATCTGCACTTTTTGCCCATTATTCTCTTTTCTGTAAACCCCATCCAGACCCTCATATGTTAACAGGAGATTCGATTCAACATATTTACGTGTTCTTTTTTAATTTCTTTATCTATACTTCCAGATAGTATGTTCCTTGCAAGAGTTGGTCTAAAAACTGAGATAAGAGTTATGACCCTTGATAGAGGTAACCGAAATAACTGAGACAAGAGTTATGCCCCTTGATAGTGGTAACCGAAATAACTGGGATAAGAGTTATCCTACCTTGCTAGAGTAAACCGAAATAAATGGCATAAGAGTTATGCCCCTTGCTAGAGGTAACCGAAATAACTGGGATGAGAGTTATGCCCTGGCTAGCGGTAACCAAAATAACTGGGATAAGAGATATGCCCCTTGCTAGAGATAACCAAAATAACTGGGATGAGAGTTATGCCCTTGCTAGCGGTAACCAAAATAACTGGGATGAGAGTTATGCCCCTTGCTAGAGGTAACCGAAATAACTGGGATGAGAGTTATGCCCTGGCTAGCGGTAACCAAAATAACTGGGATAAGAGTTATCCTACCTTGCTAGAGGTAACCGAAATAACTTGTATAAGCCTCCGTTTGGCATTGTACAAGGATATTAGTCACGAATAAGCAATCTAATATCATTTTGTTGTATTGCTATCTAAAATGTTCAAATGAGGTTTCAGTTGCCAAAGAAAAAAATCTGGGAAATTAATATATAAATCACACATTGTTGGAGAGAGTGATAAATCAGATTGGTACCCCGAGAAAACATTGTCAAACGAGGCTATCTGTTTAACATTTTGTTAAAATGTGCTTTGAACTAGCTTTCAGTAACTCCTACAGTATTCTAAGATAGGTTCTTTGTTTTTTGCCAAACTGATTTTTAGAGTTTGTTCTTATGTTGTGCTATTACACCACTATTCATGATAAGGGGAGGGTTGAGCGCTCACAAACACTTTTTTATCCTGCCAAATTCGTTCTGTGCCTGTGCATTTACCAGGAACCTGACTCAAGTCGTGAACTGTTTGAATATTTTTATTGTTTATAAATCTAACTGCCTGCGCAGGTTGTGACTTTTAACTTTTAAGAGCCACGTCCTGATGAGACCACATCTAAAATAAGAAGATGTGGTATTATTGCCAATGAGACAACTCTCAAAAAGAGACCAAAATGACACAGAAATAAACAACTATAGGTCACCATACGGCCTTCAACAATGAACAAAGCCCATACCATACAGAATGTGGCGGGGTTAAACATGTTTGGCGGATAGTCAGCTATAAAAACAATTAAACGAATAATAAATATAATATACAAAACGGCCCTGACTTGGGACAGAAATGACAAATGTAAAACTATTCAAACGAAAAAACCACAATTCTAATTTTATTGTTTCCTTAAAAATATCGAATTATTTTCCCTGAAGATAATTATGGATTGTTCTTTGGTAAGAAATTTTTCTGTTTAAATGACAGGACAGATTTTTTGTTATTTATCACTGTAGGGGATCTGTTTAGGGAGTACGACAAAATTATTACTTCTGCTTTTAACCACTTAAACTAATCTACAAACGCAAAGCAAAACAAATATCAAGTGGTTTAACTATATGTAATAGTTATATATAAGTATTTACTCACATAAAATATTTTTAGTTTTGTAGGCCATTTTCTATCTTTCCTATAAAGACTATTCCACGTAAAACGTAAACAAGTTAGTACATTAGGTATTACTAATATCAACAACAGCAATATGAAGCTTGTAGAACAATTTTTTGAATTGTCGCCTTTTTGGCTAGTGAAGCAGTTTCCGGTTTCACTGAGTTTAGCTGCTATTCCAATTGCGGACAGCTTACTTGAAACCAAGCAGACTAATAAAAGCACTCCAAAAACTATTGTCGCTAACCATTTTGTCACAACCACATATTTTGATGGATTTTCTAACACGACATCTGATTGGTGGATATGTCTTTCGATTTTTGATAACCCTGATGCTGAGAGCTGAGATCTCATTTTTGGAACCGTAGTTCTGGTAAATGATGTTGTTGACGTGATGGTATCACCAAGACTGTTGGAAGCTGATCCCATTGTTCTTTCCTGCATTTCTGCCTGTGAATTCATCTCTTATTACACACCTGAAAAAAAAACTTAATGCGAGGTATTCAGTTCACATGGAAGAATGACGTCTGCATTTTTTGTGTACAATTGTTTCTCGGTCTTTGGTTTTCTGTGTAATTATTTGGGGACTGTTGTTTGCCTTTCCGTCATTTTTATTCGACATATGGTTTTTATTTTGCCCTGTTTTTACTTTTCATTTTACAATAATATAAAATAAAATTACCGACCGCCACCCAGTCGTTTAACTGTTTTTTCTTTTCAATTTTGCACATGTTGTTTAACAGGGAAAGTTATTTTACATTCTATAGCTACTTGACTTTAAGGGCTTTGCTAATTTCAAAGACATCGTTGTTACTTGTATGTTAACTTTCCATCCTTTTTATTTTGGTGATTGGTGTAGTAATCACTAAACACATCCTTATGACACGAGTCATGTTTACACCTATTTATAGTACAGGCCTTGTTTCACAATCCCTGTTTTCAGTTCAAACAACGAGGTGAAAAAATAGTCCAAATATTTCTAATGTTTTCCTGCAACGAAACGGAAAGAGGCAAAAGATACCAAAGAGATATTCAAACTAATAAATTGAAAACAAACTGACATTGCCATGACAAAAAATGAAAAACTACGAAAAGATAAACAGTACACAAAACACAACATAGACAGCTATTGGCTGAGCAACACGAACCACACCAAAAACCGGGGCTGATCGCAGGTGCTCCAGAAGAGGTAGCAGATCCTGCTCAACATGTGACACCCGTGAATAAAAGTAATTTCGTGGCATTGTTCTTTATAACTAGATAGATGGTATTTGTATTGCCGAAAACTTCTATGCGACATTTAAAAGCATTCCAATGGATTTGCATGACCGCGAAAGGACCGGTCAGTTGCAAGACTGTTATCGTATTTCTAATAAACTGTGAGTACGCGTGTTTAATGCAATGTTTTTATTTTTTTTTTTTAAGTTATATGTCTTCTTTTTATCGTTCGGATATTTTGTTTGATAGAGATAACAATGGTCGATAATTGACGCGTTTACATACTTTGCCAATTTCCTTATTGAACAAATATAATGTCATGAAATAAAAAAAATAAAGAATACAGGACATAAAATATATTGAATTTCTGGTTAACACGAGATAAGAAAAACGGTCATTTGTAAAAACTTAGATGACATGATTGATTGGCTTAACGTCCAGTGGCAAATAATTCATGCATGTTCAGGACGATAGATGACAGGAGGTCGTACGTCAGTTACATTATGATATTCTATTCCGATTTATTTTCATACTTCTCCAAGTTTACAATGGTAGCTGTTATACCGATTCTATCTAAACATGTAAATTCTATCTAAACACGTAAATTCTATCTAAACACGTAAATTCTATCTTAAAATCTATCTTAAAACATAGAAAAATCTCTTCAATCAAAATTGAGGTTTACGCTATAAAAAAAGGAGGGTAGCGGATTTTGGTAATAAAAATGGCGGCTTTGTAATAACTGAATATTTGTCTTTCCTAAGACAGATTAAAATAAAAATTCTGCTTCACAAAATACAGATATTGTTGTGTACAAAATCGAACATATTTAAGCCTGCAACAGATGAAAATCCGCTAAATCCCCAACCCCAAATACAGAAAAATCCATTTCGTTTTGCATAATTTTGCCTTGCAGTGAAAATATTCATACTTTTATAAAAGACATTTTTACATTTACACAGGAAATTCTTAATCTACTGAAAAAAATGAAACTTTTGATTAAAAAGAGGGTGGATAAATCGAATTATTTCATCTTATATTTGATTATGAACTAAATTTACCCTAATAGTCCAGTCGTTATATTCCGCGCACTACGGTCCCACAACATTAACCTCTAAAGCCTGAGAGAATCGGAGACGGTAAGGACTGGGAACTAACTCAATTTTATTTCTTTATATACATTAGATTTTATTACTTTTTATTTTTTTAATTTAAATTCATTTATAGCTTCCTTCCATTAACTATGTCAAAACAATAACGATTATATAGCTTTCTGCTTACATACGTGTGCTTTTTATGTTTTCTTTGAAAAAAATAAGGAACTATTGCATAATCTGGTATAAAAAAACCAGGTCACATCAAATAGAATTTAAAAAATCAGTTTGAATATAGTATTAGTAATAATAAAAACAACAGTTAGTAGTGAGTATTAGAAAAATAACAGTTAGTAGTGAGTATTAGAAAATTAACAGTTAGTAGTGAGTATTAGAAAAATAACAGTTAGTAGTGAGTATTAGAAAATAACAGTTAGTAGTGAGTATTAGAAAAATAACAGTTAGTAGTGAGTATTAGAAAAATAACAGTTAGTAGTGAGTTTTAGAAAAATGACATTAATGACAAAAACAATAGTTTTTCAAATAATGAATTCTTCTGTTATAAAACTTTATTTTTATACGACTGTTAACTTTTTATTGTACGTATTTTTACTGGCATAAATCTGGGATTAGATATAAAATTGAGAATGGAAACGGGGAAAGTGACAAAAAGAGACAGCAACCCGACCAAAGAGCAGAAAACAACCCAAGGCCACCAATGGGTCTTCAACACAGCGAGAAAATCCCGCACCTGGAAGCAGGCTTCAGCTGGCCCCTAAATAAAAATGTGTACTAGTTCAAAGAAAATTGACGTCACACTAAACTCCGAAACATATAGATGTACCAAAATTAAAAAAAATACACAAGACTAACAAAGGCCAGAGGTTCCTGACTTGGGACAGGCGCAAAAATGCGGCGGGGTTAGCCATGTTTTGTGATATCTCAACCCTCCCCCTATACCTCTAGCCAATGTAGAATAAACAAACACATAGCAATACGCACAGTAAAACTCAGTTTAAAAGAAGTCCGAGTCCGATGTCAGAAGGTAACAGAAGAAACTAAGCAAAATGACAATGATACATAAATTAACAAAGGACTACTAGCAGTTACTGACATGCCAGCTCCAGACCTCAATTAAACTGATTGAAAGATTATGTCTTCATCATATGAAAATCAAGCACAATTCCTCCCGTTAGGGGTTAGTATCATACCATCATAAAATATACGAGAAGAACATAACCCGTATCATGCCGACAACGGGTTTTAGAGTAAATGTGTTTATTTCCGATGCAAAGACCCTATGAGTGAATCAATATTTATTCCAAAAAATGCCATCTTTAATGACCTGACAACAGTATCGTAACTATATCCCTTCTGAATAAGTCTGTTTAAAGGTCTGGTTAGCTTTTCGAGGTGAATGACGACATTTCTGTGCTTTGTATAGAATATTACCATAAAAGATTGGATGTGAAATACCTGAACGTATAAGATGTCTACACGTTGATTTATATTTACATTTTGAAATTTTCTCCATCATGTTATTTCTTCACGGGTGGAATAATTGCAAACAGTGAACTTATAAATAAGTTAACTTGTAATGTTTATCAGTACCTAGGCACATTGTGTGAAATATTTGTTTAAAAATAAAGAAACTGAATCATTGAAGCAACTTCACAAAAGTAGCAATGTCCAAAACAGAACCGGGAGATGTTTGTTAAATTGATCTCGTCCTGAATATGCATGAAATATGTGTCACTGGACGTTAAGCAAGCAACAATTAATATTAATGTTCCATGCTGAGCGAGGAAGCAGTACACAACACCAGGAGCAAGTTACCCCAAGACGACTGCTCAAGGCGGGTTAACAGTATTATATATTACAAATTATTTATATCATAAAGATTAAACTTCTTTTAAAAACGACTTCACAATGAGCTTTCGGTTGGTTTAACTTTTCATTTTATGAAGACACGATATTAATATTACTTATTATTACTTTATTAGTTCATTGAGGGTATGTCTCTTTGGTATTTGATATTTTTATTATCACATGAATTTATTTGTTTGGAATGAAAAAAAACATGACTCAACGGAATGTGATATTTTTTGGACAATGAAACTTTCGATTTAGATACGTATTAAATTTTGATAACATTAAAACAAAAACATATTGATAAATGCAACAGATATACATATATGCATCTTTAAATTGTTATAGCTATTTTCTTTACTTTGATGTTTGTAAGAAAACGAAACTTACATATTCGTCGTTGTATCCGGCCATCCTGATTAAAAACGGGATCTAACTTCCTTGTTTCCGAAAAATGCAGTAATTTAAATTTATTTTACTACTTTTTATTTAGATGTTTGAATCACCTTGAAGAGATAGTCACATGAGTGCATTTAGTTGTGAATGATCATATTCAGGGTTTATTACAAGTGGTTTAAATATACCGTAAAACTGCAATGTAACCAGATGATAAATAGATACATACACATTACTGTCTATGCAGTAAATTGTAAACACTGTACATGTTCATTATTTTTTTCTTTGATAAATGTTACGACAAACTCATGCGCGCAACCTAAAAAAAGGCTGTGTAAAGGCGTTTTGGTCAGTATGATTGTTTCACCGTTGTAAAATTATTGATGATCAATTCAACCCGAGTATAGGTAGATAGTTAGATATGATAAAGATATAAGTACCGTCCACTGATGTATGATGTCAAGTATCAATATTAGTACATGTGCAGATTATTTACAAATAAGTATGATATAAGATAAATATGGAGAAGTTAACAAGAGGGACAATCAATACCGGAAAATATTATAAAACAACATAAATATTTTGATAACAAACTGAAAGAAAAAAAGTAGTCCAGAAACATTGCATAGTGGTAGCGTGATCGCTGAGAGTGCGCATTAAGGAGAAAGGAAAGTGTAATGACTTATAGGCTCGGAGTCAGAACAATATGCCCGTTAGGGTGAAATTTCTTCTTGTGGACTGTTACTTTGAGAACAATATAACAATAAGGAGATGTGGTATGAACTATCCACCAAAGTTCAAATGAAGTAGAAAACCACAGAAAATGCAAATATGATAACCTCAACTTAAATTTAAAGAAATAGAAAAAATGTTATAATAAAAACTGATAGCAGACAGCTCTCTCACAAGCAAAAAACCCATAACTGTAAAATATAATGGCATACACTACAAGCATGGGGACACATTCTATAGCATCCACACAGCACGAGCAAGACTCTTTAGTGGTACATTGTACTTATATTGTATTTATTTCGGTAGATGGCGCTTTTATATATACAGTTGAATGTGTACAAATCATTATATATGATTAAATTTGGTCTACAATAGTTCTAGTTACTTCTGTTTTTGATATGTGCGGTTATATTTGACTTTTTTCTAATTTTTTCTAACTCCCATTGTTTTTCTATAATTAATTTCTATTAAAAAATCCAATTTTTTATGACCAGTTTATCTCAGGTTCAAAATATAATTTCACATTGAAATTCTGAATTGGTTTAAATGACAAATATATGGTAATCGTGATGAATAGGTACAGTGGCAAATATCACATACATGTCAGGAGGAGAACATGTGATATAAATATGAACCCTGCTGATAACTAGATCGACACGCTTAAGACATGCCACCCTACCCGGACTCTTTATTTGACACAGAGCCGACCCGTATGTGCTACTCCTAAATGCCACGTGCTTAGCCAATTTCAAGTATTTCCTGCCGGAGGTCGAACTCGCAACCTCCCGTATTCAAGGTGATTACTCTACCACATAACAAATAGAAATCATAACTATAGAGCTATATACAATATAAATACAGACATGTAAACTAGTTACTTATGTAATTTAAATAAAACCCGATAGCCAATGGTTAAAAATACACTTCAGGTAAAGTTTTTACGAGATTTATAATAAAATATCATAATAAAAGAATTAATATCAGTTTGAATGGATGTTATTTACGTTTATTTGGTACGTTTGAACTTAATACCGTACAAGGTCAAATATGTAACCTTTCTGTTTGCATATAATAGAACGACATATTTTAAATCATCAAATCTTATTTTCGACCCAACTAATGAAAATGAAGTAAGTTGTCGGGAGAAAGGACTATAATACATTTAGTGTGTCCTCCGTTTATAACACAACTCAACATAAAATCTGTTTTGCCAACATTTTGTGGAACCAGAAGGTATAGTATAGTGCTTGTCCATTATTGACATGTTTATATCACTACACCACGTCCACTGTACCTGCTCAATCCTATTTATAGCATGCTGGCTAGCAAGGTAAAAAAAAAAACAACACAGGAAAAAATTCCACCATGGCTGTACACCTTGGTGCTTCACCTTACCGATGCTTGCTCAATAGAGATGTAGCAAAACCATTTGTAAGTCTTTGGTTGACACGACAGAAAGACTGAACCCATTGACACGAACACGATACCAAGTTACCATCAAAGAGGTTTACTAAGGAGGAAGTATAGTCAACAAAGCAACTTTAATGTCAAACGAAACCATCTTAGAGGTTTATGTTTAGAAAATTCCGTCTACACATCTATTTTAATGTCAAACTAATAGGTTAGGAGGAAGTTACGTAAAAGCCAACTTTTTTGTCAAGGAGTTGGACCAATCAGAGAGGACACAAGTTAAGTTACGCCGATTTTGATGTGATTAAACCAAAACGATTGTGATATTCTGCAAGGCCCGATCGACGTTTTTTTATAAATATTTCAAACACGCTAGATATAAGATATTATATGTTCAATAATTTTAAAAAGTAGAAACAGGTGCAATTCTAAACGGTAAACAGCAAGTTTTCAGTTAAAAAAAACCCACACACAATCAAATCAAATTAAAATACAAATTCATACACATGACCTTTTTCGATGTCGTTGCGGTTATCATCCAGCGACTCCCCTTATCAGCCCGAGGCGCTAGACGAGGGTTATAAAGGGTTATCAGTCCGAGGTGAACGAGGAGGACATGATAAAGGCCTATCAGTGAGATAAGCTGATATGGATCATTGCTTACATCAGTCAGTTTAACCTATGCTAAATATAACATTTTGTTGCTAAGTATGAGATAAAGTAATAATGTAATTGCTAATAATGTAATTGCTAATAATGTAATTGCTAATAATGTAATTAATAATGATGTAATTAATAATAATGTAATTAATAATAATGTAATTAATAATTATGTAATTGATAATAATGTAATTAATGATAATGCTACTAATAATAATAAATCAATTGTATGCTCCATCGCGGATTTTTGCTCAGTTGTCAGAATCCACACATATTTCTTTCATACTATTGCATAACGCACAGTGACAAATATTTCATACATTGATATTTGGTTATTCCGATATAAGTGCTTCCTCGGAGTTTGAATACGATTCATTATTCAGAATCTAACTGTGGTTAAACATTACTTGTTCACAATCCCTGGGACTCGCTGAAACTTCCATACTCAATTTTAACTACGCCTGCAGTTTTTCGAATCGGCGCGGTTAAAATCCAGAGTTTTACATATTCATCCCGAGACATATAGCAAAAGTTTGCATGAAATAAGTGTAGATTCCGACATCTGCAGTGTTATAAAACAGGTATTAGTAATCTACAATTTGATATAATTTCATATTTACCTAAGTCTTTTTTCTTTCAAAAATTACTATGAGGTCATTGCTGGATTTTTTCTTTTTAAATTCAATACAATTTTTTCCCAATATCCTGTTACAATACCTTTAAGTAGACCAGGATAGCATACTAAAGGTCCCTTTGGTTGGAATTTAATCAACTTGGTACATGTACCAATAAATGCAGAATTGTCACAGGTTATTTGTTTCTATTTATTTACATTTTGTTGTGAATCGTTCTCATTTTATGATAATATAAGGTATTATTTATTGTCCTAAAATTTACTAAACATTTCAACCAAATTAAATTGTAAAAAGATATAATACATGTTCACATAAGGAGAAAATAATGAAAAACTGAAGACAAAATTATGACTACATAAACATAATTATATGCTTTTCAATTCTGTGTCTTTCAAGATATGGTTTGTTAAAAATTAACCATAAAAGCCTTCAAATTTTTGTATAATATGAGATGCGTCAGATAGAAATCGACCTTATGCAAGTGCATGTATACATATATATGTATACATATATATGCATAAGACTAATTGATTTTAGAACATTCAAATACGAAATAAAAGATGAATTTTGGTTTGTTTTGTAGGGTTCTTATAACAACTCAATTTTCAAACAGTCACAGACTTTCCGTACAGATTTTTTTTTAACCCGAAATAGGTTAACAGATGTATTGGTATTCATTTGCATAAGGTCGATTTCTACCCGACGCAGCTCATATGAAATAAATAATTTGCTAAAAAAATTGGGTGACGAATACTTATTGCATACCGCAGTAGATATTTCCATCTTTTGAACCATACCTTTTGTCCTAAACCCCAAAGCTGATTTGCTTTCTCGTGTCGGAATTGTAAATAAGAAAACAAACAAAAATATATGTATAATTTGAATAATAATTTTACACAATTTAAAATAACCAACAATCTTTGACGGAATTCACAAAAATAATATAAAACATACGTGCAGTAAATTCTGAATTAAAGTATTAATATTATTATATAATAAATCTGTTTCTGTGACGCTGGCAGACGATGAGACGAGATATATATCTTTTTACTATACCTATACTGAAAAATCAGTTTTTATACTTAGGCTGATATCAGTTTCCATTATGATAGCTAATGTGATATTTTAAGCTAATTATGAATTTTACGAAAAATGCGGAAGATCGATTACTTTACTTTACAATATTCTAAGTTTGTAAGAGAATGATAATCCTCACTTCATGATAAGTACTCGCTAACGCTCGTACTTAATCATGAAGAAAGGGACCATCACACTACTACTACTAAATAGAGTTTAATGGCGACTACCCTTGCGGGTATTGCGCCAGATTACCTTATATAAAAACATTTCAAATAAATGTTTTAAAATTTATTATTATTTAGGAATTAACCTGTATTATATATTCATATTATAGTAAATTGTGAGTTTTTTTTTTTTTTTTTTTAAATTTAATCTTAATATTTAAATCTGAACTATGGTGTGTATTTTAATTATCTTAATTATCTTGTGGTTAATTTATAGTAAGAAGAAAATTTATGTGAGCTTATTATTCTGTTATTTGTAACTTAGCCTGCTTTGTTTATAAATATTAAATGATTTGGTAAGTAGGTGTGTTTGTTGTTTATACATGAAAACTGTAAGTATCAAATACTCTTGGATAGACATATCTGACTTTTCCAAATATGCAAATCCTAGAAGGGTCTGACATGTTCGATAATCATTTATTTACTTTATCTATGATCACCATTTTTCAATTGTCCAATCAAAATTGACCTACACTGATTGATTATAATTTACATATATACCTTTTGTAACCGTAAATTAATTAAAAGGTGTGAGAAGTTTATATTTTTTTCTGTCAATTAGCAATGTTTTGGATTGAAAACGGTATTAAATAGATAACGTCCCGTGGTAAATATTTCGTGCATTTTTCAGACTATAAAAAATATCAGTTGATATCATAGGTTTGGTTTGCATGAATTGAAAATAACAACATTCCAGATCCAAGTAAATTTTTAACTGTGTTATACCGCTGATCATAATCTAAATGATGTTAGATGGCTTTCAGTAAGGGGATGACACGTGGGTGCTTATTTTCCAAATCCCGCTTTTTTGGAATTTTCCACCACTTTTTTTCTTCTTTTCCCCAGTTCCCACTTTTTTACCCCAATATGTATCCAACATCCCCACTATTTTTTCCTATATCCCACCTCTTTTTACCCCCTATATACCACGTCCCAAAAGCGTATTATCACCCTCTTCAGTAGATCTAAATACAAACCTATAACAAAATCCATACATATATTTTATTTACCCTTTATTTATTTCATAAATGATCGCCACTTATGTTTTTAAAGTAACTGTTTACTTATAACTATATAATTTTATTTTGGATGTAAAACGGCTTCTGATTGGCTGAAATATTTTTGTCTATCAGCTCATAGACATCATTTTGTAATGTGACCGTGACGTCATCAACTTTTTTGTCATGATTTACTTCTTAAAAATGAAACTTATAATTAAATTATAAGGGATGACTGTAATATTTTTTCTGTCTATTCGAAATATCCTAAAAATGTGGTCCACACTTTTAAATAAACCGCTACGCGAGTTATTCAGTATTCACCAGATATTTTATGTTATTTCTTCATAGATTGAAAAAATATTACAGTCATTCCTTAAATATTATGTAATGAATGCGACAGTTTTCATACGCGTACCTTACTCTGTGCCTTTATGTACCTAGAATTCATTTTTCGATGTTATACTTTAAGATAGCGTACATTTTTTGCTGTTAAAAGATTTATTTGTCAAACAATAAGTCCACCGATTGGACAATTTTATAATGTGCAATACTGGGTCTCGTAAAATAGTTAGGCGTGTTCTCATTTATTTACAGCACTGGGTAGATACCTCTGCTGGTGGACTATCAGTCCCCGAGGGTATCATCAGCTCAGTAGTCAGTACTTCTGTACTGACATGATTTATAACATTTCTAAAATTGTCCGTTTATAAATTTTGAAATTATAAAGAAACTAAGGTTTCAACTCCCTCAGGCAAAGTTTTTAGGTACTTTTTGGTCATATAGCTCTTCAGCTGTGTCGGTCCTTATACATCTTCGGCTTTCAAATATTTGTCTTTGAGCGTTCCTGATGAAGGTAAATCCAGAATGGCGCTTCGGACGCATGAAATTAATAACGTGTTGTTCTCATTTAATTAGGTTCAAGATAGATTGATGGATTGTTGTTTAATGCCAGTGACAAGTGTTACAAGCATATCAGGACGAGAAAATGATAAGAATATGAACACTATTGAAACTATACTGACATGTAAGATACATGATTACAGTCAGTTTGAAGACATACTACCCTAACCGGAAACATTCTGTCTCTGTACCGACCAGTCTTTGCTCATACTCCTAAAGTCAAATGCTTAGCTAAGAAGCAGTAAATACCAATATCATTCATGTACTCAATTTGAACCCCACGACTCCCAGCATCCCAGGAGAGTGAGCTACAATAAGACTACATATAAGGTATAAAATGAACAATAATGACACCAAAGCATTAGTTTCACTTTCTAGAACGGATTGTTTGTTTTGTGGATAGGGCGAAACGAATACTTTATAAAATGAAAAAAGGAGACGCGGTATGATTGCCAATGAGAAAAATATCTACCACGTGTGTGTAAGCAATTATAGGCAACCGTACGGCATTCAAGAATGAGGAAAACCCATACCGTATAGTCGGCTATAAAAGGCCCCGACATATAGAATATAAAACAATCCAATTGAGGAAACTAACAGCCATAAGTCAGTAAAAGAGGGTTTGAATGTGTTTTACAGAATAGAGAATAATGAGCAATACGTGCAGAATAATGAGCAAAACGTGCAGAATAATGAGCAATACGTGCAAAATAATGAGCAATACGTGCAGAATAATGAGCAATACGTGCAGAATAATGAGCAATACGTGCAGAATAATGAACAATACGTGCAGAATAATGAGCAATACGTGCAGAATAATGAACAATACGTGCAGAATAATGAACAATACGTGCAGAATAATGAGCAATACGTGCAGAATAATGAGAAATACGTTCAAAATAATGAGCAATACGTGTAGAATAATGAGCAATACGTGCAGAATAATGAACAATACGTGCAGAATAATGAACAATACGTGCAGAATAATGAACAATACGTGCAGAATAATGAGCAATACGTGCAGAATAATGAACAATACGTGCAGAATAATGAGCAATACGTGCAGAATAATGAGCAATACGTGCAGAATAATGAGCAATACGTGCAGAATAATGAGCAATACGTGCAGAATAATGAACAATACGTTCAAAATAATGAGCAATACGTGCAGAATAATGAGCAATACGTGCAGAATAATGAGCAATACGTGCAGAATAATGAGCAATACGTGCAGAATAATGAGCAATACGTGCAGAATAATGAGAAATACGTGCAGAATAATGAGCAATACGTGCAGAATAATGAGCAATACGTGCAGAATAATGAGAAATACGTTCAAAATAATGAGCAATACGTGCAGAATAATGAGAAATACGTGCAGAATAATGAACAATACGTGCAGAATAATGAACAATACGTGCAGAATAATGAGCAATACGTGCAGAATAATGAGCAATACGTGCAGAATAATGAGCAATACGTGCAGAATAATGAGCAATACGTGCAGAATAATGAGAAATACGTTCAAAATAATGAGCAATACGTGCAGAATAATGAGAAATACGTGCAGAATAATGAGCAATACGTGCAGAATAATGAGAAATACGTTCAAAATAATGAACAATACGTGCAGAATAATGAGAAATACGTGCAGAATAATGAGAAATACGTTCAAAATAATGAACAATACGTGCAGAATAATGAGAAATACGTTCAAAATAATGAGCAATACGTGCAGAATAATGAGCAATACGTGCAGAATAATGAGAAATACGTTCAAAATAATGAGCAATACGTGCAGAATAATGAGCAATACGTGCAGAATAATGAGCAATACGTGCAGAATAATGAGAAATACGTGCAGAATAATGAGCAATACGTGCAGAATAATGAGCAATACGTTCAAAATAATGAGCAATACGTGCAGAATAATGAACGATACGTGCAGAATAATGAACGATACGTGCAGAATAATGAACGATACGTGCAGAATAATGAGCAATACGTGCAGAATAATGAGCAATACGTGCAGAATAATGAACAATACGTGCAGAATAATGAACGATACGTGCAGAATAATGAGCAATACGTGCAGAATAATGAGCAATACGTGCAGAATAATGAACGATACGTGCAGAATAATGAACGATACGTGCAGAATAATGAACGATACGTGCAGAATAATGAGCAATACGTGCAGAATAATGAACAATACGTGTAGAATAATGAGCAATACGTTCAAAATAATGAGCAATACGTGCAGAATAATGAGAAATACGTTCAAAATAATGAGCAATACGTGCAGAATAATGAACGATACGTGCAGAATAATGAACGATACGTGCAGAATAATGAGCAATACGTGTAGAATAATGAGCAATACGTGCAGAATAATGAGCAATACGTTCAAAATAATGAGAAATACGTGCAGAATAATGAGCAATACGTGCAGAATAATGAGCAATACGTGCAGAATAATGAGAAATACGTTCAAAATCATGAGCAATACGTGCAGAATAATGAGCAATACGTGCAGAATAATGAGCAATACGTGCAGAATAATGAGAAATACGTTCAAAATCATGAGCAATACGTGCAGAATAATGAGCAATACGTGCAGAATAATGAGCAATACGTGCAGAATAATGAACGATACGTGCAGAATAATGAACGATACGTGCAGAATAATGAGTAATACGTGTAGAATAATGAGCAATACGTGCAGAATAATGAGCAATACGTTCAAAATAATGAGCAATACGTGCAGAATAATGAGAAATACGTTCAAAATAATGAGCAATACGTGCAGAATAATGAGCAATACGTGCAGAATAATGAGCAATACGTGCAGAATAATGAGAAATACGTTCAAAATAATGAGCAATACGTGCAGAATAATGAGAAATACGTTCAAAATAATGAGCAATACGTGCAGAATAATGAGCAATACGTGCAGAATAATGAACAATACGTGCAGAATAATGAGAAATACGTTCAAAATAATGAGCAATACGTGCAGAATAATGAGCAATACGTGCAGAATAATGAGAAATACGTTCAAAATAATGAGAAATACGTGCAGAATAATGAGCAATACGTTCAAAATAATGAGAAATACGTTCAAAATAATGAACAATACGTGCAGAATAATGAGCAATACGTGCAGAATAATGAGAAATACGTTCAAAATAATGAGCAATACGTGCAGAATAATGAGAAATACGTTCAAAATAATGAGAAATACGTGCAGAATAATGAGAAATACGTTCAAAATAATGAGAAATACGTGCAGAATAATGAGCAATACGTGCAGAATAATGAACAATACGTGCAGAATAATGAGCAATACGTGCAGAATAATGAGAAATACGTTCAAAATAATGAGAAATACGTGCAGAATAATGAACAATACGTGCAGAATAATGAGCAATACGTGCAGAATAATGAACAATACGTGCAGAATAATGAGCAATACGTGCAGAATAATGAACAATACGTGCAGAATAATGAGCAATACGTGCAGAATAATGAGCAATACGTGCAGAATAATGAACAATACGTGCAGAATAATGAACGATACGTGCAGAATAATGAGCAATACGTGAAGAATAATGAGAAATACGTTCAAAATAATGAACAATACGTGCAGAATAATGAGCAATACGTGCAGAATAATGAGCAATACGTGCAGAATAATGAGCAATACGTGCAGAATAATGAGCAATACGTGCAGAATAATGAGCAATACGTGCAGAATAATGAGAAATACGTTCAAAATAATGAGAAATACGTTCAAAATAATGAACAATACGTGCAGAATAATGAGCAATACGTGCAGAATAATGAGCAATACGTGCAGAATAATGAGAAATACGTTCAAAATAATGAGCAATACGTGCAGAATAATGAGAAATACGTTCAAAATAATGAGAAATACGTGCAGAATAATGAGAAATACGTTCAAAATAATGAGAAATACGTGCAGAATAATGAGCAATACGTGCAGAATAATGAACAATACGTGCAGAATAATGAGCAATACGTGCAGAATAATGAGAAATACGTTCAAAATAATGAGAAATACGTTCAAAATAATGAACAATACGTGCAGAATAATGAGCAATACGTGCAGAATAATGAGAAATACGTTCAAAATAATGAGCAATACGTGCAGAATAATGAGAAATACGTTCAAAATAATGAGAAATACGTGCAGAATAATGAGAAATACGTTCAAAATAATGAACAATACGTGCAGAATAATGAGCAATACGTGCAGAATAATGAACAATACGTGCAGAATAATGAGCAATACGTGCAGAATAATGAGAAATACGTTCAAAATAATGAGAAATACGTGCAGAATAATGAGAAATACGTGCAGAATAATGAGCAATACGTGCAGAATAATGAGCAATACGTGCAGAATAATGAACAATACGTGAAGAATAATGAGCAATACGTGCAGAATAATGAACAATACGTGCAGAATAATGAGCAATACGTGCAGAATAATGAACAATACGTGCAGAATAATGAGCAATACGTGCAGAATAATGAACAATACGTGCAGAATAATGAGCAATACGTGCAGAATAATGAGCAATACGTGCAGAATAATGAACAATACGTGCAGAATAATGAGCAATACGTGCAGAATAATGAGCAATACGTGCAGAATAATGAGCAATACGTGCAGAATAATGAGAAATACGTGCAAAATAATGAACAATACGTGCAGAATAATGAGCAATACGTGCAGAATAATGAGCAATACGTGCAGAATAATGAGAAATACGTGCAGAATAATGAGAAATACGTGCAGAATAATGAGCAATACGTGCAGAATAATGAGCAATACGTGCAGAATAATGAGAAATACGTGCAGAATAATGAGCAATACGTTCAAAATAATGAGAAATACGTGCAGAATAATGAGAAATACGTTCAAAATAATGAGCAATACGTGCAGAATAATGAGCAATACGTGCAGAATAATGAGAAATACGTTCAAAATAATGAGCAATACGTGCAGAATAATGAGAAATACGTTCAAAATAATGAGCAATACGTGCAGAATAATGAGCAATACGTGCAGAATAATGAGCAATACGTGCAGAATAATGAGCAATACGTTCAAAATAATGAGAAATACGTGCAGAATAATGAGAAATACGTTCAAAATAATGAGAAATACGTTCAAAATAATGAGCAATACGTGCAGAATAATGAGAAATACGTTCAAAATAATGAGAAATACGTTCAAAATAATGAGCAATACGTGCAGAATAATGAGCAATACGTGCAGAATAATGAGCAATACGTGCAGAATAATGAGAAATACGTGCAGAATAATGAGCAATACGTTCAAAATAATGAGAAATACGTGCAGAATAATGAGAAATACGTTCAAAATAATGAGCAATACGTGCAGAATAATGAGCAATACGTGCAGAATAATGAGAAATACGTTCAAAATAATGAGCAATACGTGCAGAATAATGAGAAATACGTTCAAAATAATGAGCAATACGTGCAGAATAATGAGCAATACGTGCAGAATAATGAGCAATACGTGCAGAATAATGAGAAATACGTTCAAAATAATGAGCAATACGTGCAGAATAATGAGAAATACGTGCAGAATAATGAGCAATACGTGCAGAATAATGAGCAATACGTGCAGAATAATGAGAAATACGTTCAAAATAATGAGCAATACGTGCAGAATAATGAGCAATACGTGCAGAATAATGAGAAATACGTTCAAAATAATGAGAAATATGTGCAGAATAATGAGCAATACGTTCAAAATAATGAGCAATACGTGCAGAATAATGAGCAATACGTTCAGAATAATGAGCAATACGTGCAGAATAATGAGCAATACGTGCAGAATAATGAGCAATACGTGCAGAATAATGAGCAATACGTGCAGAATAATGAGCAATACGTGCAGAATAATGAGCAATACGTTCAAAATAATGAGAAATACGTGCAGAATAATGAGCAATACGTGCAGAATAATGAACAATACGTGCAGAATAATGAGCAATACGTGCAGAATAATGAGCAATACGTGCAGAATAATGAACAATACGTGCAGAATAATGAGCAATACGTGCAGAATAATGAGCAATACGTGCAGAATAATGAGCAATACGTGCAGAATAATGAGCAATACGTGCAGAATAATGAGCAATACGTGCAGAATAATGAGCAATACGTGCAGAATAATGAGCAATACGTGCAGAATAATGAGCAATACGTGCAGAATAATGAGCAATACGTGCAGAATAATGAGCAAAATAATGAGCAATACGTGCAGAATAATGAGCAATACGTGCAGAATAATGAGCAATACGTGCAGAATAATGAGCAATACGTGAGCAGAATAATGAGAAATACGTGCAGAATAATGAGCAATACGTGCAGAATAATGAGCAATACGTGCAATAATGAGCAATACGTGCAGAATAATGAGCAATACGTGCAGAATAATGAGCAATACGTGCAGAATAATGAGCAATACGTGCAATAATAATGAGCAATACGTGCAGAATAATGAGCAATACGTGCAGAATAATGAGCAATACGTGCAGAATAATGAGCAATACGTGAAGTATAATGAGCAATACGTGCAGAATAATGAACGATACGTGCAGAATAATGAGCAATACGTGCAGAATAATGAGCAATACGTGCAGAATAATGAGCAATACGTGCAGAATAATGAACAATACGTGCAGAATAATGAGCAATACGTGCAGAATAATGAGCAATACGTGCAGAATAATGAACAATACGTGCAGAATAATGAGCAATACGTGCAGAATAATGAGCAATACGTGCAGAATAATGAGCAATACGTGCAGAATAATGAGCAATACGAGCAGAATAATGAACAATACGTGCAGAATAATGAGAAATACGTTCAAAATAATGAGCAATACGTGCAGAATAATGAGCAATACGTGCAGAATAATGAGCAATACGTTCAAAATAATGAGAAATACGTTCAAAATAATGAACAATACGTGCAGAATAATGAGCAATACGTGCAGAATAATGAGCAATACGTGCAGAATAATGAGCAATACGTGCAGAATAATGAGCAATACGTGCAGAATAATGAGCAATACGTGCAGAATAATGAGAAATACGTGCAGAATAATGAGCAATACGTGCAGAATAATGAGAAATACGTGCAGAATAATGAACAATACGTGCAGAATAATGAGAAATACGTGCAGAATAATGAGTGCAATACGTGCAGAATAATGAGAAATACGTTCAGAATAATGAGCAATACGTGCAGAATAATGAATACGTGCAGAATAATGAGCAATACGTGCAGAATAATGAGCAATACGTGCAGAATAATGAGAAATACGTTCAAAATAATGAGCAATACGTTCAGAATAATGAGAAATACGTGCAGAATAATGAGCAATACGTGCAGTATAATGAGCAATACGTGCAGAATAATGAGAAATACGTTCAAAATAATGAGAAATACGTGCAGAATAATGAACAATACGTGCAGAATAATGAGCAATACGTGCAGAATAATGAGCAATACGTGCAGAATAATGAGAAATACGTTCAAAATAATGAGCAATACGTGCAGAATAATGAGAAATACGTTCAAAATAATGAGAAATACGTTCAAAATAATGAGCAATACGTGCAGAATAATGAACAATACGTGCAGAATAATGAGCAATACGTTCAAAATAATGAGCAATACGTGCAGAATAATGAGCAATACGTGCAGAATAATGAGCAATACGTGCAGAATAATGAGAAATACGTTCAAAATAATGAGAAATACGTGCAGAATAATGAGCAATACGTGCAGAATAATGAGCAATACGTGCAGAATAATGAGAAATACGTTCAAAATAATGAGCAATACGTGCAGAATAATGAGAAATACGTGCAGAATAATGAACAATACGTGCAGAATAAAGATAAAAAAACAAAGACAAAAGAGAATAACGGGATGCTAAATTATAAAGAATAGAGAATAATAGGCAAAATAAATAAAGAATAGTGAAAACATGGCTAAAACATTGAAGGGCAACGGAATGAGAGACCCTATCTAGACCCTCCTAAAAGTAATGTAGAAGATTCGGTGAAGAAATATATTTTTAATAATTTTAGACAATCTGCAAAGATTTTACCACTTGTAACTCGAATGAAAGATGTTTGCAGAGGACAGTGCTGCAAATAACGAAATGGGTTCTATTTCAGGCGATCCGTTGACCGTTTTCTACCTTCATTGCTAATTCCAATCGGCAAAGTTTCTACCCAGTAGTGGTTTCAATGTACTGCGCGTAGTGTATATTAATTGAAAGATGGTATCCGTAACCCAAGGTGAAAGTGTTTAAATTTGTTACTTAATATACATTTCAGGCCTTTCGATTGTCACAATTCAAATGGACATTTTTTTTTCGTGTCAATGGACAATACATTCTTTGATGTCAGGATTAGAATCAAAACCATACAACCGAACTTTAAAACGAGGCAAAACCAGTTAATGGCAAACTGTGAAAGTACAACACATTTCCATCGTCTAAAGCTCAAAACCACCACCTCCCAATAACAAAAGAAATAAAGATAATAAAGTATAAAACAAGTGTTAGTTATCGATATTTCAATTTTACTTGCTATGAATGATTTTCTGTTAGTGGGTAATAAAAAGACGTGTTAATATGTTGGGAATTTGAGAACTTTTTTAGTCTGATACTTTTGGTTTTTAGATACATTATGTAAATAGGTAATTATAGGAAAAAAATGCCGGCTGCCAAATGTGACTGCCATTTTGAGTTTTTATTTTTGTGGACAATATCATACATAGAGGATTCTCAGTCTTTTAATGCTCTTCCGTCGATAAATGAACTATTCAATTAAAATGCCAGAAACCACCTCTTTTTCAAAACAATAGTGATGACGTGCATAAGAGAACGACAATCATAAATTTTCGCGCAAAAAAGACGCAGAAAAATATCTTGCGTAGCAACAGGTGACAATTAATGTTAACTCCGAAAAAAATCCCCTTGTCCCCTTTCTCGCAGATGACAAAATGTTCTCGTCCCTTTAGCTATGACAATATTCGCAACAGGTGGTACACGCAAATGAATTATTTCTAGATAAAACTTGTAATAGTTTAACAGATAAGAAATTAAAGCATGCTTGCATGATCTGATAATCCAATTAAATGTTTAATTCCTTCGGCAATGGTGTTTCATGTAGTGTAAATCATCCACAACTTAAGGGAAATACTAGTATTGAAAAATAGTAATCTGCCTGAATAGTCTCCCTTTCTCTATGTTCTTCTTTTCTTCTAGATATTAATGCATGTATATGAAAACTGAAAAAAAATATGTTACAATTTCTGACTCAGACAAAAAACCATAACACCCTTGAAGTTAAATAGTTGGTCCCTATTTTTTATATCTTAAACGGAACTTTATTTTATAGATATACGATAATGTTAGTGGTATTTGTTTTAATATTTTATAGATTGAACATTCAAATGTTGCAATAAAACTCTCTAAACAGGTTCATGCAAATAAATATGGAGACTTATGTCCCTCTTTTGCCTTGAAATCCCGAGGAACTCTTCTATGTACGCTTAATGTCTCAGCCTCTTTTAATTAGTTAAGAAATATTTTGAGTTTTTAACCAACGTCTGTGAAAATTGACCTGAAGAAAGAGTCATGTTTTTATTATTTTTTTCCACCAGCGAGACTTGTTTTTTTCCTGTTTCTAAGGGAGCAACCAATTAACTTCAAGGTGGGGTTTAAAAGGGGAGGGTATTTTTTTGTCTTAGTGAGAATTTTTTTTTGCGCTATTTTTTAAATTCTACGCTTTCAATCAAATTATTTTTTTCTTCAAAATTTAACACTATAATTAAGGTAATGTGAAAATTTTGATTCAGAATATATCTTTTCTCAACTGCTCAACCACAATATTTTTTTTCATCACATTAGGGATCAGAATATATTTGTAGGAAAAACCATACCCCCCTTGAAGTTAATTTATCGTTCCTTAAGCTCGTACACACACATTTTATATATTTTTTAAAATGTACATAGATCATAGGTTGATTAAAAAGGAGAGATATATTTATATAGAATATATTATCATCTTTAATCAATGGCAACAATTGTCACAATACACAGCTAATCGGTTCATCACTAAATTTTGTGTATGATTTTTCTATAAAGGTACTAATTAAATTTTATTTATCTGATTAAGCTCGGGGCAGTTTCAGGGTTGTACATGTATAAAAGGAACATGGCTGTATTTATCAGTATCTGAAACTTCACAGATTTCAAAAGAGCAGATTTCGAAAATGCAGGTAAGAGTTGTTATATTTAGTTTGTAACTATATTCTCTCGGGACAAACCGTTTATTTTTTGTTTATTTTTACAAAAATAAACTATTTTAATCAAGAACATACAAGAACAAGAATTTTTGGTTTTTAAGGAAATACGTTACTTTTTTCACTTCACTTTTGAGACAGTTTTTTTTAAACCACGCTCCCCTACATAATATGAAAATATGAATGGTTGGTTCTTAATTAGGAGCTACCATTTGATTTTTATGGGGGCTAGGATGAAAAATTTTGTCCTGCATTTTTTTTAGTTGTAATCTCTGTCCTGCCTTTTTATTTTTCACTCTATACGGTCCTGCCTTTTTTTGTAAAGTTTATCCTGACTTTTTTACCTAAATTGTCATCCTGACATTTTTTTTGCAAGTGTCTCATCCTGCCTTTTTTTTACTCAAAACTCCTGTCCTGCCTATTTTTTCAGATTTCATCCTAGCCCCCCCTCCCACCTCCCCCATAAAATCAAATGGTAGCTCCTTACTATGACACATTCACAAAAGAGTTAATTTAATCATAAATGTATTGATAACATAAGGTACATAAGGTAGCAACATTGTTTTGTCTGAGTCAGAAATTTTTTCGACGCTATCAATCAAATTACTTTTTTTTTTCTAAATTCAACACAATAAGGTATGGGGAAAATCTGAATTCATATCATTTTTTTATGTCATCTGCTTGACTAAGATTTTTTCCCCCATCAAATTGGGAATTAGAATATTTAAAAAAAAAAAATCATATTTTGTCAACATTTTATGAAAATCAAACGACTAATTTTAGTCAAGGTGTTTGGTACCCCCTTTAAAAAATGAAAATTTATTTGGTTTTTATTATTTCGTGTGAATAAGGTGACTATGTGTCCAATAATCTATCAAGTACAGTCAAACACAACTATTAACCGTCTTTTGAAGTAAGCCCTGCCTACTAATCTTATTTTAAATATATACGGTCTTCACGCGGTTGCTTTTAACCAATCATATTTCTAGAAATGAATAGGTGGTAAGATAATGTTCAATAATCTATCAAGTGCAGTCAAACCTCTTCATTTCCCGCTGTAGTAATACTCATGCATTTCTGACCCCAATTAATGAATCCTTCTCTTAAATTCGTAGACAAACCCTGCCACATATTTATGTCGGGAGTTTTCAAGAGCATACAAATCAAAACCACTAGTGTATGCTTTAGTGCCGACATCATATACCATTACAAAGTTAAATAAACCCGTTTACTTTTCTTTCTTTCTAATATCTCAATTTAGCGTTGTTTAACCCGTTCATCTTTTTTTTCTAAAGGCCCATTTTAGCGCTAGATTAACCCGTTCGCCTTTTTTCTAATAACCCATTTTAGCGCTAGATTATCCCGTTCGCCTTTTTCTAATAACCCATTTTAGCGCTAGATTATCCCGTTCGCCTTTTTCTAATAACCCATTTTAGCGCTAGATTATCCCGTTCGCCTTTTTCTAATAACCCATTTTAGCGCTAGATAAACCCGTTCACCTTTTTCTTTAATAGCCCATTTTAGCGCTAGATAAACCCGTTCACCTTTTTTCTAATAGCCCATTTTAGCGCTAGATTAACCCGTTCGCCTTTTTTCTAATAACCCATTTTAGCGATAGATTAACCCTTTCAACTTTTTTTTTTCTAAAAGCCCATTTAAGCGCTAGATTATCCCGTTTACGTTTTTTTCTGATAGCCCATTCATACGCTAGATTAACCCGTTCACCTTTTTTTTCTAATAGCCCATTTTAGCGATAGATTAACCTGATCACCTTTTTTCTTGATAGCCCAAGAGCGAAAATATTAACTCATCATATAAACACCGTGAACAGTGATTTATTATGTACTTTTTTTAAGTCGTTTGTGTTGCTTATAAGTTAAAGGATGTTCGCTCCTCTTATTTTTGATTTTTTTTGCTAGTTATTCGGAATCCTCTGGTTTTATCTATGTACATGTAGTACCATAATTTTTTTTTACCTGATAAACCCTTCTTTTCTTTTCAATATTTTATTACAGATAGTATAAAAATCCCTATTTGAAAATCCTAAAAAATCCTTGTAAATTTTCATAAATTTTGAGAGAAAACAGGAGCCAATGTTAAATATATGACAAATCTAGAGAGAATTGTTCGGCAAAATTTTCAATGGCGACTTATATCTAAAAAAAATATCACGAACCATTCATTTGTTTCTGCTTTTTTTAGTTCATTTAAATATATACTATCAATTGATAACAAATGTTATGTTTTATGTTTTATGGTATCTTTTAGCGCATATAAGCCGTACTAAAAGCAGTTTTGTAATCTTCAAAGGAGTTGTAGCATTTTGTCTAGTGTTTGTTCAATAACCATAGTTGGGGTTAAACGCCTGTGAGCGTCCAATACTCCTGTTCTTGGTAGCTGCGATATTTAAGCCTAGAAATTGATTACATACGTATATAGGTAGCATATAGGTACATGCATATGAATGTAGAAGTATGCAGGTGTTACATATAAGTACCCATGTTTTAATACACAGTACGTGAGTTCATACGTGTCTATAAGTATATGTTTGTGTTTAGTTCATGTGTTTTAGCGCTCAGATCTATATGAAATTGATTTTTAAAGGTGAGAAAGACTAAAGTTGTCATCACGGACATTCCTATAATCATCCAATCAGTATCTTTATAAAAAATGTGTTTAACACGCAGTGAATCTCAACACTTAAAATACGTCATATTGTATACAGATGTAAAAAGATGTGGTATGCTTGCCAATGAGAAGAATCTCCATCCAAGTCACACTTTGTAAAAGTAAACCATTATAGGTCAAAGTAAGGTATTCCACACGAAGTCTTGGCTCACACCGAACAGCAAGCTACGAAGGACGATGATCATTATTATTCTTTCTTTCTTAAAAATCAGTTAAAAGACAAAAACGTAATTCCACATCGAAAGTACATTTTGTATTTACATTTATTTCTATTTTTCAGACCAAAGTCCTCGTTGTTATGTTGATGGTAGCTATGGTGCTAATGGTAGAGGTCAAAGGTAGACAACTGACAAACGACTGTCTAGACATCTGTCGCCGAAGAATGGACAGATGTAAATCAAATTGTAACCAAGACTTCAAGAACAAAAACAAAAGGAAGAAGTGCAAGGACGTCTGTAGAAAATCTGATAGACAATGTAAAAAGTTCTGCCGCAACGACGACCCGACCGATGATTTTACTTACGACATGTAAATAAATAATTGAGAAACAAAATGTAAAATTGTTTACATACGTATACTCTCCATATCTTCGTTTACGTTTGAATAAAAGCATATTCATACTTATTTTTCAATTTACTTTACACTTCACCAAGAATGTATCTTAGGTTTTTAATTCATAAAGTATAATTATAGCCTTAGAACGAAGCAGTGAAATTAATTATGTTCTACTTCTGATTGTCGCCCTTCCACGAAGCTCAGAATATAGCTTATACTTATGATTGTCGGCATGTGTCGCCCTTCCACAACGCTCAGAATCTAGCTCATACTTTTGATTGTCACCCTTTCGCAACTGAAGGCTTATAATGTCAGTTTTTCTTCTGATTATTGTTCTTGTACAAATGTACAATACAGGGTTGATAGTTTTTTTCACGTGGTGATCGGCCTAGCGCAAGACATGATATGTAAATGCTCGTCCTGATTGCCAACATATCAGAACACAATGTATTAAAATCCCATTCTTGAACAAGACAGGACATTAAAGTTAAGTTCTCGCGGTAATGATTAAGTTCCTAGCACTCATCAGGGTATGGTATTTCTCGTCGTATGCACTGGCCTAAAACAAAGTCAGGAGTTCAGACGTTTCGACCTAATAGTAATTGTTGGCATTGTAGAAGGCCAACTTTGAATAGAAATGATAAGATATGGTATGCGTGACAACTCTCCATCCAAGTCACAATTTAAATTTGTAAAAATTAAACCATTACAGGTCCTTCAACACGGAGCATTGGTTCACACAGAACAGCTATAAATAAAAAAAAAAAAAAAAATAAACAGGAAAACCAACAGTATAATCTATGTAAAAAACGAGAAATGTGAAACACTTATGAACCACATCAACAAGCGGTCATAACCACTGAACAACAGGTTACTGACTTAAAACAAGAGCAAAAAATGTAGCAGGTTTAAATGTTTTAACAATCGCCAACCGTCACCCTAACCTGAAAGTATGATATCCATATTGTCGACCTAGGAAAGGACAGAATACATGTGTATAGATATAGGAAGATGTGGTATGAGTATGTACATTTTCATCCTGATTGTCGATCAAAGACAAGACAGGACGTTTATGCAAAGGCTAGTCTTGATTGTCGGCCAAGCAAATTCCGGGGAATATTGATTCCACCACTGCAACAAGTGTTACGATATTTCTCAACTCGAGACAGCTAAATTTTAAAATATTCAAAGCGCGAGGCTTGCAGACCTTTTAAAATGATTAAAATTTACTGTTGAGAGTAGATAAATATAATAATACACAAGTTATAGTAGGGGTTTCTGTTTCACTTATGATTATAACCTTCCTTTTCAAAGATTTTCAGAAAGTTGTGTTCTTTATGTGACGTCATCAGGAATGGTCGTCTTTCACAAAATGCTGGGGATGAAAGTTCTCTACCTGAATATACACAATGACACTGGAATATGTAAATAGGAAAATAGGAAGAGCAAGTGTTATCAGATGACAAGTTGCATTACAACATACTTTAGATCTTAGATACATGGAGAACCTTAAAATACAGAATGAAATCACAAGTCATGAAATAAATGACCCCATCAAGATTGAATTCCACCCCCTAAAAAAACCCAACCCAAAACAAACCCTAAACAAACAAATTAATAAATAATCATTCACTTAATATAACTTTACTGTCTTAATTTTGAACGAAGAAAAACAATACTAGCATTTATCATGTTTATTAACTTAAAATAGCGTTAAAAGTTCCTAGATCGGTATATCAGACTTTTACCTGGCACATGGAAAAACACCATGCTATCGATCATACAAATGCAAAAGGTGGTTCATACAGATATAAAAAAGAAGATGTGGTATGATTGCCAATGATACAACTCTCCACAAGAGACCAAATGACACAGATTTTAACAACTATAGGTCACCGTACGGCCATCAACAATGAGCAAAGCCCATACCGCATAGTCCGCTTTAACTTTGAAAGGCCCCGAAATGACTAATGTAAAACAATTATTCAAACCAGAAAGCTAACGGCCTAATTTATGTACAAAAAATGAACGAAAAACAAATATGTAACACATCAACAAACGACCACCACTGAATTAGGGATCCCAACCTTCCCCTAACCTGGGACAGCGGTGTAACAGTACAACATAAGAACGAACGAAGAGTTTGCTTTTATTAAGACAACAGTTTGGTTTAATTTACGCTAAAATAAATATTTCAAAAAGTACTTTTATTTTCAATGTTGTCATTTTACACACGCCCACTCTGACGTTGTGTATCATACGCCAACATGTGTAAAAATATAAATAATATGAAAAGTTCATTGAGCATTTTGATAGAAATTTATTTATAATGAATGGCAAACTGACTCTTCACATTTTACATAATCCGTACCAATATTATGGTTCAATAAATTAAAATAAATAATAGCTTCATTAAATATATTTTAAAATACATTTATATACATGGAGTTATAAAATGTTAAAAGACACACCAAACTGATCTCAAATACAGGTCAGATCTCAGAAGATTATCCAAAAGACCCAAGAAGTAAACATATATTTTTTTTAGAGTGTTCTCAAGCTGGGTCTGTACATGACTAAAAGACTAGGGTCAATGAGGCCCTTGTGTGACCCAAAAATAAGTGTAAATTTAAATTCACCATATATGTTTTGAAATTTGTCTTATCGAATTACTGAAGCATGTTGATGTTATGACATCACAATTACGTCATCCTACGCGCCCTTTTCAAGAACACAAAGAAAACCCCCGTCTGTGTGATAATATTACCAAGTTTCTTGAACAAATCGTGTGCAACCTAAAAAAAAAAAAATTTTATTTGGGGTGATGTACAAAAATATTTTGATTCTGTTTTTTGACGGAGCACGATGTTTCAAGAAAGGAAATAAATATGGAGAACTGCATCCATTTTATTAGTTTTCAATAAAAAGGCGCATATGGTGACTTACTTGTGATTTCATAGCAAATTAATAATTTTTGAGTAATTCATTTACAATTCTTGTGCATTTCCAAATATTTTCTGCAAATTAACTGAAGTTCTGAAAAGCTTTTTTGCCCAAAAATGGCATCTCCTTTGCAACCTATTCTCATATATTACTAATGTATATAATGAATTTGACAATTACAAAAAAAAGATATATTACATGTAGATTATGGCCATAAAAGAAAAAAAAAAAAAGAAAACGTATGACAGCGCTCCGTAGGCTGCAATTATTGTTTTCATTACACATAAAAACTTGCAATAATTAATGTTTATCAATCAAATTTATCAACTATTTTGTTGCCCATCGAAATTCGTTCAATCATTAGTCAAAGTACAGCGGGTTAATGTCTTCAATATCTGCCCTACATATTGGACAGCGCTGGTTTGACTCCAAATAAACCTCCGTGGCACACTCCATACAGGTCGTGTGGCCACACGGCAAAATCACAGCATTTTTCTTACGGTCCATGCAGATGGTACATTTCCTGGAAGAATCCTTATCAATTTTCTGAAATTAATGAAAAAAAAATAACTCATCATCAATACCAAAAAATAAAGTGGCTAAATACTGAACTCAGACTAAAATTCTAAACGGAAAGTCCTTAACCAAATTACAAAATCAAAGCTCAAACACATCAAACGAATGGACAACAACCGTCATATTCCTGACTTCAACTTGGTACAGTCATTGGTGGATTAAACCTGGTTTTATAGCTTGCTTAACCACTCAGTTGTATGACAGTCGCATAAAAAAATCAATATCAATGTTGAAATTTTGTACGCCAGACGCGCGTTCTGTCTACATAATGATAATAATAATAATAATAATATCTTTATTTAAAGAGTGTAACTCATTTGGATTAAACCAATTTTCAATAAGGCTCTCTACATACAATATCAACTATATGAATAAAACATAACTAATCTACTATTACACACATGTAAACAAAACATGTATATAAACAACAATAACAACAACAACAACAACAACAACAACAACAACAACAACAACAACAACAACAACAACAACAACAACAACAACAACAACAACCCACCTATAGCATGCATTGTGGCTTAACTTATAAATTTCACCCTTTTAAAAATATAATGACTTGTAAGAGTATTTGAATACAGATATACTTTTTGATTTATAATTTCACTGGATAGTGAATCACACTTTGAGCCACTAATAGAAACACTTAATTTGTATAATTCAGTATTTGATTTAGAGACTTATAGATTATCGTTGATCATCTCAACGAGATTGATTTTCTCGCTTGAGCACGGCGAAAGCGAGAAATAAGTTGAGATGAAATGATAATCTGTTTATCGCTATTTTACCTATGACGACGTTGTCACTAATTTCATTAGCAACGCCACGTGCCTGCATATTTGATAATTTTCCATCTCAAGCGAGTAGCATGATATGAAATTATCCCAAAAAGATCAAAGGAAAATGCAAAAATAGCGATAAAATAAAATTATCCGATGATGAAAGCTGAGTATTGTACGATTGTTTACTATTAGACATTTTCGAAAAGTCATCTACACGGACACTTATACTGACACCGATACCTACACTGACTAAAAAAATAGAGGGACCGTATCAAAATGTATAAATACACTAAATGAACTTAATTTAACATTTATAACTATATTAACGAGGTAAATTATATTTAAAAATAAACGCATATATTTTTAATGTGGTGACCTTGCAAATAGGATGGATATCCCATAGAAGAAAAACTCCCCTCGTAAAACTTTGTTTCACTCAGCAGAGGTAGAAAAATAATATAAATTCATTATTCGTTAGTTGGTTTTCTATAATTTTTAATTCGGAATCTGAGCTAGAAACACAAAGTGCTCTCATCAGTTTTGGAATTCTTTTAGTGATGATTTGTGATATTCCAACTGTTTTCTTCTAATTGTCGAATTATACTGATTGATCTTTTTCAAGCAGTAAACATGTGGTAAATAACATTTCATGTAGTTTTTGGGGTGAAATAACCAAAATGGGTATTCATCTTATCAAAAGAGAAAATCGGGTACACCTTTTTACGTTCAAGCGTGTTTGAGTTGACTGTTTTGTCCTGAATACGCATAAAGCAAAAATATTTGATTCATCAGTCTCGCTTTAGATCCATTATTTGTTTTATATATTTAGGCTTCATTTTAATATAATAATATTACACGTTCACAGTACAAAAACAGGAAATATATGGGTCAAGTGAAATACCTTTCTATTGTGTCATAACAACAGGGTAGGTGTGTTTGAATAAAATAAGAAAAGCTTCGTGCTATTTCAAATTTTTAAACTGGAAGTGTATTTCTTAGTTGTATTTTGTTTTACTTTCGTTCACTCATTTTTTAGTGAAAAATTTAGGCATATTAATTATTTTATTTATGAAATGTATAAAAAAAAGTGGGACAAATGTAACAGTTGTTCACTAACTCCTCCTTGGATTTTTACAAAAAGTCCATGACTTTATAAGTGGATCTTAAAAATGCATAACTTAAAAAAAAAAAAAAAAACATTTGCGTGTGTGTAATCTAGGTTAATTATTCTTCAACCTCTGCAAATGTTTAGTCTGCCCTTCCACATAATACTTAAATAGATTGTTTTTAATGTTTTTTTTTAACTTTCAAAATTTCCCCCTGTGACAACCAATCAGACAATAGTTTTTAGTTGACAAAAGGCCTAAAAGTACATGAGATGCTTTATATCTAGTAGATACATTTGTTTTTTAAAACACAACTGCCATGTAAGGATCGTAATTATGCCAAGTGCATAAATTTATCGGGTTTCAAAAGCTAAGTTGACAGCGCTGGTCATCCCTACAATGACTTCCATTTTCACGATTGAAAACATTAATCGACGTAATTGAGAGATAATTTTGACGAAGTAGAATTCTGACTTTCTGTGTAAAGTTCTACTAATTTACACAAAGCCCCCACCTTTTAAAAAATTATAATATGAAGATCGGTCAGTTCTCAGTTTCTAAGCAGAGCCAATAAATCAAAAATCATTGAAAATATTTTTTTATACAGTATTTAAAAATTAAAATTATATATATATTTTATAAATGCCTGTGCTCATTGTACACCTTGAGATAACCCCACCTAAAAAGTTTACCTGTCGTCCTAGGCATAGGTGTAAGCGTCAGTGTGGATAAGTTTTCGAAAATGTCTATTTGTTGGCACAATAAGATTAGATAAGACTCATCAATTACGCTCGAATAAAAAAAAATTTCAAAAGACCAAAATTCAATAAAGTCGAAATCGAAGAGCACTGAAATGGTTTTCATGGTTATTTTGATGTTTGATATGTATTTTTTTCTACATATTCCTTCAATATTGTTCAAGCTTCAAAAAATAAAATGACAGATACGAGCTAGATTAAAAAGATTTTTTTTTTATCTCGCTATGAAACAGGATAAAAGTTTGTTTATGTATTAAGCGTTTAATCTACAAAAGACTGATCAGTGCACGTGACGCTCGAATGAAAAATTTAAAATGGCCAAATAAAATACAGAGCATTGAGGACCTGCATGTAGTATTCCGAAAAGTTTAGTCAACTATAGCTAAAATAATATATTCCTTGGGTAGAGAATCCTGTAAAATATGCTTAGAAGATCACAGTGATTTATTTAAGGAATGACTGTAATATTTTTTTGTCTATGAAGAAATAACATAAAAAATGTGGTGCACACTGAATAACCCGCGTAGCGGGTTATTTTAAAGCATGCACCACATTTTTTAATGTTATTTCGAATCGACAGAAAAAGTATAACAGTCATTTCTTATAATTTAATTCTAAATTCCATTTTAAACCGGAGTAAACCATGAAAAAACGTTGATGACGTCACGGTCACATGACAAAATTATGTCTATGAGCTGATAAACAAAACAACGTCAGCCAATCAGAAGACGCGTTACATCCAAAATTAAATTATTCTACAAGATTGAAAAAAAGTAAAATGGTGACAAAGAGGAATAATGTTAACTCAAACTATACATATATATTGCTGAAGTGTTCTGTGTGAGCCAAGGCTCCGTGTTGAAGACCGTACTTTGACCTATAAAGGTTTACTTTTACAAATTGTGACTTGGATGGAGAATTGTCTCATTTGCACTTATACCACATCTTCTTATATCTATATAATTTATTTACCAAACCGCGCAATTTCCTTAACAGTTTTTCATGTTTTTCATTATCTTTCTCTTTTTTGCTGACCTCCTTGTTCCCTGTAAAGAAAGATGATATACAAAAGGTTTATGTTGAAATTAAATCATACATACAGATAAGGAGATGTGATAGTGAGACAATCAACGTTTAGATATGGGATTTGCTCATTGTTGAAGGCCGTACGGTGACCTATAGTTGTTAATTTCTGTGTCATTTTGGTCTATTTTGGAGAGTTGTCTCATTGGCAATCATACCACATCTTCTTTTTTTATATTTAGAGCTCGAGTATTAATATTTTTTTTATTTTTAACATTGTCATAGAGCGGGAGGTTTGGCATTCCATTAAACCAGGTTCAACCCACCATTTTTTTCTTAAAATGTCCTCTATGTCTGGAGTATGGCAGTTGTTATTAAATAGTTCGTTTCTTTGTGTGTTGCCGTTTTGTTGCATTTCGGTGTTCCTGTTGTTCCTTTGTTTTCTTCTTATAGTTGATGTGTTCCCTCGGTTTTGGTTTTAAACCGGATTTGTGCTCTCTCAATCGATTTATGACTTTTGAACACCGGTATACTACTGTTGCCTTTATTTGTAGGTAAGGACAAACTTCTCTTTGTATAATTACGAAAGACTTCAATACTAGAAAAAAAACCTTGTGTTTCTAAATAATGAACGAAAAACAAATATATAACATATCGAATAAACTATTTATAAAATGAAGATGTAGTATACTTGCAAATGAGAAAACTCTACAATAGACCAAATGCACATAAATGAACCTCTATAGGTAAAGGTACGGCCGCCAACAATGAGCAAAGCCCATACCGCATTGTCAGCCATTAAACGACGAAATGGCAAATGTAAAAAAATTCAAACAAAAAAAATAACTGCATAATTCAGTACAAAATAATGAACGAAAAACAAATAGGTAACATATCAACAAAGTGTAACGACAACCACCGAATTACAGGTTATAAAAAAGAAGATGGGATGTGATTGCCAATGGGACAACTCTTAACAAGAGACCAAATGAAACAACTATAGGTCACTGTACGGCCTTCAACAATGATCAAAGCCAATCCTGCATAGTCACATTTTCTTATTTATATCATTGGTATGTTAATTTTTTGTAACTTTACTGTTTGTACATATAAACTTATTTGAAAACACTAAGGGTTATACCCCATGCACCCATTGCCTCAATTGTTTTTCGCAAAAATTTTCGGAAATTTCCGTTTATTATTCCTCTTTAACTTTAAATTTATAAATGTTTTGATTCTAGTGCCACTGATGTGTTAAATAAAGACGAATAGCCAGTCCGGGATTTTAAATTCTCCCTCGCCCTGCTCGTCCGAATATAAAGTATTACGACTCAAAATTCAATTGGCTATATACACTACGAACACAGAAATATACTGTTAACCAACTTATTTTAGCGGATACTATATTTTGCGTTTAGCCTTTACAAGCCTTTTTTCGCGGCGATTTAATTTCGCGATTTTCAAATTTGTGTATAAAGTTAAGTAAAGATAGTTCCATGTTTTACATATTCGCGACAATTAATATTCGCGTTATTTTTCTACTCGCGAAAGTCGCAAAAATAAATCGCTCGCGAAAATTAGTTGGTTTACAGTAATTAGTTGTACATAGCAAGTATTGTATTTGTATCAGAACTAGTTATGCACTTGTTCCAATCTATGTATAAGTACTATAAATAGCAAAAGAGAAAAAACACAATTTCAAATAAATGAAATTGTATATATAGCTATAAGAAAGTGTGGTATGAGTGCCAATGCAACAACTCTCCATCCAACTCACAATTTGTAAAAGTGAACCATTATAGGTCAAAGTACGGTCGCCAACACAGAGCCTTGGCTCACACCGAACCGCAAGCTATAAATGCCCCAAAAATGACTAGTGTAAAACCATTCATGAAGGAAAACCAACGGCTTGGTTGTATGATGATTGCATGAGGTTTTAAAAAAATACTCACTTTTCTCTTTCAAATCAGCAAAAACCTTTACTGAATCAACAATAACGTTTCTCGACTCAGCAATCCTCTTTTCAGAATCCGAAATTTTCTGACTCAAGTTATCTAAATACTTTTTGCAATCATCTAACGCATAAGTATCTTTCTGTACAGAGGGACTCACTTTAGGCTTTCTTGGGACCAATTGCTGTAAAGTAAAACATATATGACATAATACTGCATGTTAAAACATCATTCACACAGATTGAAAAATAAACCAACAGTTTGTTATACAATTTTGTATAATGTCAACTTAAATAATTGTATGTAAATAAACGTAACGTAACGGTACCACAATTGCACCTATTTAGCAAAAACAGCAGCGGAAATCTTACAAGATTTCGTAGAGACTAAATAATTTGTATATTTATGATTTGATACTATTCACGTCTTTCAACATAGGTAAAAATATTTAGATATACACAAAACGTTCACAGTATTTATCAACAAATGAAGTGTTTATTGAAAATGCAAAATGTACTGAAACGTCGCCATGCGACGTCATCAAAACGTCATCTTTTTAAAATTAGCAAATACAATAAGTTACAAGTATCTATTTCTTAAAAAACGAAGAGTAAGCATGGAATAATATCCAATTGTTCAAAATATTTGAAGAAATTTCACAAAAGCTCTGTTAATCGACTTTTGACGATGCAAATTTAAGCATGGATGCAATTTGGGTACTCCTCATTACAGAATCATTGATGGTTTGGAGGTCAGTTCAGACAAATTTTTCTATGATTCCCTATGGATTCAAAATTAAATTGGTGAAACCATATAGTAAATAATGATACATCTACAAAATAAACACACAATGGAAACTTTTGTCTGAAGCATTAATAAACGTAGGTTAAAAAACTGTCAAAATAGGTGCAATTTGGGTACCCTCATGTTACACATATACGTCAATTAGACAGCAAAACAAAACACACAAAAAAACTACCTAAACAAAATCCATGGCTCTGCACATTGTTTACGGATGCAAAAAAAAAAAATGCTCTCTAAACTCTTGATAGAGAAAAAAGTCTGTTCGGTTTACAGAGATATACAGATATATTCATCTTGTTGTAATCGTAATATGCACGATTTAGAATCATTTTCGTGTTCTGACGTAACCGATTGCGACTCGCGTTGGTTCTTGGTTCAAATAGGTAAATTCGATTTAACTGTTAAGGGTGTTCGCTTCTCTGTTTCAAAATAACAAGCTTTTAAAAGATTGTGATAAATTGATAGTATACGAAAAAAGAAGAAAAAAAAAAAAAAAACCACAGAAAAAAATTAATGGTCCGTGTGCTTTCTGTGTGCATGTTTTCGATATGTATATGCCATTTAAAATGTTGGATATTTTTCATTAACTTAATATTTGCATCGTTTTTCTTTTAAACACGATGAAAAAATGATAAATATTTTATATGATTTTCAAAGATGACATTCTAAACTATATGTAATCAAATAATGGAAAGAAAAGAAAGCATTAGGGGGGATTTTTAAATTGCACTATATGGATAAAACCCGGGGATTCCGAATATCTGACAACATTTGAAAAACAAGAGGAGCGAGTATTCTTTTAAGGTAAAACTATTTTAAGTATATGATAGACACTCGAATAGTAAATGTCCCGTGAAACTTGACAACTTTTGAATTTTATGTGGTTGAAACAAAAGCGATGACATTGGCCTTACTTCTTTTTAATTACAATCATTATGAGTTGCAAGATTAGTGCTACTACTAGACCAATAAGTTTGTATCTTTTCGGAGCACTTTGGTGCACCTTGTTTTGTTTTAAGAGGATTTGTGTAGCTAACACTTAATCTTTATTATTGTATTTCATTCAATCTTATTTTTGTATATATGTGTTGGTTTAATCTTTATCTTAATATAATATATAATCAAATAAGAAGGCTCATGCACGCATTTAATCAGTCGTGACACAACAGGCATGACTAAAAGAGCAGTAACTGCTGAACATTTCTACTTTAAAACACATCATCCATTTGTTTCATAGTTGAGCAACTTCTAAAGTCTTAAAAAATATTTTGTCACACACCAACAAGTGTTTACATAAAATACCAGGTAGTATTGACAACATTTTAAGATGGAACAGTTAAAAATTGAAAGATTTTCAAGAAATTTCTACTAAACAGGTACATGAAGTTTTATAGTTCTACCGTATTATCCCGAACTTCCTCCAAGTAAGGAGTTCTCATTCTAGGTGTATCCACATCATCAGTATCATTGCATTGGATAGCAAGAAAACCTGAGCTGGGACTGCGGACAAACGGCGACATTTCTATTGCGAAAGAAGGGCACATAGTTACTTGTCTCTGTGGTTGTGCTACCAGTCCGACGTAAGGTGATGAATTGACCATACCATATGCAGTTGGATTGACCATGCCATAAGGCGATGAACTGACCATACCATATGCCGATGGATTTACCATGGCATAAGGCGTTGAACTAACCATACCATATTGCGCTGGACTGACCATACCAAATGGATTTTGTTGTACAAAGCTACCACCACCAACCATCTACAAGTATAAATTATTTTAGTTTTCAAAATTTTTTATTACATTAATTTGTTGTTAAGCTAAATACTTTTGACATCAGAAATTATTTTTTCATGAAAAATTAGTTAAACCGCCGATATATCACTTTCAATTGATCATGCTTTGCATTGGCAACAGCCAATTTTGTCCGGTATAGAACCAGTGTACGATTGACTAAGGGAAGTAATTTGTTTAAAAAGTGTGTAATAACAGAATCAAATCGGTTATTGGCCAATGGACTATTGAGTACACTGTTTGTTCTTCCTTAAGGACGTTCGTTCCTCTTGTTTTTAAATTTTTGCCAGATACTAATATTCGGAATTCTTTGGCTTTATCCTTGTAGTGCCATTAAACAATTTTCCCCACTAACCCCTACTTTTCTTTCATAATTTTATTATATATAGTTTAAAAAGCCATATTTGAAAATCCTATGATATCCTTGTTATTTTTTCATAACTTTTGAAAGGAAAAAGGTGCTAGTGTTAAATGTATGAAAAGTCTAGAGAGAATTATTTCCCGCCAAGTTTTCAATGGCTTATATCTTGAAAACAGGCACACGGACCCATATTTTTTTTTCTACTTTTTTAGTTCCTTTATGTATAAACCATCAATTTATAATAGTCTTTTAAAAAGCTTGTTATTTTGAAACAGAGTAGCAAACTTCTTTAAGGCTTTGTTTTGCACCTGCCCTAAGTCAGCATCATGTTGTACAGTGGACGTCGGTTTTTATATAGATTATACGTTTTGGGCCCCTTTATAGCTTGGTGTTCGGTGTAAGCCAAGGCTTCGTGATGAAGGCCGTACTTAGACCTATTATACATTGTAATTGTTATCTTTTTATACACTGTGACTTTGATGGAGAGTTGTCTCATTGGCACTCATACCACATCTTTTCTTATTTATATCATGTATACAATCGTAATCGTTCTAGCCTTTGATCTGTTTCTTGCATTTGCACAGAGGAATTATGACTTTTTATTATTTGAATACTTTTCACAAACATATTGTCATCTTCGTCAGGGGCCTCCTTTCAGATTATGATCGATTTATCTTATTGTTGAAAGACTTACGGTGGCTTATAGTTGTTAAAGCCACGTCTTTAATACTATGGTGGATAGTATTGTTGAAGTGTGCATCTGGTTAAGCAAAATTTTTACCGTTATTTTTTTTAACTACCAATTTGTCGAAACCTATAATGTTTTACTAAAAGGCCAGAGTTCGTTGCATTTCTGTTAAAAACTTTGGTTTTAGTGAACATCATTTGTGCGTTTAGGGGCATCTTCGCTTCCTTTTCGTGTTAAGCGATCGGTTTAAATATATAATGCTATATTACACGAATGTAGACGTATATTCCATTAATTTACATGCATGATATATACTGAAGTTTGGACTAATCGACTAAAATGAGGGAGAAGATACCTTTAATAGAGCTACCATTTGATTTTTATGGGGTGGGGGGACTAGGATGAAAAGTTTTGTCCTGTATTTTTGTTTGCTTGTAATCTCTGTCATGCCTTTTTATTTTTCACTCTATTCATTCCTGCCTTTTATCGTGCCTTTTTAGCTCACCGGGGCCCGAAGAGCCCCATGTGAGCTTATGCCATCACTTGGCGTCCGTCGTCGTCCGTCGTCGTCTGTTGTCGTCTGTCGTCGTCGTAAACTATTTCAAAAATCTTCTCCTCTGAAACTACTGGGCCAAATACTTTCAAACTTTAAATAAATGTTCCTTAGGGTATCTAGTTTATAAATTGTATCCGAAGTTTTGATCCATCGACAAACATGGCTTACACTAGTACTTTTGGGGCCCTTAATAGCTTGTTGTTCGGTGTGAGCCAAGGCTCCGTGTTGAAGGCCGTACATTGACCTATAATGGTTTACTTTTATAAATTGTTATTTGGAGGGAGAGTTGTCTCATTGGCACTCACACCACATCTTCCTATATCTACTAAAAATAGAACATAGGGGTCAAATGCAGTTTTTGGCTTATATCTCAAAAACTAAAGCTTTTAGAGCAAATCTGACATGTAGTAAAATTGTTCAATTGGTCACAATCTATCAGCCCTGAAATTTTCAGACGAATCGAACAACCCATTGTTGGGTTGCTGCAACTAAATTGGTAGTTTTAAGGAAATTTTGCAGTTTTTTGTTATTATCTTGAATATTATTATAGATAGATATAAACTGTAAACAGCAATTATGTTCAGCAAAGTAAGATCTACAAAAAAGTTATGACCAAAAGGGAGTTATTGACCTTTAAAAACAATTTTACTCAATTTGTTCATCAAATTTGCTAACATTTAAAAATCTTCTCCTCTGAAACTATTGTGCCTAATACTTCTTAACTTTAAAAGAATGTTCCTTTAGAATGTAGTTTATGAAAATTTTGTATCCGAATGTTTGATCCATCGACAAACATGGCCGCCATGGCTAAAAATAGAACATAGGGGTCAAATGCAGTTTTTGGCTTATATCTCTGAAACTAAAGCATTTAGAGAAAATCTGTCATGGGGTAAAAATGTTCAGAAGGTCAAAACCTATCATCCCGGTAATTTTTCAGACAAACCGAACAACCCATTGTTGGGTTGCTGCCATTAAATTGGTTATTTAAAGAAAATTTTGCAGTTTTTGGTTATTATCTTGAATATAATGGAAGATAAAGATAAACTTTAAACAGCAAAAATGTTCAGCAAAGTAATCTCTACAAAAAAGTTTATAATGACCAAAATTGTCAATTGACCCCTTAAGGAGTTATTGCCCTTTAAAGAAATTTTACACAAGTTGTTTATGTTTTTTTTAACTTTAAAAATCTTCTCAAATGAATCTAGTTGTGCCTTTTTTCTTCTTCATAAATTGTCATCTTGCCTTTTTTTTACATAGTTGCTCATCCTGCCTTTGTTTTTATTCAAAATCCTGTCCTGCCTTTGCACAAATTTCGTCCTAGCCCCCTCTAAAAATCAAATGGTAGCCCCATAATCAACAGACAACAGCATGGCAAAACAAGAAAAAAGATAACTAAGAAATAGCTTGATGTAGTCCACAAATCACGTCGCAGAGAAATTAAAATGAGTGAAACGTTTGGAGTGAACTCAGATTTATCGAAAGGATGAACAGTTTCTCCTACATTTGCCAGATTTCTCCTGTTGAAATACTCCAAGGAGGCATGCGTTACAATTCGACAAAAATTCAAATGCATTCATGTGGTGTCAGACATTTCCGATACTTGAAAAGAAATATTGACTCAACATTTCGCTCTTAAAAGCAGGTTTGTTCAATTTTATTTAAATAAGCTGTCATGCATCGCTGATGTATTATAAATTTAAGAATTTGATGCTTATTTTTGTGAATATTTTGGGGTGTAAAAGTGTTGACAGAAGTTCATTTTGTAAAAGTGCAGAATCGCTTCCCAGCCGGCACTCAACGTCATTTCAACGTTGAATTATGGTTGATTTTTTGTCATGACGTTGCTTCAACGTTGTTTCAACGTTGAATGGACAACGTTGAATTAAGGTTGCAAAACATATGTTGTTTCAACGTTGAATTCAAGTCGAAATTGTAACGTTGAATTAAGGTTGCAAATCATTGGTTGTTTCAACGGTGAATTTAAGTTGAAATTTTAACGTTGAAGTAGGGTTGAAGTAAGTTTGTTGTTTCAACGTTTAGTTTAGGTTGGGTGATACGTCAACAATGAAGTTGGGAAAAGGTCCTTTTAATATTTTGAATTCAATTGCGTTTTTTTTATTAAAATAAATTCATAAATAATTGTTTTTTCAAGAGGATCAGGGGCGGATCCAGGATTTTAGGTTGGGTGGGGTGGGGACAAACTGAAATTTTCGCTGAGCGAAATACTCTTGAGTCTCTTCAGATACTCTATTAAGCTGAGAACAAACCCATGCTTTGCAAATTTTAGGGGCGCACGCCGCCCGCCTCGCCCCGCCTGAATCCGCCCCTGCCGATAACCCCTTTAAAAGCTAAAGCTTATCTTCCAGTCTTAATTGTTGTCTCAGTCGTCAGGTCTTATTGTTAGATAATAGTGCTTGTTGAGGAGTAATGACTAATTTGCAGAACCAAACATTTTCTCGTTTTTTGTATATATATATATAAAATATATATATATATTTTTTTGTCAAAATGCATGATAAAATTTACTAAAGCTTTATTACATTGAACTATGGTTCTATAATAAAATATTTAACAGCAGTCATATTTACACGCAGGCAGTTTCTATGGTAATTATATATATTATAAAGTTTGCTTTAAACAATGTTCAAAATTGGTTTGCATAATTATTATGAAAATAAGTATTGTAAAGAATTAAAAAAATCTATCTGGTTTGTCAGTGATCAGTCTCTCTAGTTTTCATCTTTGAAAAAAAAGCTGTCGTAAAATAAATAAAAGGTGAAAATTAGGCCCAATTAAACTTCTTATAATATTATTAATATTATCGTTTCAAATTTCCCGCGTACTAAAGTTTACTATCGGGTTCTCTCGGAAATGTTATTGTAGTATGAAGTAAACATTAAAGGGTGTCCGAACAACCCAATTCAGCGACTGCGCACGTGCTTTATTCAAAACCGTTCTACAGAGCAAAGAAGTTTCGGAAAATTATTACAGACAACAGAAAAGAAGATTAAAGAACATGGCAGAAGGAAATGATCAAGCTGTAAGTTTGGAAATTGTCAAAATGCATATGTAACTGTCAATTACCTAAAAAATATCAAATTCCATGAGACATGAGTTAATAAAGGTCGTTTTACGCGTAAATTGATTTTGTACATGTGTTTTTAAAATCCCGCCAATTTAGTTAAATTTATCATTGAAGTAATGTGATTAGTAATGTGGTTAAGAATCGTACCTAAGACGGAAAATTTTTAAATTGGTATAAAATTATTGATAACCTCTTGGTACCTAGATCGATTGTGAAAAAGGGGGAGGGGGGGTGCATCATCAGCAGCTAACCCCTTTTCCCACACCACAGGAACAAGATCGATGTCCTGTCAATAGCTTTTATAAATAAGGACAATGGGAAGAAAATAGTGTCCATAAATATATGTCATTTTTATGGTCAGATTGTATGTTTTTGTACCTCATGCATGTCATGATCATATGGCTCATATGAATGGAAGCAAGATAACTCGTACCACGTCAACTCGTACCACTAAATGTCAACTTGTACCAATGTTAACTCATACCACTGCGAAGTCGTACCCTTTCGAAAACTCTTATCATTAAAAATACACTATAGAACACACCCGCGGTTCAGTGACTGAATTAAAGTACCTACGCCTTATTTTTAGTCTGGATTTTCATCTGATAAAAGTCATGCTGATTATAAGGTTCACAGTTTTCTCTGCTTTCAAAATTTTTCTGTTAAACCTGTCCTGGTTTTCTTACTACAACTGGAAACTACATGTGACAATGGTTGAATTTAGTAGTGTCAATCCCTGTACAATGACAAAGTTCAGGTGTGATTATGACCCGTGTATATAGCAAATCCCAACATCAACCCTGGGTTGGGGCAGGTTTATCAAAATGGCATCAAGCAGCTCAAGCAAAGAAAAGTATGATACAAAATAACTGACATTTGACAAAATATAGATGAAGAAAGGGGCTGACAAGGGGAATTTATTTTTGCCTGTATTTTGGCATCAACAAATATTGTTCATGTACATGTGTACATGTATATTAACTGTCGGTGATGTTTATAAATAGAACAGAAATTAATTTCATCATGCCCAGAGTTGCACGTTTTTTATTACAAAAATACATTCACTTTACCATATCAATGTCACTTATGCATGTTATGTAGGATTTCTGGGCATACATTAACACGGGAGAGTTTGATATATCAGCACATCACACTGAAGGGGATATGGTCACTTTCTCCATCTGACTGTCCATCTGTCGCTCAGTAACCCATTAATACACCTAGACTGTTTATCAGAAAGCTTTAAGGGAACCAACAATTCATCTTTTGTTGGGGTGGTGGGGGATGTTTTTTTCTCAGAACAAATTTTTTTTTCACAAATTTTCCTCTGACAATAATATCTTCCATTTTGAGAGTTTTGACTTTGATTCGGAAAGGTTGGGCACATGCACATGATCTTTTAACTAGAGTCAACCCGAGTAGGAGGAATCGAAGTAGGCCACGTATCCTTGAGTTTTCTTAATCCAATTAGCCAAGGAAAAATCAGCTACAAATTTGTCATTGTGATTATAAATTATATACTTTTTACAGACTTGTGAGGTATTGAGTGAAATTTATTCATCATTTATTAAGGATGTTTGCTACTCTGTTTCAAAATAACAAGCTTTTTTAAAAGACTAATATTATAAATTGATAGTACATAAATAACGGAACTGAAAAAGAAGAAAAAAATTATGGGTCTGTGTGCTTGTCTTTGAGATATAAGCCATTGAAAATTTGGTGGGAAATGATTCTCTCTAGATTTTTCATACAGTTAACATTGGCACCTTTTTATCTCACCTGGCCCAAAGGGCCAAGTGAGCTTTTCTCATCACTTGGCGTCCATCGTCCGTAAACTTTTACAAAAATCTTCTCCTCTGAAACTACTGGGCCAAATTTGACCAAACTTGGCCACAATCATCATTGGGGTATCTAGTTTAAAAAATGTGTCCGGTGACCCGGCCAACCAACCAAGATGGCCACCATGGCTAAAAATAGAACATAGGGGTAAAATGTAGATTTTGGCTTATATCTCTGAAACCAAAGAATTTAGAGCAAATCTGACATGGGGTAAAAGTGTTTATCAGGTCAAGATCTATCTGCCCTGAAATTTTCAGATGAATCTGACAACCCGTTGTTGGGTTGCTGCCCCTGAATTGGTAATTTTAAGGAAATTTTGCCGTTTTTGGTTATTATCTTGAATATTATTATAGATAGAGATAAACTGTAAACAGCAATAATGTTCAGCAAAGTAAGATCTACAAATAAGTCAACTTGACCAAAATGGTCAGTTGACCCCTTAAGGAGTTATTGCCCTTTATAGTCAATTTAATAAAGATTTTATTTCAAAAGAAAAATCACCATGATGAAGTAGAAATTTGGGGGTTTTAATATGGTGTTTACTACTTGGGACAATACTCTTGAAGTGGTCAATACTGGTTATTACATGTAGACGTACATGTATTTACACTTGTATGTGTCTGCCATTAAATTTAACCACACAAGTTCCCGCAAAGAATCATAGGGTCTTTCAGATCAAATACAGCTAGATACCCAAAAGTGTTAATACGTCTATTGAAATATTTCAAGGTGGTCGTAGTATGAGATATAAAAGGAAATATTGAAACTTCTTTCCTTTTGCATGATTCATATTATTTAAATGAATGTTATTGGTATGTTTTATTAAATGTTAATATTAATAATTACTCATTTAGTCTTCCGTCTCTCTTTTAGTCCTTAGAGGATATGATATTGCATACTTTGTATATAAAAGAAACCATTTCTTGAATCACTGCTATTTATTATTATACCCCCGCTTTAAAAAAGTGGGGGTATACTGTTTTACCTCTGTCTGTCCATCCGTCAGTCTGTCCGTGCCATGAATATTTTTCGTCACATTTTTCTCAGGAACTACATTACAAGGATTTCTGAAATTTGGTTTCAGGGTTGATATAAGTCAGCTATACTGTGTGATGCGTTTTCAGATTCATCACTTAACAACTTCCTGTTTACCGTCAAGTATTTTGGCTGGGGTATCATCAGTGAGCAGTAGCTCGCAGTTTCACTTGTTAGAATTCAAAATAAGACCAATATGAAAAGTATGTGTGTTAACTGTACGCCAACCTACCCTAACTTTTTTCATTGAAAATTGGGCAAATTATATATCAAAGAAAACCAACTCATGTCAAGATTAGGCAAAACAAAAATAAATGTGTTTACTGTAATCCTATTTGGGGTGGGGAGGAAATGTAGGTTGGTCGTTAATTTTTTTTTTTAACAGCAAACCTTGATATTACCTTATCCGGTTCCAGAATCCAGTCAGGTATTGACTTTCCCTAAATTTCCAGTTTAGCAGCCATCTGTCAAAGTTGTATTGTCAGTCAGATGTTTTTCCTTAGTTTTACACAATTTCAAATTTTGCATTATACTATCGAAAACTACATATAGACATGACTGATTGAAAAATGGTGTTGAATTAAAGCTTATAATGAATTTGAAGCATGAAAAATATATAGTTCCATCACTTGCATGATTTGCATCTAGAACAGCATTAGGAACTTTAGTTTCAATGTATGTATAATTGTAAAACTAAAGGACTTACGCAGCTGAGTACACTCTCTTAATTTTAGTACTTTCTTTCCTCCTCTAATATTACGTATACATATATATGAACACTTTAATTTAATGCAAGATATAGCAACTATTATTTAATATTTATAAGGAAGTTAAGCCTGCAAAAATCAATCATCATTTATATGTCAAAATAATAAAAAAAACAACATTTGTCTGTTTCTTGCCTCCAGTCATAAAAACTGGGTTCGGTCAGTCAATATACATTTTTTGTTTGTTTGTATGTTTATTATAGACTAAATTAAGGGATCAAATGTTTTATCTTATTCTGATCAAGATAATATTAACACATCACATCCAATAATGTGTGAATGCAGAATGGAACAATGCTACATGTATTTCTCTAATTCTTACTTAATTTATCCTTTTCCAACCTGTTGATTATTTTATTTAATCAACGTGTGGTTTGGTTGATCTCAGTTTTCATTGATCAAAATTCGATTATGATGTCAAACTTTCTTGCTTTCTTCTGAATTTTCTGTTTGACTGTATGAAAGAAGGCGACCATGCTTGATGACGTCACATAGAAAGAAAACATCTTTTTGCAGATCATTTCAAAAGAAGGAATAAGTTTCCCCGCATATTGTTTAAAAATCATTAGAGAAACAGATTCCACACAACTAAATCTCGTGTAATACGATTTTATCCACTCTCGACAGTTAAATTTTTTTAAATTTGAAAATTTAACTGTCTCGAGTGGATAAAAAACGTATCACACTCGATGCAGTGGTAGAATCTATATATATATCCAATGATATGACTTTTTCACTTGATTTTGTTTAAATTTGTTTCAAATTTGACTAGTTATGAAAGTTGAAATAGAATTTATGGTCTACTTGAAAGACTAAACAAGATTAGTTTTATTTTGGAAGTGGCATTAATGGTTAGGGGTTTTGGGCCACTGAAGGCTGTTTGCTTGTGCATATTGGTGATTTAAAATATTGTAGTCTCCAATTTTTAAGCCTCACCTAGGTATATATATATTTAACAGCAATGAAAAGCATGATCTACCTAACACATAACACTTGCATGATTTTAATTTACATTTCAGTGTTCATATTTAAAAAGATGGAGAAAATATAATGCTGAGGTCGATAAATTTGCTTGCTTAAGTGATGATGAAGGCAGGTCCAGTCCCGTTTCGGATACACATGCATGTGCAGGGGATATGAATGAATTACCTGGTAGAAACAATAATACTGACAATATATTAGTCACCAATGAAAATGTTGCAATGAGTGGCACTGAGGAAAGAAGGAGTGATAATGAAGCGAATAGTGTGTATGATTCAGATAGTTCTGGAAGTAGCAGTGAAGGTGAACATGATAGTTCTGGAAGTAGCAGAGTTTCAAGTGGGGATGAACAGTCTGATATAGATGATAATGATCTTTGCAAAGATTTAGCAGAGTGGGCCAATCTTAACAAAACTTCACGAGATGGCATAAATTCTTTATTATGCATCTTTAGGAAATATGGACACCGTGTTCCAAAAGATTCTCGGACACTTTTAAAAACTCCACGCCATATTGAAATTAATCAAAAATGTGGTGGGGACTATATATATTTGGGTATAGAGAGTGGAATTTTAAAGGTTCTTGCACAGAACTCCAAACAATTTTTATTGAATCATGAACTCTTTTTAGATTTTAATATTGATGGTGTCCCACTTTTTAGGTCATCGAACACACAGTTTTGGCCAATATTGTGCAGTCTTCAAAATTATGAGCCTTTTATAGTTGCACTGTATTGTGGAAATTTTAAACCAAATTCTGTACAGGTTTATCTAGCAGACTTTCTAGGAGAATTGGAAAATTTAACAACCAATGGAATAACATTCAATGAAAACTTGTATACTGTCAAAGTTCATGCATTTATATGTGATGCTCCGGCTAGATCATTTATAAAATGTACCGTAGGTCACAATGGTTATTACAGTTGTGAAAGATGTACCATTAAGGGGGAGTGGAAAGGTCGTGTTGTTTTTAATTCAGCCGAGAACAGTCCTCCTTTAAGAACTGAGGAGGAATTTAAGTTATGCTCATACGTTAACCATCAGACATCACGCTCACCCTTGATAGATGCTGGATTGCCCTGCATTAATAGCTTTCCACTTGACTACATGCATTTAGTTTGCCTTGGTGTAGTTAAACGTATTCTTATGTTCTGGAAGCAAGGTCCACGTGAATGCAAGCTATCACAGCAGCAAATAAATTTGATCTCTGAAAAACTTAGAAACATACGGGGTCATATGCCAAGGGAGTTTGCTAGACAGCCACGTTCTCTCGAATTAGATAAGTGGAAAGCTACAGAGTATAGGCAGTTTATTTTATACAGTGGACCCTTAGTTCTCAAGTCTGTTATTTCTGGACCAATGTACAACCATTTTTTAACTTTGACTGTAGCTTTATCAATACTTTTAGATTCAATCAAGGAAACAAGAGATGCTTACTTGAATTATGCAAAGGACTTAATGACTCATTTTGTAAAAAGGGCAACAACACTATATGGAAACACCTTTGTTTCATATAATGTCCACGCATTGATCCATATAGCTGATGATGTAAAAAATTTTGATACATCACTCAATAATTTGAGTGCATTTCAGTTTGAAAACTATTTACATCAGATTAAAAAGAAAGTTAGAAACGGACAGAATCCAATTGCCCAAGTAGTTAAAAGATTGACAGAAGTGGAAAAGTCAAATATTCGCCGTGTTCCAAGAAGGAATTATATGTATGTTTCAATTAAAAAGAAGGATGGATGTTTTCTTTTATGGAGTCAGAATTTTGCCTTTGTTAAAGAGCGACGTCCAGGTAAAAATATCTGTGTGATGTTATAAAACCTGAGAATTTAGAACCATTTTTTAACCAACCATGTGATTCCAAGTTGATAAACATTGCTGTTGCAAAAAACGTGCACAGATACGTAAGAAGGAAACTGATCGAAGAAGCTGATATTGAAAGAAAAGTTGTGTGTTTGTCTTACGAGGGAGGTTACCTGTTGATGCCAATGCTTCATGGAGTTGAAAGACATTAGGAATAGGTACTATATTCTTAAAAGATACGTACATCTCCAATTTTGAATGAAGATTGTTTACTTGCAGGGTTCTTTCTAAATTGGGTACATGAATCATGGACTCTGCATTTTTCTTCCCAGGGCATTCATTTTCGACCAAAAGAAGAGACCCTGGAATCATTGGAAAATATGATTAACCTTTGATTTTTTTTTAATGAATAGTACAGTATTTCTGTTTAAATGGATGTGGCATCAGAAAAGTTTTGTAAATTTGCCATCATCTTTTTGTTTTTTCTTAGTACATGTATGTTTTGAAATTGAAAACCAATTTTGCAAGACCACTGCTTCAATTCCCATTGTGTAGGCATACAATTAGGTTACTATGTACATAAGTTCAAAAATATACTATGCTGGTATATGTAAAATATCTTATTATTTTCTAAGTTGCATGTTTGTTTGGTTAATTAAAATAATGCATGCTTAATTCATGTAATTATTAAATGCACAACACTGTTTTATTAACAAAATGTTTAAATTTCACAGAACGGTTTGTCAGTGCACATACAATTAATCTTTAAAACTATCATAATGTTATTATTAAAAGCATGCTTTGTATTCATTTCTGTATTTAAATATAATTATTGGCAGTCAATATAACATTACTTTGACAGCAGCAAAAGCAGGCATCACAACAGGTTCAGCAGAACAATTGACAGATTTTTTATTAACTTGTTGTCCGAAATATGCTTATGGATTGCCTGTTAGAGGTTAACCGGCAAGTAATCATTCATTAACATGAAAAGGTGTAATGTTAACTACTGAACATTAAACAGCTATTAATCTAAAGATATTTTTTGCCTTAAACAACATTTGTAAATTGGTCAGATTTTATTTTTCAGAATGATGTCCAACAGTGTAATGTCAAAAATGAACATGAAAGGGAAAAAAAATAAGGTGGGATTTGTAAAAACAAAATTGTACAGAGTTATTTCAGGTAGGTTGATTTCAAAATTTTGTAATTTTCACAAAATATTAAGAGAAAAAAAATCATATGGTCACCAACTTGTTGATGTTCAGTAATATCTTTAACTGTAAATAGGTCAATGGCCTTCTCAACCATTACGTATCTGTATTTAAGTTTTACATTTTATTTCATTATTTTCAAGATGGTCAACTATATTTAAAAAAAGATGTGGTATGATTGCCAATGAGACAACTCTTCTAAAGAGACCAAATCACACAGAAATTTAAAACAATTATAGGTCACCGTACGGCCTGCAACAATGAGCAAAGCCCATACCGCATAGTCAGCTATAAAAGGCCCTGAAATGACAAATGTAAAACAATTCAAACGAGAAAACTTAACGCCTATTTTATGTACAAAAAAATGAACGAAAAACAAATATGTAACACATCAACAAACGACAACCACTGAATTACAGGCTCCTGACTTGGGACAGGCACATACATACAGAATGTGGCGGGGTTAAACATGTTAGCAGGATACCAACCCTCCCCTAACCTGGGATAGTGGTGTAACAGTACAACATAAGAACGAACTATAAAATGTTCATTAAGGCCAAGGTTTTTGAAATGTTGGTTTATGGATTTTTAATGAGAAAAGTTGTCTGAAAAATTTAACAACAAACCTATATTAAAGAATAAGTGCAGATTTACCACCATACATATTAATATTAAAGAAGTTTCTGCTTTTAGTTGTCATTTTGGATACACAATTCATGACATCATCCAAGGAAAAATAGCATGTGGTGTCCATATTTTATTATTCCAAAAGGAAGGATTGTATAGTTGGACAGGAATTTAAAAGAGCTTTTATCTTTTTCCCTGAAAATGGCAACAATAGGTTGGGGGTTCCGTTAACCAACAAACTAGGAACATTTTATCCCTATACTTGTGAACTACTGTTGACCTATGATTACAAAATATTTAAGAATATGCTATGCAAATATCTGTTTATGGAATTTATGTTATTAATATGTTGTTGGTTTTATTTTCAGGGTGTGTAATGAATGCCTACCCTGAAATAACGGAAACACAGCTAGAGCAGGAACTTTCCAAGTTCTTAAAGTATGCTCCAGAAAGGGCTGGAGGAGGTGGTAGAGAAAGACCACAATAAAATAAATGTCGCAGAAATAAAGTGAATTTAAAGAGTTTAATTGTATTCATTTATTAAATCACCTATAGGAAATGTGAGCTATTGCCATGACTCAGCATCTGTTGTCCAAAGTGTTTTAAAGATCGTATCGAAATCAAATCTTGCCTGATTCGTCAGTAGTGGCAAATTGCAAGAAATAAGTCATATGGCTAAGATTTTTTTGAGTTAGGTATTATAAGACAATGAAACAGGGTATGATTGCCAATGAGACACCTATCCACTTTATCTCGATGTTTGTGGGGTATTGCTGTATCTATAGATGAGTGACTGTCAAGATCTCTGTGCTTGTGGTGTATGATATCTCAATATGAGTGACTGTCAAGATCTTGGTGCTTGTGGTGTATGAATATATCTCAAGATGAGTGACTGTCAAGATCTCGGTGCTTGTGGTGTATGATTATATCTCAAGATGAGTGACTGTCAAAATCTCGGTGCTTGTGGTGTATGAATATATCTCAAGATGAGTGACTGTCAAGATCTCGGTGCTTGTGGTGTATGAATATATCTCAAGATGAGTGACTGTCAAGATCTCGGTGCTTGTGGTGTATGAATATATCTTGAGATGAGTGACTGTCAAGATCTCTGCTTGTGGTGTATGAATATATCTCGAGATGAGCGACTTTCAAGATCTCGGTGCTTGTAGATGAATATATCTCAAGATGAGTGAGTGACTATCAAGATCTTGGTGTCTGTGGTGTATAAATATATCTGGAGATGAGTGACTGTCAAGATCTCGGTGCTTGTGGATGAATATATCTCAAGATGAGTGACCATCAAGATCTTGGTGCTTGTGGTGAATGAATATATCTCAAGATAGTGGTGTATGAGACCAAATAATGTAGATGTGAGCAATTATAGGACACTTTACAGCCTTAAACAATGAGCATTACAAATACCGCACAGCAAGCTGTAAAAGGCTTTGAAATGTAAAATTTAAAATAATTCAAATTTTCCACATGAACCAATGTTGTTTCTTTGTTGAATTGTGACGTTATTTCAACTTATATTCAACCAAAAATCAACGTTGTTACAACGTTGAAAAATAACGTTGTTTCAACGTCACATTTTCAACGTCATGTCAACTTTCAAAACCAACTGTTCATTCAACGTCATTTCAACGTTGAAAATTGATGTTGTTTCAACGTTGTTTAAACGTTGAAATGCCTACTGGGTTAATTCTTTCTAAAATGAACCACGATTTTACAACCCGATAAAATTACTGTAAGAAGTATTCTCACGAAAAGACGATTTCTATAATTTTTTTTTATTTACCTGTGCACTTTTTGTGGAATCTCGTGTCATCATGAATATTACATTTCATTTGGAAATGAAAGTCGTTTTCGAATGACGCAAGATTGCTGTTAGCCAATCAAAATAACGTATTATAATAAAACATACATGTAATGTAATTATTGACTTGCAATCAATAACTCATCTCATTTGAATCCGTATAAATTCTACCTTTTATTGAACCCTTGGCTGGAGATGAGTTTCACATGTGTACAACTTGTACTAACAAGAAAAAAATGTCTTTTGGAAAGTGAAACACGAGAACCAATAGGAAAAACGATTCCATTGACTGATTTAACCCATAATTCTTCTAAAACAATGATTTACATATTTTTGTATTCTATGTTATGAAATCAGATAGACCGAGACAAATGGCCATTTTATGATCGCACATGCTTTCTGTCTATTTATATAATCCGTTGCCTCGTATGCAACGCTGTTTGAACCCTCGCAATAGTTCTTTGATGGGTCCGTATGTGGCCTGTTGCAAGGTAACATTTCAGTCCATTTCCAATATACCCTCATTTTCCAGTAGCAGTCCAAATTTCCCCGACTATTATTCCGGATGATCGCTATTACAAGACCTACCTATTGTATTTATTGCTAACTTGTTATCGTCCTGAATATGCATCAAAATATTTGCCACTGGACGTTAAGCAACTTAAAATCAATCAGTCAATATTTATATTTATATATGTTTATCATGTTTATGTTGAGTTTCATAATTATCGACATATGATTTTTGGAATTTTTGGATTTTTTGTAAATTGAATACTGTAAACCAACTAATTTTCGCGAGCGATTAATTTTCGCGACTTTGCGAATAGAAAAATATCGCAAATATAAGTCGTCGTAAAAATGTAAAACTAGGAATTTTCCTTACTTAACTAAATTAAGTAAATTTGAGAATTGCGAAATTTAGTGGCCGCGAAATAGGCTAGAAGGGGCTAAACGCGAAATAAAGTATCCGCGAAAATAAGTTAGTTTACAATATACGTTTACTAAAAAGAAAATCACAAAAAATACTGAACTCCGAGGGAAATTCAATCGGAAAGTCCCTAATCACATGGAAAAATTAAATGACAAAACACATCAAAAACGAATGGACAACAACTGTCATATTCCTGACTTGGTACAGGCATTTTCAAATGTAGAAAATGGTGGAATGAACCTGGTTTTATAGCGCTAAACCTGTAAAGTGTGGTATACATCAATTATGAGCATTTATGAACTTGACAGCTTAAGCACATAGAAGGAGTGGTATGCCGCGAAGAAACTGTTTATTATTTAAACGTCTTATACATGTATGTTATACATAGGCGAATCAAAAAAAGCCATTGATCTTTGCGCAAAATTTTATAACCCTTACTTGACGATATGGATATTATTTTGGGAAAAGGAGGGGATTCAGTTTTGTATTCGTGATGTATCTTTAAACATCTTATATTGTCATTTGTATAAGTACAAAAATGTATATATATATTCTTTATGAGAATGCTATGATAAAAGTAATTATAGAAATCTAATGATCCTTATAAAATACCAACTATACACTATTTTGATAAATATTTCAAGGATCGACGAAAAGACAAAGCTTGTCATTTTGTCGATTTAAATGCAAAAACATCCTGAATGTCTTTAGTAATATATAGAATTTTAGAACAATACACGAAATACTTGTGCAGCAGACCATTGAAATCAAGGTGACACAAACATTATAAGATTTATAATATTTATTATTTTATTCAAGTAAGAATTTTCTATCCCAATCCTCCGTCTTAAGTAAAAATTGATTGTACAAGGGGCGAATTTATTTAGCTGTACAGATTCTGAGGTGACGATGGAGTCAAGTAAAATATAAAAGGCAAAAATTACAGATCTGATAATTTGTAAGAAGTACTGAAAAGGGAAAATCAACGAGTGACATCAGTTGCGAATTTTTTGTCTCCGAACCCATTTCTACTTATACATGTTACTTACTAATACATTTTTTTTTACATGGAGCTCAGGAGATGTTGTACGATTGTCAATGAGACAACAATCAACCAAAGGTCTAAGACATTATATATAAGCAATATGACATAGTTGTCAGTAACTGTGAGTACACTCAGATCTGTACTTTGTGTCTTTTTTGTTTTTAAGGATGTATAAATACCATGCCAAGTCTGGTCCTTGGTTTTTTGTTGGATGTTTTTTTTTGCTTTGTATTGATATCTGATGAGTAAAACCTTTTCAACTGATCTTTATAGTGTTTTCATATGTTGATCTATTACACCACTGTCCCAGATAATGTGGAGGGTTTTACACCAGCAAAATAGTCCCCCACGCGTTATATGTGCCTTCCCAAAGCATGTATTTCAATGGTTTCCGTTGGTTCATATCTTTCGTTTATTGATTTGTTGCCAAATAGACCATTGGTGTTTGGGTTTTCTCAATTGAATTGTTTCATATATTCATGTTGAGACCATTTACAGCCGACTATGCGGTATGTTTTTTTGTTTGTTTAAGGCTGCTCAGTTACCTTTAATTGTTCACACCCTCTTCAATTGTCTCGCAATCATACCACATATCCTTATATTTAAATATAGTAACTATTTGTGATGATCTGCCAGCGTTTTTGAGTGCAAGTGATGCTTTTCTTTTTTTTTTAAAGAAAGCGACTTGTTTTACAAATCGGTTAATACCATGAACACTATTTCATATACTACACCGACAAGCAGGAATGAAATGGTTGTTATGATGGCAATGACGACTGAAAATGAAAACGTGCCCGTTCTCAAAATATCATTCTTCTCTCTTCTATTTCTTATCTAATATCCGACCATTATGAAATTAGGAACAGAGTTATCAAAAGTCTAACATTCCTTCTGAAATACTTTCTACACTTTTCTGATACCTTTCCGTGGACCTGACAAACAGACAATCCCAGCCATGTTGTCTATTAATATATCACTATAATTGAAAACAAAATAAACCCAATATAAGAAAAACTTGGGTAGAAGACCAATGCATTGGTACATTTAACGAATAAAAAGCAATTTAAAAAAAGGTTAACAATTAAATATTATTTTAGGTCAACCTTGAGCACAAGAACATTAAATATATGCTGTTTTATTCAAAATTTTAATTTTTATTTAACAAGATTAAGGTCTACGTATTAATTCTTAACGATAATAAAAAAGGCGAATAAATTGAAGTTAAAAGAGTCTGGTAAAATATAAAAAGTAAAAATAAGAGAACAGAGGGTTTCAAAGAAATAGTTGATGCGTAATTGATGTTCAATGAGATGCATAAGTTGCGAGTTGAGTATCGTCTCAGTTTCTGTGTTTTAGATAAATAAAATCATAGAATAAAAAGCAAAATGAGGTTGTTACATTTGATGTATGCCTTTTTTTTCTTCCTTGTTACATTTGTTTGTTTTTCATTGCGATTAAGATGATAACACGATGTTGACTGCTGTACCCCTGTTTTTAACATTTTTATCTATTTTTTCTGATTGTTTTTTTTTTCACGCATCTTTGTCATTATAATGGAATTTGATGCGACTGTCATACAAGTGAGAGGTTTAGCTAGCTTTAAAACCAGGTTCAATCCACCATTTTCTACATAAGAAAATGCCTGTACCAAGTCAGGCATATAAGAATTGATATACATTCGCTTGATGTATTTGAGCTTTTGATTTTGCCATTTGATTATTGTCCTTTTTGAATTTTCCTCGGAGTTCAGTATTTTTTTGATTTTACTTTTTACATGAGTTGAGTATCGTCTCAGTTTCGGTGTTTTGCATGAAATGGTTATACTTCGAGAATTTATACATGTTATGCGATCTTTTAGGTATCTTATAGATTAAACAAATACTTTTTGGGCAAGCAACGTTTTTCCTGTTACATGTATGTCTTGAATTTCATCCTTAATGACATTTCCTGATAAGATAAAAACACATTTAAAACCATAATTAACAGTTTCTATTTTTATGTTTGGCTATTATCTAGATAGATGGAAAGAAACTTTAAATTGCTAAAATGATCACAAATAAGTGCCATGGCCGGACTCGTCAGTCGACTGTTTATTAAAGTTATTATCCTTTGATTTTAACTAATTTTTGGCCTTTTTGCCATATATTTTAAAAATTATAATAGATAGGTAGAAACTTAAATAAGCACATAAAGGACAGTAATATAAGATCTACAATTTAGACAATCTGAAAGAAATCGTCCGACGACTCCATTTTGATGTTATGGCCGTTTAATGACGATTTTTTTTTCATTTTTTGGCGTTTTGCTTTACATGATAAAATATATAATAGATAAATAGACACTTTGAATCCAAATATTTATAGCAAGAAAATATCTACTAACATGTCAAATTTAACCGATATAATTAGTAGACTGTCACTCTTTATAGGAGTGATTGTCCTTAAATGATGATATTTTTTTGGCCTTTGTGTAGAGGATTCTGAGACGATATTCAACTTGCTTCTGACGCCACTCATTTTTCATCAACTGAATTATCACTGAAAAGATTTTTTTTTTAAAAATTAAATGACTTTCATACGAAATCCTATTAGGGTCACAAAAAAAAAATTATTTATCTCGTAATTACGAGATAAATATCTCGTAATTACGAGAAAACTATCGCGTAATTACGAGATAATATTTGTTTTATCTCGTAATTACGAGATAATTATCGCGTTATTACGAGATAATCTTTTTATCTGGTAATTACGAGATAATAATTTTTTATCTCGTAATTACGAGATAATTATCGCGTAATTACGAGAAAACTATCGCGTAATTACGAGATAAGAAGTTTTTTTATCTCGTAATTACGAGATAACTATCTCGTAATTACGAGAAAAAAATTCATTTGGCTAAGTAGATTAAGAGGAGAAGATCTTTGTAAAGATTACAAAATTTACTTAATTGCAGAAATGACTTTAAAAGGCAATAACTACTTAAGGGTCATTTGACTTATTTGTAGATCTTACTTGGCTAAACATTTTGTTGCTACAGTTTATATCTATCTATTGTAATATTCAAGATAATAACCAAAAACTGAAAAATAATCATTAAAATTACCAATTCAGGGGCAGCATCCTTACAACGGGAAGTCTGATTCGTCTGAAAATATTTACCCTGTCATATTTGCTCTAAATGCTTTAGTTTTAGAAATATAAATCATAAACTTCTTTTACCCCCCTATGTTCTATTTTTAGCCATGGTGGCTATCTTGGTTGGTGGGCGGGGTCTTTGGATACATTTTTAAACTAGAAACCCTAAGGATGATTAAGGCCAAGTTTGGTTCAATTTGGCCAAGTGGTTTCAGAGGAGAAGATTTTTGTAAAAGTTAGACGGACGACGGACGCCAAGTGATGGGAAAAGATCACTTGACCCTTTGGGTCAGTTGAGCTAATAGAAACGGGCGTTTCATCAGGTGCCCCGGAAGGGTAATCATGATCTGTATATCTATATATGAGCCAGTCCATGCGAAAAGGTACATAAACGAAAAATTAACGAAATTCTAAAAAGTGTGCATAATTATTGGTAGCAGACTTGTGATTTATAAAACACATTTACTTTTCCTCATATCCTTAAGCTGTAAGCTATATACTGCTTCAAGTGCTGAGTCCCCCCTTGTTTTGTTTGTTTTATTAAGATTTTTAATGAATTATTTTCATATATTTCAAACATTTTCAAAGTACAGTTTAAATGTCTTAATTTTCCAATTGTCAATGTTAACTCCGGTAGCAGTGTGTATAAGGCTCTCGCCTACGATGCTGATACCAATGCATTCAAACCGGGCAACGGTTCGAATCCCCTGCAAGAACGGTTGATCCATATAATATTAAATAACTTAACTTAACTTAACATATTTTTTTTTTATTTTTGTATTTTCCCTCATGTTTAAATGTTGTCTTACTTTCTTTATAACTGTAGAACTGATGAAAATTATTAACTTGTTGTCTCTATAGTGTCGTAAAGTTTTAAGTTTCTGGTCAGTATAGCATTATTCCGGGGAACAAATGATTTTACACTTGCTCAAATACAAAAATATCAGATATTTCTACGTCTTTTTCTGTTTTAATTGACAAATTCGGGATAGAATTGACAATTTCATGAATGTTTACATTAATGTAATTTTTTTCGGATAAAATCGTTTTTCAAAAATATTATAACAAACTTTAATAACGTGTCCTGTAAAGTTTATCAAAAGGACTTTTTGTACCTTTTCGCATGGACTGGCTGATATATATATATATATGTAATTTTATCTCGTAATTACGAGATAGTTTTCTCGTAATTACGCGATAGTTATCTCGTAAATACGCGATAATTATCTCGTAATTACGAGATAAAAAATGATTATCTCTTAATTACGCGATAGTTTTCTCGTAATTACGAGATAGTTTTCTCGTAATTACGCGATAATCATCTCGTAATTACGAGATAAAAAATGATTATCTCGTAATTACGAGATAAAAATATTATCTCGTAATTACCCGATAATTATCTCGTAATTACGAGATAAAAATATTATCTCGTAATTACCCGATAATTATCTCGTAATTACGTGATAGTTTTCTCGTAATTACGAGATAACTTTTTTTTTTGTGTGTGATCCTAATAGGCATTCGTACTTTCACTTACTACTTTTAAACAATAATAAAAAGCCATATGTAATTTAATTTCATCTCAGAATCCTACAGTTCGTATCATTTCCCGAAGTATAACAATTTCATGTTTATTTGCAATTAGGCGATGAATTTGCGCACAACCTTATATACAAGGCCGACAATCCAAGTGGACTATAAATTTCATCTTTTTGTGCTATATTGATGATCAAGAGTAAATGCATAAAGCATCAATTTTCTCACTTGAACTTTGTTTTCTGATATTACTTTTGTCTGGTTTGCTTGCATGTTAAATGATCGCACGATAAGTGGATATATGTATCAATAAGGATGTATTCTTTAGATGACCGTGATGTTGTTCGGAACAAAGTTATCAAGAACATAGCAATCCTTATCAATAATAACTGCACAATTGGCCAAAATTTCCTAGGATCTGTTCAAACAAACCCTGTCGTTTTTATTATTTAAATACAACAACACCATTCACGATTTTAGCGATTGATAGTATATAAAACCAATAGACAGAAGTATTGCGAGAGAGATAAAAACCAAGGTAACGCAGTTTACAAAATAAAAATCAAATTGTTTAAATAATTTATTATTTTTTATTTTTCAATATCAATTTTACACGGATTACTAGATTTCGTTGTCCTGAACGATCCCAGAGTAGATTCCTACGTAACTGCGGAGACATGTTTTGATATAAATTAGGCTATTAGTTGTCTCAATTCTATTGTTTCATAGTTTTCATGTCGGGGCCTTTCATTGCATATTAAATGGTATGTGTTTGTCTGATTGTTGAAAACCGTACAGATGCCTATATTATTTGGTTACATCCACATCATTTGAACTTTGGTGGATAGATCTCTTTTTGGCAATCATACTTCTGATTTTTATTTTGTTCTGTCCATCCTTCGTGCAGTTGTTTTTGAACTTGTGCTTTAGATGCTTTCTGATTCTTTGCGTATGTATCGTTTTAGATATAAAACTGCTAAAAACTATTAACTCAACGGCATGTCATAAAAAGTAAAATCACAAAAATACTGAACTCCGAGGAAAATTCGAAACGGAAAGCCCTTAATCAAAATCAAAAGCTCAAACACATCAAACGAATGGATAACAACTGTTATATTACTGACTTGGTAAAGGCATTTTCTTATGTAGAAAATGTTGAATTGAAAAATTTTTTATCGCTAAAACTCTCACTTGTATGTTCATGTCATTTTATTAAATAGAATTCAGCAGCATCGTCTGTAGTCGACCAAACACAATATAATGTACTAATAAGATATAGAAAATGTGGTATGAGTGCCAATGAGACAACTCTCCATTCAAGTCACAATTTGTAAAAGTAAATCATTATAGGTCAAAGTTCGGTCTCCATCACGGAACCGTGGCTTACACCGAACAGCAAGCTATAAAGGGCAAAAAAAAAAATGACTAGTGTAGAACCATTCAAACGGGAAAATCAACGGTCCAATCTATATAAAAAACGAGAAACGAGAATCACTTATGAACCACACAAACGACAACTACGGAACATCAGAATTCTGACTTAGGACAGGTGAAAACAAATGCAGCGGGTTTAAACGTTTTAATAGGTACCAACCTTCACCCTTACACTGAACGAATAAATTTGATCTATGATACAATGAAAATACAAAATCAATAAAATAAGGCTGAATAATAATAAAAGCAACACTCTTTTACCGCTGTCAGATGTTAAACAATTAAAAAAAACAAAAAAAACCATTCCACTGTGAGCTGTTAAACAATTTAATAAAAACAACAATAACCTTGAAAGTCGCCATAAACAATAATATACACAGGTAAATAAAAATAAGCCTGCTATCAGAGAAGACAAAAAAAATCATCTGCTTCGTGCTAGCATGACAATTAAAACTAAATGTTAATGTTAACTAAAAAGTAACAATCTCCCCATTCGTACTTCTTTTCTAATACTTATGATAACTGCGTTGTTGATACATGTATGAATTCTTCAGATGACCAATATGATATTAAAGTTATCGAAAACTTATAATCCTTATGAAATACTCACTCCACTACTCTGAAAAAATTCCTAGGATCTGCCGAAAAGAAAAATCCTGCCATTTTGTCTATTTAAATATTATTGTGTTTAAGGAAGAGTTTTAAACCTATGCACGAAATACGTGGGCAGTAGACAAAAGCATAGGTACGTGTGTACTGCACTGCATTTATAACAAGGTTAATAATTTAACAGTGTCTTAGTCAACAATCAGGACGAGAAATATATTTTGTTTTATTTAAATTTTCAAAAAATCATTTATCACATGACACATAACCTCAATTTAATACTGTACAAAAGCAGCTATTACATTGAACTGTAACGGTAAACGACTAATTGAATGAACTCATCGGAATTTTTGATTTTCGTAAATTGCTATGTTACAAAGTAGGCCATTAGTTTTCTCAATTGAATCGTTTCATATTTTTTCATGTCGGGACATTTTATAGCCGACTATACGTTGTTGGTTTTTCTCATTGTTGACGGCTGTACGTAAAAAGTTGCGTTAAACACCAATAATCAATCAATCTTTCTTTACTTTTATTAAGAAATATTTTGTATTGATAGCAGAACTTTGATGGCTTTTGCTTGCTTAAGGTTGTACATACCACTACAGGGAGATATCTTTAAAAATCAGTTTAACGTTTTAATATTGTGAAGTGCGTGGATCAAGTTTTTTGAATTCATATTTTTTGTCAAACGGTCAAAGATAATTTTTGTCAAAATTTTATGAATATTAAACTAACCAAATTAGTTTTAGTCAAGGTGAAAGTTTTGTTCCACCTTCAATAAATTTATTTAATGGTGTGTCGCTCAGGTGTTGTCTGTTCTTTTTAATTGCTGTTTTCACACTGATTATTTATGTGATATGGAAAAAAATCTCAGTTATCTTATGTTTAATGAGAATGTGGTTCCTATTTTAGCTAGTTGCCGGTTTTTTGTTTGTTTTACAGAATATAACGTACTGAAATCTAAATGTTATCTTTTTAATTTCTTATATTATTAACGAATTACTTTATAAGTACTTGTAAAATTATGTTATAGATATTAAAAAGAAGATGTGGTTTGATAGATGTCTGTTTTAAAGATAGTGTCTCATTAACCTTTTTCGGCACGCATCTTTTTACTTAATTTTAGGTTTATGTGATATCAAAATTGTAGGGATGGTACCACTTTAATTATATAAACATGATACATGTAAAGTCTTATTGATAAATACACAACAAAAAATGTTCTGATTTGAACAGAGCTGAATCGAAAAGTCTGCACAGTTTGGTAAAAAACTTTTTGTACATTATCTGAAATAACTGAATTTAATAAATTAAGATGTATTTTAAACAAATGGACAGCGTTTTCATTGTAAAATGAAGTAAAAAAAAAAAATACAGTGTTTAACAAACAGTTTAACTACATGTACCTGCATTAAGAACATTATAAAATGTACATAAATAAGAAAAGTCAATCGCCGCTTTCTCTTTGGAAAACAATGTAAACACTAACAGGCTATGGTATATGTGAATTAAACACCCCAAACTTAATTCTTCCCACCTGTCACTTACATCTATCCAATCGGGCTTGATATACACAAAAAGTCCGCCTCATAAATTGACTTACATCTAGATATTGACAATGAAGGTTGGTTGAAATTTACACTTTTCGACAATTAAAATGATAATTTCAGCTTCCCAATTGCGAACTTTCTATTTTTATGTAGCAACATACCAGCAGCAAAAAAATATATTTTAAAGTTGATAACATATATTCCAGGACATGTATTTCCCTATAATGATTTCCTCAATAGAGGGTTGCTGCACACAAGGAATCTCACAATTGATTTAGTTGAATTAATCCCTTTGTAAGTTTTTACAAACGCTATCACGAATCGGGTGACCGTAATGGAATAACACTTTCACATATGACAACAGTTTATTCTGTATGAACAACACGACGGGTGTCACATGTGAAGCCATATCTGCATAACCTTCCGGAGCAACTAAAAACACCTCCGATTGTGATGTGCTTTGTGTTGCTGTATCCTAATGTTTTTTCTATGACGTGTATTGTGTACTGTTGGTCTATTTTAGTCATGCCGTTGTCAGTTTATTTTTGACTAATAATTTTGTCCCTTTGCTATCTTTCGCCTATCTTTTTACTATTTTCAACTATCAATCTGCCAAGCGTTTCACTTATCTTATATATAAAAATATATATATTTAAATGTAAAGACCACGAAAAACGTTGACTTTACAATGAAAATGACAGAAAAATAAATATGAAGAGATAAGATACCAGGGACAATAAAACCCCTTACAAACTGACATCATTGAAAAAAAGCGACGAAAAGACATACATCAATAACTAATTACTACATGGAAGACTTGATTGGATCATTTATCATCCAACCAAACAAAACAACAACAAACAAAACTGTTCCTGCTCGAGCTCTACAAGTGACAACCATTGTATTGCGTATCAAATGTCTATAAATAGGAAAAAGTAAAATCACAAAAATACTGAACTCCGAGGAAAATTCAATCGGAAAGTCCCTAATCACATGGCAAAATCAAATGACAAAACACATCAAACGAATAGACAACAACTGTCATATTCCTGACTTGGTACAGGCATTTTCAAATGTAGAAAATGGTGGGTTGAACCTGGTTTTATAGCGCTAAACCTCTCACTTGTACGACAGTCGCAGCAATTTTCATTATATTGACAATGATGCATGAACAAAATGTCACAAATAGGGATTATGTATGATAATGTTTGAATACCATGATGAAGATAATGAAATAATACTGACCAGATCTGAATCTAAATGTACGAACAGTACCAAAGAGTTACCAAAATAATACTGACCAGATCTGAATCTAAATGTACGAACAGTACCAAAGAGTTACCAAAATAATACTGACCAGATCTGAATCTAAATGTACGAACAGTACCAAAGAGTTACCAAAATAATACTGACCAGATCTGAATCTAAATGTACGAACAGTACCAAAGAGTTACCAAAATAATACTGACCAGATCTGAATCTAAATGTACGAACAGTACCAAAGAGTTACCAAAATAATACTGACCAGATCTGAATCTAAATGTACGAACAGTACCAAAGAGTTACCAAAATAATACTGACCAGATCTGAATCTAAATGTACGAACAGTACCAAAGAGTTACCAAAATAATACTGACCAGATCTGAATCTAAATGTACGAACAGTACCAAAGAGTTACCAAAATAATACTGACCAGATCTGAATCTAAATGTACGAACAATACCAAAGAGTTACCAAAATAATACTGACCAGATCTGAATCTAAATGTACGAACAGTACCAAAGAGTTACCAAAATAATACTGACCAGATCTGAATCTAAATGTACGAACAGTACCAAAGAGTTACCAAAATAATACTGACCAGATCTGAATCTAAATGTACGAACAATACCAAAGAGTTACCAAAATAATACTGACCAGATCTGAATCTAAATGTACGAACAGTACCAAAGAGTTACCAAAATAATACTGACCAGATCTGAATCTAAATGTACGAACAGTACCAAAGAGTTACCAAAATAATACTGACCAGATCTGAATCTAAATGTACGAACAGTACCAAAGAGTTACCAAAATAATACTGACCAGATCTGAATCTAAATGTACGAACAGTACCAAAGAGTTACCAAAATAATACTGACCAGATCTGAATCTAAATGTACGAACAGTACCAAAGAGTTACCAAAATAATACTGACCAGATCTGAATCTAAATGTACGAACAATACCAAAGAGTTACCAAAATAATACTGACCAGATCTGAATCTAAATGTACGAACAGTACCAAAGAGTTACCAAAATAATACTGACCAGATCTGAATCTAAATGTACGAACAGTACCAAAGAGTTACCAAAATTATACTGACCAGATCTGAATCTAAATGTACGAACAGTACCAAAGAGTTACCAAAATAATACTGACCAGATCTGAATCTAAATGTACGAACAGTACCAAAGAGTTACCAAAATAATACTGACCAGATCGGAATCTAAATGTACGAACAGTACCAAAGAGTTACCAAAATAATACTGACCAGATCGGAATCTAAATGTACGAACAGTACCAAAGAGTTACCAAAATAATACTGACCAGATCGGAATCTAAATGTACGAACAGTACCAAAGAGTTACCAAAATAATACTGACCAGATCTGAATCTAAATGTACGAACAGTACCAAAGAGTTACCAAAATAATACTGACCAGATCTGAATCTAAATGTACGAACAGTACCAAAGAGTTACCAAACGAAAACATCTTATCAAGACCTACTAAATGATATAAACAAGGTGAAGGAACAAAACTCATAAAAGGATTTTATCTGGCACAACATTTTGGAAATTCGGGTCGAAAGTTATCCGTTGTGTTAAAAGATAACTAATAGAATTCATTTTGAAAAGTTACAGGTCACGAAAGTTTATATAGGATCTTAATTGATCTCAAATAATTTTTCGTTCCGTACGGATTGACATTTACATTGACATTTACGTGTGTTTTTTTTTTATTGAGTAACCCTTTTGGTGCGGTTTGGTACAACTTGTATTCTGCTGTATTGTGGAATTTTCATTTTCGGTTTTGTTATTGTTGATTTATGATTGAAATTATATCAAAAGATTTCAAAGTGCTTAAAAATTTTAAAGCAATTATTTATCTAGCGCATGAATATATACTAAACTAAGTCCTAAGTGTGCAGTTTTTAAAAATTTATTTCTATCAGGAATGAACAATGTATTATCGACACAAAACATTTCCTTCGTTGATCATTTTGATTGTTGTCCGTAAATTTATGCTGCTTGTTAATTTTTGGGTGGTTTTGTTATCGATGTTTATCGATAGTGACCCTGATTCTAGTGGAAACAAAGCATCAGCATTCCTCACAATATCACGTTTTAATCGAATAGACAGGACAATTGTGTAGCGATAACAATTGAACGTGCCTTGAATCATTTATTAAAAAAAGAGTACCAGGTTTTCCTGAAGAAGTATTAAATACCAACATCCGAAAATAAGTTCTTATTATCAATAAAGAGAGCTCATGGAGATAAACATGAAACATCCACGTCTTTAACGTCAACAATCAGTCGTCGCGAATGTTAAATGATATGGACTCGACTTCCCTTACACAACATCATTGCAATGAATTTTCAGGTTTCACACCTAAACAACATTCTAGTGTTAAGTAAATATTGGTCTTATGATGCCTGTGAAACGGGAGCTCGAATGCAACTAATATCTGTTCCAAATAGAAGGACTGATATTACGAAACTAGGGTATGGTAGTAAAGATCAACATTTTACCTTGCACACACTACCTTAGAGAGTTGTTGAAAGGGGTCTTGTAAAGTACAGATAACACGTTGATACAAATATAATTACATAATTTATCTTCAGTTTTATTGATGAATAGTTTAAATTATATAGTAAAGTAATATTTTATAACAAATATAATAGTTGCTAACAATAGTGCAAATGTTATGTCTTACAATGTATGAGGTAGTTGGTAGTTTATTGATAGGTCTTTAAAAAGAGAATTTAGAAATGAGGAAATATAAGGAGTTAAGGTGGCTCGGCCCTTTAACAGTGCGCAGTTTTTAACAACGAGCGCCTTGGAAACGATCGCTTTGAGGGGTCTTCTCAAAAGTAGTGTTGACGACATTGGAACGCGGACGTGTCTGAGAGCACCCTTTCCCGATGTCAACAAACGATGCAAAACTTTCTTCAAAAAAGGAAATACGGTCAGAAATACAGAGTGGTTTTTTTCATTTTTCACATAAAAAGGACATAAATATACATGATATGAGCATAAGATTAAAAAAAAAGGAAATAATAAATATTGACATGTACGACGGTATCTGGTGCGTTCGCTCCGAAAACACGTTCTCACCCTACACGTTGATACTTGGGTCCGTTCGCACCCTATTTTCATTTAAATACCGGTTGAATTAAAAGATGTCTTTTAGATTTATATATATGAAAATATTTTGTCAATGACGCAATGTTTAACCGTAAACAAAGGATAGCGATGTAAACAACTGCATGTCACCGTACGGCTTTAAAAAACAACCGCCGCATTTTTGCGCCTGTCCCAAGTCAGGAGCCTCTGGCCTTTGTTAGTCTTGTATTATTTTTACTTTTAGTTTCTTGTGTATAATTTGGAGTTTAGTATGACGTCCATTATCACTGAACTAGTATATATTTGTTTAGGGGCCAGCTTAAGGACGCCTCCGGGTGCGGGAATTTCTCGCTGCATTGAAGACCTATTGGTGACCTTCTGTTGTTGTCTGTTCTGTGGTCGGGTTGTTGTCTCTTTGACACATTCCCATTTCCATTCTCAATTTTAAGTAAAACCCATATAGTATGCTATAGAATAAAGGCATCGGGGGTTCATCTGCACGCTATCCGTTTGGCGTATTATACAATTTTGTTACTGCCATAAATCTCTTGTTTTACTTGAAATATCTTCATTTCCAAGTATTGGTAGGATTTTATTCCGGAGTATGTGAAATATTTTCTCACTGCAAAATTTTGATAATAGTTCAAGTTTGAACTATGACAATTTTCAACAAAGACTAAATACATGACAGTCACACCTAACATTTTTATTTAAAGATTTATATACTTTTCAACTCATGGGCAGAAAAATATCTAACAAATTTTCTCGTATCATAATTCTATGAATTCCGGAACTCTAGTCCTTTAACATAAGACCTCGGGGTTAATGTTTTCTATTTATGATATTTTCCTTTTACTTATTTTGTTATTTTGTTAATTTTCTATTTTCTGTTTTATCTATCAATATGCCAACCGAGTTCGCATTAAAAAAAAAGAGGAAACATTAGCGTAAAAATTTAAATAATTGAATACGAATGTGTTATTATAATAGACTACCGGAACTCGAGCAACACATTTCACTAAATTGATTATTTGTTTTACGCGGAAAAAAACCCGACACTTCAATTATTTGCTGTTTTCCACCTTTGATCATGTAGATGAAAATTGGTCAATAGTAACCTGGACCTAGAATTCCGACCTATATCGGTCTATGCTATTATCCTTCAATACCGCATGCTTTGCGGAGAAGCGCAATATATTTGGTCTGACCAAGTCGGGATTTAGCGTATTAAACCCGAAGTCTACCGGGCAGTTCCACACACTTCCAGCTAAAGACTTTATGTATAAACAAAATCTATACTACTTACTAATTAGTTCAGGAAAAGTTTGGATTGTAATTTTAAAACTCGGCCCAGTACACAGGGACGCTATATTAGTCGGTGATATTGGCAAACTTTAACTTCTGTCTTACTTTTTGACATGCGTTTTTTTTAAAAGGAAGCTAATAACATGAATAAGGAATGTACTTGATTTAAAAAAATTAAAGTGGAGTGTGTCATTGCGGCAAAAAATATGAATGACAATTTTCTTAATGATGTGTGGACATGTGTTTGACCCACCTGCTGCAAAGAAACGTAATTATCGGTCTATGATGATAAGAAAGGCAGTGGCTATTTTGTCGGCTCTGATTAAAATATCCTTATTCAAACCGTCAAAATAGCCTACTTCTATAGAAAGGGCTATTTTACCGGCACCAGCAATAAAGTGAATTTGTTATTTTGTAGGTTCTTTGTAAAGAGTGAAATTTAATATTTTATTTACTTTTGAAAGTACTATGAAAAATTATGTACACTGTCAACATAAAATAAAATAATTACTGATTTACCAGTAGTTATTAAAATAAGAAAACAGCTAACAATATTTGAGACACATGTAATCGTTTGCGAACGTAACATTTATTAGTCAAAGTATAAATAACTATTAAGAATTTATAACAATAAAAAAAAAAAAAATAAAAATATTGAGCATCCATTTGTTGCAATGTGACAATCTAATGCTACATATACGCAGAGGAATAAAATCTCAGATTTTTTAACCGTATGTTATAAAAAAAAAAAAGTTAAAAATCTCACTGCATCCTAAATTTGATAAAACATTATACAATATAACAAAGTCAATCACATAGCTTAAAAAATCAAAAATGTTTCAATTAAACTTGCTTTTGGAATAATAGTTATTTATTTGAATTGCATATAGGTGTAAACAAAATAGTTTTTAACTTGGCTTCCGCTTACCTAATGCCAGCAAAATAACATATTTTTTATTTTTCCAGCATGGGCAACAAATTCACTACATTGTTGTTGCCGGTAAAATAGCCATTTCTATAGAAATTGAAGGCGCTTGAATTAAGATATTTTAATCAGAGCCGGCAAAATAGCCACTGCCAATAAGAAAAAAATGATATTTTTTTTTAACTGGACTTTTAAATTTGAACTTTGATTGATAGTTGTTTCATTGCCAATCATACCACATCTCCTTATTTTTATATCGTATAAGGGTTAACATGGGTATAGAAATATGACTTTCCTAATCCGACAGATAACCCCTTGCTTAGACAGGATGTTCATACAGCTGAATATATAAATACGCAGCCTCGTAGGGTAAAAAGGGGGAATTTTGCCCATACCCAACATAGATTGTCCATTCATTTTCCAGTGGCAAGTAGATATAAGAAGATGTGGTATGAGTGCCAATGAGACAACTCTCCATCCAAGTCAAAATTTATAAAAGTAAACCATTATAGGTCAAAGTACGGTCTTCAACACGGAGCCTAGGCTCACACCGAACAGTAAGCTATAAAGGGCCCCAAAAATTACTAGTGTAAAACCATTCAAAGCAGTCCATATTAATAGCCCCTCCTACTTTGCAGAACCTTCATATGGTACTTATCATTCATATGTTCTCATCCGTATTATGCTTGAAATATTTGCCAGTGAACGTTCAGCAAGCACACATTAAACTGTTATTTTGTGTGCAACTATATACAAAAGAACGTCATTTCTGGTCCTTTTATCATACTAGTAGCTGACTACGCGGTATAGGTTTTGGTCATTGCTGAAGGCCGTACGGTGACCTATAGTTGTTATCTTCTATGTAATTTGGTCTCTGGTGGAGAGTTGCACCATTGCCAATTATACCACATCTTCCTATTTTTTTTATATTTCATGGTGAAAAGTTTTATTTGAGGGTCACCTTAGACCTTGAATATTGCAGTTGTAATATATCTGAAAGACCAACGTTAACTTGATGTACCAAATTTGAAAATGGTGAGTAGACAGATTTGTTGGGATTACAACGATACTGATTTCAACCACGATAGCTGTGACCACAAAATATGGAAATAAATTTTCTTAAAAAACAATGCTTACAAGGAAAAGGTGTGAACTATTAGGACTTGTTCCAATACAAACAAAAAGTATTAGGATAGATCACATATTTTTCAAGTTGTTACGACATATTCCTAGATACATCTGCATGTATGGCAGTCACACCTTTCAGCGCATTTTTTGTGTTAACAAGAGTGCACAAGCTGAAATGTCTCACCTGCTTTACTAATCATCATTGTTGATTGATTTTATGTTGATATTCCTAAAGATACAGTTTTACAAGTATCAGAAAAAATTAATATGATCAATTATCAATAATCATGAAAATGAGGCCATGGTCAGATAAACCAAGCCAGCCTTACACAGTGGCAGATCCAGAAATTTTCATAAAGGGAGGGGGCACTGACTGCCTAAGAGGGACCCGCTCCAGTCATGCTTCAGTGATTCCCTATATAAGCAACCAAATTTTTTCCACAAAGGGGGGCACCATGGGCCCTCCCCCTAAATCCACCTCTGTTACAATCATTCCTTAAACCAAATATTTTGAAACATATAGTATGCAAGAAACAGACAAAACCATGAAAATGAGGTTAAGTTCAGATAAACCCTGCAAGACAGGCATATTTGTTTTTCATTCATTATTTTGTACATATATCAGGCCGTTAGTTTTCTCATTAGAATTGTTTTACATTTGTCATTTCGAGGCCTTTTATATCTGACTATGCAGTATAGGTTTTACTCATTGTTGAAGGCCATATGGTGACCTATAGTTGTTTATTTTTGTGTCATTTGGTCTCTTGTGGAGAGTTGTCTCATTTACAATCATACCACATCTTCTTATTTAATATTTCAATACATTCATTTAATAATCATTTCATACACCAAATATAGTTGACTTATTGATTACACAATGTATAGCATATTAAAAGAGGACTTACCATTGACCAATGGACCATGAAAATGTGGTCAATGACAACTGCCAGACAGACATGTACTCCTTACATTTGTGAATCATTGCATACATCAAATATATTTTATCTACTACTTTTAGTATTAGAAAAACAGACAAAAACACAAAAACTTGACATTGACAAATGACCTATTGCTAACAGTATCTGATAAACAACCCTAGTCAGATAACTTTAACCTTGATCACTGATCCATGAAATGAGGTTGAGATCTTTGTTGCAATCTGCATCAATTTGAGTGCATATCTAATTTTACAAAACAATATTTATCTAATTTCAGTAATCTTGATCATTGTGATAGGTAATGAGGTTGTCAGTTAGTGAGACACAAGTTTTTCCAGACAATATATAATTCGTTTGATTGTTTTGTTTGGTTGCTGTCTCATTGAACAAAACTATATATTCTATTTCTCCTTTTATCCAGAAAATATAACTTTTGAAATAGAAAATGAAAAGCATATGGACGGACAACAAATGCCAAATGATGTAAAATAATTCAAGTGACCATTTGGGTCAGGAATTGGTGAGGTAAAAGATGAGGGAAAGGCATGTGCATTTACCACAACTGTCACTTGGTATTATGATTTCCAAAATCTACAAATCTCATTAGCTACATTCTGTATTAAAGACAACTGCATATATTGCAGTTTGCATATCATGAATCATGTTTGCAGCAAAATTCACTCAAGCAGCAAAAATAAATTAAAACAGCTCTATTAAAATTCATTTTTTGAAACATTTTTGATTTTTATTCCTCAAATGTCTATGAGATCAAATTTATAAAACATTTATTAACATTGTTATTTTCAATATACTAGTAATTGTTGACATGTATACATCATGTACATGTAAAATCATTAATTGATCGTCTCCATATTTTTATAATTTTTATATCAATATTCTTCTCTTCAGTGTTTTTTTATATGACTCAATAATCTATTCATCATTGGGACATGTAGGTACAGTAGGTCCTTTTGATCTTCGATTTTTTTTATGGATTTTGACAGCATTTAGCATACAGTTCCAAATTATAGTCTATCTTGGCTTCCTAAGTGGATTCTGAACACATTGCATATAGACACCAAGTGTAGATGATCTTGGGTTCTCATATGGATTCTGACAGTACTTCGATTATACATGTAGTTCCAAGTATTGTTGATCTTGGCTTCTAATGTTGTTCTTAAGTTTAAGCACTTTACATATATAGTTCCCAGTTGCAAGACCAGAGGATCCTGACTTCTCATGTAAATTATGTAGGTACTTTGCCAATAGTTTCCAAGTAAAGTTGAACATTCCAGGATCTTTTACAACAAATCACTACTTCCTCTTACATGTACTTGAAGCCTGAAATTAAATGTGAGAGTAATTCTGTCAGAAAAACAACCATGATTGACATTTAAATGCATAATGTAGTTCATATTTTAAAACTAGAGGCTCCAAGGAGCCTGTGTCGCTCACCTGATATTTTTGTTCACAATTGATGCATGAAATAATGCAACCATTATACTTTTGCCTTAGTTTCAGAGATATAAGCCAAAAACTCCATTTTACCCCTATGTTCTATTTTTAGCCATGTCAGCCATGTTGGTTGGCAGGCAGGGTCATCGAACACATTTTTTAAACTAGATACCCTAATGATGATTATGGCCAAGTTAAGTAAAATTTGTCTCAGTAGTTTCAGAGGAGAAGATTTTTGTAAAAGATAACAAAAATTTTCGAAAAAATGTTTAATATTGACTGTAAAGGGCAATAACTCCTTAAGGGGTCAATTGACAATTTTGGTCATGTTGACTTATTTGTAGATCTTACTTTGAAGAACATTATTGCTGTTTACAATTTATCGCTATCTATAATAATATTCAAGATAATAACCAAAAACTGAATAATTTCCTTAAAATTACCAACTCAGGGGTAGCAACCCAACAGTGCGTTGTCTGATTCATCTTAAAATTTTGGGGCAGATAGATCTTAACCTAATGAACATTTTTATCCCATGTTAGATTTGCTCTAAATGTTTAGTTTCATTGATATAAGCCAGAAAATGTATTTTACCCCTATGTTCTATTTCTAGCCATGTCTGTCATGTTGAATGGCAGGCAGGGTCATCAGACACATTTTTTAAACTAGATACCCTTACGATGATTGTGGCCAAGTTTGGTTAAAATTCATTGAGCCAGGTGAGCTAAAAATGAAGAATTTGTGGCGAACAATAATGAGCAAACAAAATATAAAATTACATGCACAGCAAGTATGAATAATGATTTGTTTTATATGTTGAATACAGACTTCTCGGTCAACCAAATTATGTTGAGGTTACTTGTACCCTGTTTGGAATACGGGATACACAAATTTTGTATTTAAAAGTACTAAGCACAAAACAATTATAAACTTTTCAACTCAAATGTATGTGTTTTTTTGGTAAACTAGATAAGCCCTACAATGTATGTTTAAACCTGATACTTGACCTTAAGAAATTTTTTTATACCAAAGAGAGAGAGGTGGGGGGTTACTTGTAAACAAATTATGATCAAGACAAATCCATCAATAAAATGTATTGCCTCGTACTGTAGGGGTAAAAATTTACAAATTAGGCCATTTATATTCCCAAGAAAACAAATAAAACAATCAAACTCTTGAGGGGGTGGACAGGGGTAAGGGAACATTGGAATGAGGGATCAAGAAGAGGGAGTCAGGGGATGGGAAAAGGGGGTATTGGGTCCGTTATAGCTTGGTCTCAAGTGAAAATAAAAGTAACTAGTTTGGTAGAAGCTGAGGGTAGAAGTAAATCTTATGAAGATTATAAATATAAGAAAAGACCAGATAATTGTTTTTAACAGCCTGTGCCCTTTGATCTTGTGTGTGTCACTTTATTTTTAAACAAAAAATAAACTTAATATCTTTATTTTATCATGTTATAGAACTATACTAACTAAAGCACGATTAAAAAAATGAAGGGTGCAAACAGACCTAGGGTGCGAATGTAAAAGGGGTGAATGTGAATGCGAGCTAACATGATTTTGGGTGAAAGGACCAGAATTTGAAAAGAGGGGGGATGAATATTCTGGGAAATATATTTGGCCATTTTTGTCTGGGAGCAAGGGGGATGGAAGTGGAAGTAGGGGGAAAATATTTTAGAGTAAAAGGGAAGGGAAATGGGAGTTGGGGATAGGGAGTGGGAATCATGGACCCCTGTCCGAGGGCAGTTATGGGGTACCCCACATTAGACGTTAACGATAAATATTTTACTCGATTTGACCCTAACGTAGCTACGAAATTAGATTTTACAATTGACGATTAAGAATCAAGATTCATTTGAGCCTTACGGTAGCGCAAAAAGGACATTTGTGATGCTTGGCAGTAAAGGGCATTCCTACCCTGTCCATCCCCTCGATATTTTTCCCAATAGGCTATACATGTTCACAACTTGACAGTTAAGGATCAAATAAACACATAAATAAGATACAAGCCATAACGATTATACATAGAACAGAAATTTAGCCATGTACCTTGCAGAGAGATTTTCTACAGTAGCGAGTATTTTGAGACAACCCCCACTTTGTATTTTTCGTGATACTGATAACATTTGGCTGCCTTAAATATTAAAATCTATGTTTTCTTATGTATTAACTCTACCTGCATCGTTGTCTATTCGCCACTTTGTCTGTTATTCATGTACATGGTCGTATTCATCAGTGGTGTATGCTGATCAACAATGGCGATCCTGAAATTTCTGTTGTCCGATTATGGCGCCAATTTAGAGGGAAACAACTCGCGCCAGACGAAATTACCGTATTTCCCCAAAATAATCAAAATTTCGCTTTTTTATAACAAACAGTTATATGTTAATCACATTTATATTCGGCTATCGTCCATTGATATAATTGCCAACATTATTTTATTAAAGCCATCAATAAAGAATTCACAACAAAGTAATTATTGGAGTGCATTGAAATCAGACCTCATGGGGTAGAGGGGTTAAACAAAAGTCCGTAACTTTTTTAAAAGCCTGGTGACCCCCATTTTATTTTACTTTAAAATGCTCGAACAGTTCATAGCTTTGACATATCCGTTTTTTTAAAAAATCTACCGGGGAAATTTTACGAAAAATTGATTTAACCAATATTTTTAGCCTTAAACTGAAATTAGAAAATGCAAAATTTAGACATAAATCTGTAAATAAATGGACTTTTAGGTCTAAAACAACCAAGGGAAACGTTTACATTTCAAATTTTAATGTTTTTTCACATAATAATCACATTGACATGGTTCTAAAAGTCTTTGAATTAGATGTAGCCGTTTTTGTTGAAAGGGTGGAAATGTTTGGAAATGGGGTCAAAATCGCCAATTTCGCTTCCATTTGAGGGAAAAACGAGCCTGGTGACCCCTTTTTTCTTTGCATTTTTGGATTCAGCATAAAAAGATCTACAAAATATGTGAAAATAAAAAAATTCTACCGGGGGTCCTTATTGGGGTGAGCCACCTTAAACGTCATTTGTAACCACATTACAAGTTTGAAGTTATAGAAATAGCGTATAAAAAAGACGACTTCCTTTTCAATACTAAATTATCAAAGTGACAATTTTTAAATGATATGAAAAACATTTTCAATAATGTCGTATTATTAACACAATGTTGTTTACTACCAAAGCCGGTAAGGGTCATTCGAAAAAAAAAATAGTTTATGTCGTGATTACGACATATGTTGTCGTAATAACGACATAGTATGTCGTAATAATCTACCATAATTGATTGATGTATAAACGAAATTAAGCTGTATATAAAGTATAGCAAATTGAAATAAAACTGTTCCGATTATGCACATATAATGTTCTACTTTTTAGATTTAAAAAGTGTGGATAGTAGGGTAACTTCTCCTGCAAGAATTGGAACATAGGATACCATATCAGAAAGTCTATCCATACATTTTTTAGTACATGTTTTTTCTATCAAGTCCAAGCACCACGAAAAATTCTCATTTGCAAAGATTTTCAGATGATTGCTTCCCCTTGAGATTTGTATTATACGTTTGCAATTGTTTTCGGTATATATCAAATAAACTTTGGTATCACTAATGCACCATGACTTCTTTACTGCCTCTAAAATATTCTGACTATCTGTACCAGGAATTTTTGTTTGTTGGAGAACCTTGAACAATCGTGTGGAAGAATATGGAGAAAACATTTCCTGTCAATACATTTTGTAATATTTTAAGAAGATCTTTCAAGGCAAGATGTATTGTAGAAATATCAACCATTATGTTACTATATGCTACATTGCAATTGATTTGATTCTTATTTTTCGTATCAGACCTTTTTATAGTCGACTATATGGTATGGGGTCTTTTATTGTTAAAGGCCTCATGGCTGCCTATACAAGCTTGCATCTATGGAAAATATTTCTTAAAATTCATAGAATACAGAACTAAAGACACTTTTTAAACTTTTGAAAATTATCAATTACGTTAAGATAGTTTGTGTTCAGTTAAGAATAAAGCACAATATGTGATACGTCTATATGAGGGTCCAGATCGGGAGACCATCATTTAAATACTCTTAATTTTTCTATGTGATTTTTTTCTTTTCTTTATATATTTGCCAATATTTTTTAAATGTATATATTTTAGCAACTTATTATTTTTTATTTTCTTTTTTGTTTGTTCTATATTTCTCTAATCATTATTGTAGTGGCCCATTTTTCTGCATATTTCGTTCATTGTCCTTTATTCTATAAAACCCATTCAGACCCCTATATATACCATTCTTCAATTCATGTAATTCTACTTGGAGTTATTTCCATTAACCGATATTTTGGAGTCAAACTGGTTGATTTTTTTTATATCTAGTAACCAAATATCAACATTAATGTATAGGCTAAATATAAGTCATGTAAGTAGATCATAGTGATAAATATGCAAGATTAAATTAATCGAAATTTCTTTAAAAATCTTTTTTCTCAAGTTTAAAGGTCAGTATAAGTTACTGTCTGAAGAAATTTTTACATATTCAAAATAAAAATGACGGAAAAATAAAAGAAATATCTAATGGCTTAAACTATCTAATAGTATTACCAAACTATCCAAATTCCTTATGTTATTTTCATTTTCTCTTTCCTGTTCGTGGAAGTCCTCTGTAAAAAGAGATGACATGTTGAAAGTTTATACTGAACTATATCATTCATAAAATGTATAAAACGTTTAGAACCCCCTCCTTCCTAAAAAAACGAGGAGACGTGGAATTATCTTCAAGAGTGATTCTAAAAGACATTCCACATTGTAAACACTACTGACCATTTCGTAGACGCCATTTTTTTTTCTGTTTAGAGGAAGCCAGAGTGAAACCACTAAACTTTGTCAATAAAGCATCAAACCTGCACCGTGTGGAGTTCGAATTCACAACCTCAGTGCTGAGAGGCTAGTGATACAGTAGTTTAACTACTTAGACAGCTCTGCCATTGATTACTCTCATGTGAAGGACGTCAACTTTGGAGAACTCTGAATGGATGCATGATAATATAACTCAAATGTTTTAGCCAAGATGGAGGGTCCAGCGCTAATAAACATGTTTAACCCCACCCCACTCTTTAGGTGCTTGTTCTTCGTCAGGAGACTGTAAACCAATGGTTTAAAAAGTAAAATCACAAAAATACTGAACTCCGAGTAACATTCAAACGGAAAGTCCCTAATCACATGGCAAAATCAAATGCCAAAACACATCAAACGAATGGACAACAATTATCATATTAAAAATAATGTCAATTAAAGGATCAGAATATATTTATTTTGAAAAAAAACCATTACCCCCTTGATGTTAAATGGTCGTTCCTTAATATGTTAATAAAATATACTCACCAAAGTTATGCTGTCTCTGAACCAAATGCTGTAATGTAAAATGTGTTATACTGCGAGATGGGTATAGATGGTGTAGATGTTCTGGATTCTGTATTCTTTAATTTGTTTAACCATTTTTTAATTTTGTTTTGAAGAGGTTTATGTAGCCTCTATCACATCGTTTTCATGATTATTTTTCAAACTATTTGTTTTAATGCAAGACTTGGATCTTAAGCAACCAACAATTAATCAATATATTTTGGATGTATGTTCTTCGGTGACAGTCTTTACTTGATCTTAATTGTAAATATATATAATCATGTTTCAATTTTAGACTTTCGCGTTGGATTTAAATAGAAGTATAGTTTAAGAGAGTTTATGTGTACCTATGGTTTATAAGTGTAACAGTTTCTTGGATAAATTTGCACTCCCCATGAGTGCAAATTGTAACCACACTTTTTTAACGGTAGAATTCTCATTTCGGCAATAATGTACCTCTAAGGATAGGTAAAAGTTTACAAATATATTTTAGTGTAGATCGCCTGTTTCGGTACTACGAGTGAAAACAGTGACAAAATCATGTAGGATATCATTTTCTCTATTTTTGTGCAATTTTCACATTTCTTGATCGGTGTGAGAAAAATATTTCTCCTCACCAGTGAGAAAGCTGTTCTCGGCAAATGATTGGTCGAAGTTTAATTGTGACGTTATATTTTCTTGGTTTCTTTTGGATTTTCCTATTGTGACGTCATGGAAAAAGGCGAACATTCCTGATGACGTCACATAAAAAGTACACAACTTTCTTCAAATCTTTGAAAAGGAAGGATAAAAGTCATTAGGGAAACAGATTCCAGCACTATAACTCGAGTATAACGATATTTCTCCACTCTTAACAGTTAAATTTGAATTATTTAAAAAACTCGGGAAGCCTCGCGCTTTAAATACTAAAATTTAACTGTCTCGAGTGGTGAAATATTGTAACACACTTGTTGCAGTTGTGGAACTATATATCTCAAATAGGATACAAAATTTAAAGAAATCCTTTAGGATAAAGTTAAAATCCTGTAGTGTATTCATACGGTCGGACAGCTGGTAAGCAGACAGAAAGTCACATGACAGAAGGCCACAGGACAACATGTCACAGGACAACAAGCGATAGCATCACAAGTCGCAGGACAGACCGTCACAGGACAGAACGTCGCAGGACAGAACGTCACAGGAAAGAACGTCACAGGACAGAACGTCACAGGACAAAAGATCACAGTATAGAAAGTCACAGAACAGAAAGAAACAGACAAAAAGTAAAACATGTAAAAGGACAAACAGTCATAGGACAAAAAGTCATAGGAAAAAAGTCACAGGAAGGACAGAAAGTCACTAATATGATAGGACAAAAAGTCACAGGACAAAAAGCCACTTTGACAACGTTTTCATAACAAATATTTGTTTATTATTGATTTCTTTTAAAATGAATATTGTTCACAAAGTTCAAATACATATCTATATATTGTAATACTAAATAACGAGATCCAATTTGTTAGCCTGCGGTATAAACGATGAATCAAAGACTACTAGTATATGATTAATATAGGACAATGGCGTCGTTTAAAAATAACACCATTCCAGGCCCATTTATTTACCACATGATCAATATCACCACAAATTAACAAGTTCCAGGTTGAATCCAATATCAATACCACTAGTATATGTCACATGTAGTTTTATCAGATGACAATACGAATACTAAAAATCCAGGCTAACAAAATGGCACAGGTGCTTTAATTCAGTCACTGACCCGTGATGTCGCGGATGTGTTCTAGTATTACATATAACATGCTTAAATGAATAATAGATCAAGAAAAACACCAAAATATTGATAAACTTGTATTGTTTCTTAATCCTATCAACATAATATCAAAACTGAGTTATGACTTTCAGCATCCCATTTGTGTATCTGAACGTTTTTAAGAGGGTACCAAACATTTTGAATTAAATAGATTTGGCTCGTTTAATTTTCATTTAATTTTGACGAATTATTTACTTTGACCTGTTTACAAAAATATGAAATTTCAAGAAATTTGAACCACAAAATTTTCAGAAAAATTCATTGGATATAAAGCAGTTCGTCCAACACTTATTTTGATCACTACGAAGCTTGATTTCTCTTAACTCAAATCATGTGATTAAAATGTTCAGAGGATTCTTAAAGGGTTCACTGCCTTTAAATATGTGTTCCGTCTTTTCTTAACCAGTAGAAACATGATAAATGCTACTAGAAGAACAGGAACCGCTGGCTCTTTCAGATAATTTTGCCCTTATTATATAGCGTCTTTGAAACACCTGTTGCATTCGTCATTGATATATATACTTTGTTTTAATGATACTGTTTGTTGAAATTAAACAATTTATAGCCTTTGTATGATGTCAAAACATATTCACATCGAGCTCATACTTTATCTACAATTGTTATTTGTTATTGCCAAAATGCCAGGGGTAGAGCTCTAATTCATTTGATTTATTGTTTTGATTATGTTAGATATTCCTAAATATAACCGTGCAATATCACTGTTCTGAAAATAACTCATCTCTCTGACGTTTTCATTCTACCTCGGAAAATATAGTTGATTATGTGACTATTTCTAATTGAATCAGATCAAATGTACGAAAAATGATATTATAAAATGTTAGCCTTTGTATGCGGTCGAGACGAGGTTATACTGACAATAGAGAAGCATATTGACAGAGGACAAAGTCTGAGGCAGATATGCTTCTCAAAGTCGATATTATATCGTATTGACTTCATCCAAAGCCTACAGTTCTTATATTAATAATCAACAACTATTGCATGAACAATGTAAAATTGGGGATTTCTAGAATTAGTTTTAGTAACATGCTGTATACCCTGTGCAATGTGCATATTTTGTCCTACAAAAAGCTAAACATAGCAGTATTGGGTTGTAAACTGGGTAAAAACAAATGTACATGCGATCAAGTTTTAACGAATCACAAATCCTCAAAAACATTCGATTACTAATATAATGAATAATTGTGTATCTTTGAATCATTATTGGTCACACTTTGGAGTATAAACTTGAAAATAAGTGTGAAATGACCAGCCGTTGATTTTTTTTTGTTTGAATTGTTTTACATTTGTCATATTATAGCCTTTAAAAACTGACTATGTAGTATTGGCTTTGCTCACTGTTGACGGCTGTACGATGACCTATAGGTGTTATTGTTTGTCTCTTGTGCAGAGCTGTCTCATTGGCAGTCATATCCCATGTGTGACCATTTGTTACATGTATGCAGAAGATATTGTAAAAAACATTTGTTTTCTAAAATACAGGTGACTTTAATCACGAAGTTACCGTATCATCCGAATAACTCTCTAAATAGACATTTTCGAAAAGTCATCTACACGGACACTTATACCGACAACGATACCTACACTGACTAAAAAATATAGGGACCGTATCAAAATGTCAAAATATACTGAATGCATTTAATTTAACATTTATAGCTATATTAACGAGGTAAATTATTTTTAAAAATAAACGCATATATTTTTAATGTGGTGATCCTGCAAATAGGGTGGATATACCATAGAAGAAGAATAATCTCGTAAAACTTGGTTTGACGCAGCAGAGGTAGAAAAAAATACAAATTCATTATTCGTTAGTTGGTTTTCTATAATTTTTAATTCGGAATCTGAGTTAGAAACAACAAGTGCTCTCATCAGTTTTGGAATTCTTTTAGTGATGATTTGTGATATTCCAACTGCTCTCTTCTAATTGTCGAACTGTACTGATTGATCTTTTTAAATCAGTAAATTACATTTCATGTAGTTTTTGGGGTTAAATAAACAAAATGGGTATTCATCTTATCACAACAGATAATCGGGTACACCTTGTTACGTTCAAGCGTGTTTGATTTGACTGGTTTGTCCTGAAAACGTATAATGCAAAAATATTTGATACATCAGTCTCGCTTCAGATCCACTATTTTTATATATTTAGGCTACATTTTGATATTATAAAATTCACATTCACAGTACCAAAAACAGGAAATATATGGGTCAAGTGAAATACCTTTCTAATAAGTCAAAACAACAGAGTAGGTGTGTTTGAATAACATAAGAAAAGCTTCGTACTATTTCAAATGTTTAAACTGGAAGTGTATTTCTTACTTGTATTTTGTTTTACTTTGGTTCACTCATTTTTTAGTGAAAAATTTAGGCATATTAATTATTTTGTTCATGTGGGCCACATGATGTTCACTAACTCCTCCTTGGATTTTTACAAAAGGTTCATGACTTTATAAGTGCATGGATCTTAAAAAAGCATAACTTAAAAAAAACATTTTGTGTGTGTAATCTAGGGTAATTACTCTTCAACCTCTACAGATGTTTAGTCTGCCCTTCCACATAATACTTAAATAGAATTTTTTTAATGTTTTTTTCTTTACTTTCAAAAATTCCCTCTGACAACCAATCAGACAATAGTTTTTAGTTGAAAAAAGGCCTAAAAGTACATGAGATGCTTTATAGCTAGTAGATACAGTTGTCTTTTGAAACACAACTGTCATGTAAGGATCGTAATTATGCCAAGTGGATAAATTTATCGGTTTTCAAGAGCTAAATTGACAGCGCGGGTCATCCCTACAATGGCTTCCACTTTCACGATTGAAAAAAATAATCGGCGTAATTGATCATGAGAGCTAATTTTTACGAAGTAGAATCCTGACTTTCTGTGTAAAGTTCTACTCTTTGACACAAAGTGTTATGATATTGTAACTATCATATTTATTTAGTTGGCCTAACTTGTTTTGTGTGGCCTAAGAATGTTTACATTGTTTTATATTGTGTACAAAATAATACACATTGTGTTACAACTATGCAGTTTAGAAATCACTGGAACAATCATTGATACTCATGGAATGATTAGAACTTTCTATTTCACTTACATAACGTTTCCAGAATGATCATAACAAAAAATGCGTAATTTAAATTTCTAGCGTTGTCTAGAAGTTTCCGTTTGAGTATATATTTAAGTATGCAGACCCTAAAGAGATAGACATAGATAGACTTAGACATCGATAGACATCAACATTCTCAGAAGTTGGATTGACACTTTTATTTACAAACTACAACATACTAGATTGTGACCAGTGGATATAATATTCTGTGGATTCCGAGAAGATTTCCGGATAAAGAAAAGATAAAAGATTGGACATATATTTTGACAGTTAAGTTGACATTTTTTATGTAATACTTCTTGTAAACTTGTGTATAATAAATCTTGTTATATTTTATTATTGATTTGTGTCTTTTGTTGGCTACAATTAAAAGGCGATTTTCTGGCGTAACAAAAGCCTCCCCCTTTTTAAAAAATTATAGTATGAAGATCGATCAATTCTCAGTTTCTAAGCAGAGCCAATAAATAAACAAATCATTGAAAGTATTTTTATGCAGTATTTAAAATGTAAATTATATAAATATTTTATAAATGAATGTGTTCATTGTACACCTTGAGATGACCCCTACTCAAAAAGGTTACCTGTCGTCCTAAGCAAAGGTGTAAGTGTCAGTGTCGATAGTCGATAAGTTTTCGAAAATGTCTATTAGGAGTTATTCTCCTAGGCATATCCCTATCAACTGTATCATTGCTTTGAATAGCAGGTAATCTTGAGTTATATTCGCCATGACTGGAACTAGGGTAAAATTGTGATGTTTCTCTGCCGTTAGTAGGGTCCATACTAACATGTTGATGTGGATGTTCTACATACCCAACGTTGTACCGACCATACCATACGGTGTGTGACTGACCATATGGTGTTTGACTGACCATTTGGTATCTGACTGACAATATGGTGTTGGACTGCCCATATGGTGGCGGACTGACCATACCATTTTGATAGTGTTGAATAGAGTTACCACCAATCATCTATAAATATAAATTATTAATGTTGTCAAAGTACATATGCTTATTAAAATTGATTTTATAATAACTTATTAACAGGAAGTAAATAGAGAAATGTCAACTGCAGTTTCTCTTTCAACATAGCTCTGATTCTTTGTCCTGAAAAGCCGATACTTTTGATCCTTATTTGGTTTATCTTGTCTTCGACAATAACTAGTACATTTGTATATTTGTAATTGCATTAATTTAAACGGCCAGTGCATTAGAATGAAATTGATTTATCCTGAGTGGTACCATCACATGCAGCATTGAGGGCGTTAGGTTTTCCCGCTTCAAAATTATTTTTGCGGTCTTTTATTTACCAAATAGTCATTCAGCACGACAGCGTGAATCTGAACAGTGGACATTTTCTTTGAAAATGTTACCTCTGGCTATAGGTTAATCAGCTTTATATGTATAGAGTTTTTGTTGTTTGATACAGTTGTTTGAATTATATATCATATATGTAGACGTATGTTTGAATACAGTTTACTTTATATTAAAGATAGAAGCGGCGTTGTCGTGCGATCATCCACCTTACCTAGTCTTTGGTATGTTTTAGTCAATTTTACTTCGTTAATATTCCTATACTTGACACAGAAGCGTCAAATATGATTTATTTTTACATTGATTAGTATATAGTTTTACCAGGAGAATAGATTTTATATTTTAGCTTTTTTTCATCAATAAAGACACAGTATTTGTAGAAATGTGCATCTAGTGCAGTAAACCTGGTTTTGTTGACGAGAATTTTAAACTATATTTTAGGACTTGAAGTAAACCAATTGTATTTTTTTCTTTTGGTGTTAGGAAAAAGGTATTTGGAATCTGATGGTCAGTAGTTCTCGTTTGTTGATGTGGTTCATAAGTGTTTCTCGTTTCTCGTTTTTATATAGATTAGACCGTTGGTTTTCCCGTTTGAATGGTTTTACACTAGTAATTTTGGGGCCCTTTATAGCTTACTGTTCGGTGTGAGCCAAGGCTCCATGTTGAAGACCGTACTTTGACCTATAATGGTTTACTTTTATAAATTTTGACTTGGATGGAGAGTTGTCTCATTGGCACTCATACCACATCTTCTTATATCTATTTCATAACTTCTGAATTGAAAGAACGGGATAGGGTCAATCAAAACTCGTATTGTCCGTTAGGGTTGCCTATACATATAGTTCATGTACACTTTGTTAAAAAAAACAACACATTATCATGTGCGCATTCATACTAAAGACCAACCAGGATATTATGTTGTTACAATTTTTCATTCTAATTTGAAATTATTCACTTTCAAGTTGACCTTGCTCATTTCAAAGTCCAAAATAACATAAGATTTCAGTTAACCGATCAAAATAATGTATAAAATGAAACATACATGTAATGTAATATTCAGTTGATGTATAAGAAGTATGATGAACGTTATTATATTAAAAACAGGTGCTGCGTGTGTATTTTATTCATGATATAAGTTTGATTTCGGTTAATTGAGATGCCGTTAATTTAAGGAGTGTTTTCAGATCCTTGTAGGCAAAGTATGGATGCAGGATCTGTATTTTAATCCGAATTTGTATATTGCCTTGTCAGAACGACATTGCAGTATTTTTTTTCTGTGGTATACAGGCAACGTGAGATGCTCTTACTTACATTATTAATCATAGTGTTGCATAATTTATTTTAATGAAACCAGTTTCGGTTTCGTTTTGTGATTTGTTTGTGTTGTGTTTCATGATGGAAGTTATTTTTTGTCATTGTGTTGTGTTTTATTATGGTAGGTGTATTTTTTGGTCATTTTGTATTGGAGGATTTTTTTTTTGGGGGATAAATCCTGATGAGGTAACTGATTTCAATAAATGTGATTTCACTAAATGTTAATGTTCCTTCTCACAAAGTATTATTTTTCTCACTACTACTTTCCTTTGTAATACATCCGACTGCTAAGTGACAGTTTGGTTAGTGGATAGTTGTATACATCATTATATATGTATTTTTCAGATGACCGTTATGATATTAGGAACAAAGATATCGAAAACCTGATAATCCTTATTAAATACTTACTCCACTACTCTGGTAACAATTCCGAGACTCTGACGTGGAAAATAATCCTGCCATTTTGTCAGTTAAAAAATATTTACATTTAAGGAAGAATTTAAAAACAATACATGAAATACGTGGGCTGTCAACCAAAGCATGTATATATCTAAATCACGCAATTATCAAAAGGCTTATATTTAGTAATGTCTTAAGTCAACAATCAGGACGCAAATGTTTTTGAGTAATTCAAATTATCATTAAAATCAAATACTAAGTCATTTATGACATGACATGTAACGTACACGCAAGGTCGCACAATACAAAATCAACTCAATTTTATAAAAATTATTTTCAGCTGTTTTGTTACTTCTTAATATAACAAAACCACAGAATATAAGTGGAAATAAGTTTCCATATCTTGCACTGCTAATGAGTTTTGACGATAATTAGTTTTATAAACAATTGCACGTGTCTGCTTGAAAAAGGAACATGTAGGCAGTACTCTGTAGTTATTCAAAAGAATAATTTGATAACGTTATGACCATTGACCAGCTATAAACATAGAAAAGAGGTTGAATAATGGGTTTACAGAAAAAAGAAGATAATGATATCTAAATAAAATACTTTTCAATATTGGAGCTATCAGGAGAAAAAATAATTGGGGCTATATAGAGATTAAAAGAAAATGTACAGGTACTAGAGGTGGCGTGAATCAGATGTTGATACTAAAAAATCTAAAGATCTTTTAGAGTATATACAATCTAAGACTCTTTAATTTTGCAATAGTATTAAAACATTTGACTTTTCTACACTTTACACAAGTATTCCCCGTTCCAAACTAAAAGACAGATTGCTTTGTATCATAAAAAAAAAAAAATGGCCAACGTAGATACAAGTAGCTTGTTTTAGGGAGAGATAGATCCTACTTTGTAAAAATCACTCTGATTCAAACAAAAATTATCTGAAACGGTTATTATCAAGATGCTTGGCTTCTTTATTGACAACATATTTGTACCGTTTTGAAACGCGTTTTCAGCAAACTATCGCTGGGCCCATATTCTTGCCGAGTTGTTTTTTGATCTCATGACGATGACTTTATACATGAACTTTTTGAAAAGACAGAAAAGTAGTTAGCAGTATTCTTAAACTATACTTTCCGCTATTTAGATGATGTTATCTCACCAAAAACTTTAAAATATGGTGACTATGATGAACGCGTCTATCCAGTCGAAATAGAGATAAATGATCTAACAGATAATGTTAAGTCTGCCTCATATCTTGACTTACATCTAGAAATTGACAATGAGGGTCGGTTGAAAATAAAACGTTACGACAAAAGAGATGATTTCAGCTTCCCAATTGAGAACTTCCCATTTCTATGTAGCAACATTCCAGAAAACCGCATACGGAGAATATATCTTCAAATTGATACAATATTCCGGGGCTTGCATTTCCTATTATGATTTCCTAGATAGAGTTATTTGCATTGTATATCATATAAGTAGACGTTTGTTTGAATACGGTTTTCTTTATATTAAATATAGAAGGGGCGAATATATAGTTATAAAAGGTACCAGGCTTATAATTTAATACGCCAGACGCGCGTTTCGTCTACATTAGACTCATCAGTGACGCTCAGATCAAAATATGCAGAAAGCCAAACAAGTACAAAGTTGAAGAGCATTTATGACCAAAATTCCAAAAGTTGTGCCAAATACGGCTAAGGTGATGTATGCATGGGATAAGAAAATCCTTAATATTTCGAATAATTCATACTTTTGCACAGTAAATTTATAAAATGACCATATAATTGATATTTATGTCAACACCGAAGTGCTTACTACTGGGCTGGTGATACCCTCGGGGACGAAACGTCCACCAGAAGTGGCATCGACCCAGTGGTGTAAATAGTTATCAAAGGTACCAGGCTTATAATTCAATACGCCAGACGCGCGTTTCGTCTACATTAGACTCATTAGTGACGCTCAGATCAAAATATTTAGAAAGCCAAACAAGTACAAAGTTGAAGAGCATTTATGATCAAAAATTCCAAAATGTTGTGCCAAATACGGCTAAGGTGATTTATGCCTGGGATAAGAAAATCCTTAGTATTTCGAATAATTCATACTTTTGCAAACAGTAAATTTATAAAAATGACCATATAATTGATATTCATGTCAACACTGAAGTGCTGACTACTGGGCTGGTGATACCCTCGGGGACAAAACGTCCACCAGCAGTGGCATCGACCCAGTGGTGTAAATAGGTATCAAATCGAAGTCATGCGACTACCTACCTTACCTAGTCTTTGTATGTTTAAGTCAATGTTACTTCGTTAATATTCACATTCTTGACACGGAAGCGTCAAAGATGTTTGGATATATTTTATTTGGTATTGGTTTTATTTTTAAATTGATTAGTATATAGTTTTACCAGGAGAATAGATTTTAAATTTTAGCTTTTTTCATCAATGAAGACACAGTATTAGTATAAATGTGCATCTAGTGCAGTAAACTTGGTTTTGTTCATTTATACCAGCTCGAAATTTAATATTGACGCATCGAGATATCAATTTTAACATTTATTTAGGGACTACAAGTATACCAATTATATTTTTTTCTTTTGGTGTTAGGAAAAAACTGTATTTCATAATTTCTAAATTGAAGGTAGCAGATATGGTCAATCAAAATCGTATTTTCCGTTATGGTTGCCTTTGAATATATTTTATATAGCATGGGGCGAATTACATTGCTATGTAATGCATTATATTACAATTACATTGACAAAACCATGCATTAAATTACAATTACAATAACATGTATTTATCAAAATAATCCATTACATTACAATTACTTTTGCAAAGTAATGCATTGAATTACACATTACATTGTATTTTTTTATCAAGTGAAAAGAAAAATCAATCATTTTGAAAACAATATGAGGTCACAAAAGATTCTCGCATATGCAGTAAATGTTCAATGTATTGAATTTTAGTCTACGTATACATCATGTACATGTAAAAGTTTATTCAATATGTGATACGAATATCACATTTTTGAAATATCATAAGGGTTTCAAAGAATTTATCCTTCATGCAAATTCTACATTTCAAGGTATACATCTCTGTTTTTCTCTAATAGAAATTATAGAGATGAAGTTTAATACTGATTTTAATTTAGTGTTAATTTTATTTTTATAAATGTATATTTGTTTTTCAAACTTCAATCAAAATTTTTACTGAGAATTTTTTCTTAATTATATAATAAACAAAGAGCTTAATGACTAGGTGTCAAAGTGGTGGAAGGATTGATTGCAAAACAAACTAATTAGAGTTATGTGACAATGTTCAATTATCTGTTATTTAATCATAACAAAGTATTCATTGATCTTTTGACAACAATCAAATACAGGACATGTATAAAATAAAATGAATTTAAAAACCTATTATATACAGGTTTTTGTTATTCATTTAGAATTGTAATTTAGTCATTCTAGTATTTATACCATTTTTTCAAGTTTTACCTGGGGCAAAGATTAATCTCCAAATTTCCTCTAGTGATTTATGTAGAGGATGAAATGTAAATAGAAAACAGAAAAATGATTATTCGAATGATTATGTTCTTAGTTAATCAAGAAAACTTAATTCCTGCTTTAGTTAACTCTTTAACAATCTGTTAAAGATATATAGTATGTGAAAAAAAGTAATGCCATGTAATGCAATGTAATGCATGAAATTACACAACTTTTTGCTAAAGTAATGCATAATATTACAATAACATGTAATGCAAAAATTGCTGCATTACACATTACATGCAATTACTTGGGAATATGTAATGCATTACCATGCATTACAATTACAAATTTGCATTACCCAATGCCTGATGTGTTCAACAAACATCAAATTATCATGTGCGCTTTAAAACTAAAGACCAACCAGGAAATTCTGTTGTTACAATTTTTCATTCTTATTTGAAATTCTCAGTTCCAACTTGACATTGTTCATTGTTCATCTCCAACTTGACATGATGCTCTTCTAAGCTGATATTTGTCATTTCAAAGATCAAAATAACACGAGAGTTCGGTTATCAAATCAAAATAATGTATAATAATGAAACCTACATGTAATTTATTTATTTAGATGGAACATTATAGTAAATGTATTTCATGAGGATATTCAGTTCATGTATAAGAAGTATTATGAACGTTATTGTATTAAAAACAGGTGCGTCGTGTGTATTGCATTGATTCTAATAATTTATTTCAGATAATTGAGATGCCGTGACTCTTTAAGCTGTATCTGAAACATAAATACATGTCTTATTGTCAGTTTATAGGGCTTTACATAATTGTTACTCTGTATGATTTGTGCACTATGAAATTTTATGATAAAAAAGAAAAGAAAAAGAACGAATAATTACAATATTCTCATTCCGACCAACAAATTGAGTTTTTTTTTTATTTATGATATGCCTTTAAGTTCTGTATTTTTGTTAAAACTTTAAAAAAAAAATCTCGTCACACACATGCAATTAATTTACATGCGTTTAGAATTTTATATTTCAATGAAAATAAAACTTTAAGAAAATAAAATTGCTGCTTTGTCTTTTGAGAGCCATGTTAGTTCAAAAGTCTACTGTATGCGTCTTAACAATTGCATGCAATATGCCGTAGATTTCTACTCATCTGTCATATTCAGATTTCTAATTTCATAGTTTTCTATAAGTTTCACTAATTCCAATATGTCTGTAACTTTTAATATCACGAAAAAGTTGACGTTACAAAATTAAAACGATAGAAGAATAAACAGAAATTTTGCCTTTATAAATAAATATTATAGTATCAAAACATCTTTTGAAAGGAATTTATTGGTGTACTTAGTATAAAATTGACCATTTCACGCAAAGCAAATAAAATTCCTAAGGATTTGTATGTTAAGTTTGTTAGTGACTTACTTGTAAAAAGAAGATGTGGTATGATTGCCAATGAGACAACTGTCCACAAGAGACCAAAATGACACAGAAATTAACAACTATAAGTCACCGTACGGCCTTCAACAATGAGCAAAGCCCATACCGCATAGTCAGCTATAAAAGGCCCCGAAATGACAATGTAAAACAATTCAAACGAGAAAACTAACGGCCTTATTTATGTACAAAAATGAATGAAAACAAATATGTAACACATAAACAAACGACAACCACTGAACTACAGGCTCCTGACTTGGGACAGGCACATACATACATAATGTGGCGGGGTTAAACATGTTAGCGGGATCCCAACCTCCCCTAACCTGGGACAGTGATATAACAGTACAACATAAGAACGAACTATAAAATCAGTTGAAAAAGGCTTAACTCATCAGATGGACAAAATACAAGTGGACGTGGCAGGGTACTTGCACATCCAAACAATAAAAGACACTAGGAACAGATCTGAGAGTACTCGCAGTTATCTGACAGCTAGTTCAAAGCCACTAACAACTAATAAAAAATCATGCATCTAAGACTGGTCCAGTTTATAAACCAAAAATTTTTGGAAAAGGGTGTTTAATCCTCATAATTCTTTAAAATCGCAGGAATTTGTTTTCTTCGTTCGTCAAGTCTATCACACATTACTGTGGTTTTGTTCGTTGGATTTCCCTGGCGTAGGAATATATATTAAAGTAGTAATGTCAACTCGGTTATCTAAAAATAATCCCAAAAACGCAATCGGAAGCCTTCTCGCCCAATCATATTAACGTATTTCTAAATATGCAAATCATAAAAGGATTATAGACAGAGAAGATACCAGGGACAATAGCGATCGGAAATGAGTCAAGTACTTACCGACATCTGGTTTTTACATTTTCAATTATGTGTTTGTTCGAAGCCAGAAGCCTGTTCGCTAGTGTTTATCGTTGCTTTTCAATTTGTTGGTGCATGTCATAATTATGAGTGTGAAGATGTAGCATACGGAATACAAAATAAAGTGCAGAATGTGCACAATAAAGGGTGCAAAACATAAAGAATAGATAAAAATATGCAAAAATATAAAGAATAGAGAACTATGGGTTAAATGTATTAAGAATAAGGAAAAATGGCAAAACTAAATTAAATTAAAAAAATACAAAAGTTAAGGACCCCCATACAGAGCCTCAATTATATTGCAATTTTTGGCGTAATCGGATGATTATCTCTTTTGAATTGGCTCACAGTTAGTCAACCTTTTACAAGTTGCTATACGGTATGGGGTTTTGCTCATTGTTGAAGGCCGTACAGTGATACACCTTTGTTTTTTATTTTGGTCTTTAATGAATAGTTGTTTCATTGACAATCATACAAAATCTTGTATTTTTGTTTATAAACCATAATAGATGAAACCGACAACTACACACGCACTACTGACTCAAGAGTTACATGCATATTCTGCAATCAAAATTTATTCCCTTAAAGACTTAAAGACGTCAAACCTCTCAGGTAGGTGTATGTCAAAATACCAGTACAGTCCTTGACCGGTTTACACTTCCCAATTACACCATGCACCATTCCTCATACACAATACACGCTGCATTGGTCAATATAACCCACAATGCAAAGTGTTAAAAAAATGGTACTCTATACACACTGTGTATCATCGCCACCGGAAATTGGGTACTAACGAAGCGGAGAGAAATAGAAAAAAATAGTAAACAAGCTAAGAATTCATTCAATTTAAAGCAATTTCACTCATTTGATGAGGGTGCCGCTTAAGAAATGATTTTCTGATATATAATTCTTTAAATTATTAGGCCGATAAGTACAAAATTAAGACAAGATTTTGTGTTATACTCCAAAACTTACCACTTAGTACCGGAAAATTTCGAGGTCGATCGTCCTCTGTCGCCCCATTGTCAAGATATTGAACTGTTTTTCATTATTTTTCCAGACACGTTTTTAGATTATTATAGTGTGGCATCATATTTACTGAAATTGGTTGTCAAAAATATGTTTTTTTAAAGAATATGGACAAAAACATTGTTTGTTTATTATACGGCAAATTGCAGGACGTTGTACGGCGAATTACAAAATAACAACTTTTGTCTGTACGGCGTCTTGCAATATATTGTAATTTTAAGATGAAATTTATCACTGTTTAGATAATATCAAGTGACGATATTTTGTCGATATCAAAGCTTTACAGGCTTACAAATATACAAAATAAACTATATATATGGAATTCATCTCCAATACCATTTGTACATAAGTTACATGTTCTTTCCTCCCTTGGGATATTGAACCAACGACCAGTTTCTATAGGTAAATGTAAATTAGATGTACGCAGTAATAAGTAAAACAACATAATTTTTGAAAAACAAAAAGTCTTATTTATTTATCTATCATTGCTCCTTTACAGCATGATATTTGGATTGTACATCGTTTATTTGTGTTCAGTTGTTCTTGTTTTTAGGAAGAACAAAATACGAAAAGTCAAACAATCGTAAAACAAGGAGTAATTTAAAAATAAGAAGTGATATGATTTCCAATAAGACAACTTTCCATCAGGTACCAAATGACTTAGTTTAAAACTACAAAATGTATAGGTTTGCGTACGGACTTCAACAATGAGCAAAAACCATACCGCATAGTAAGCTATAAAGGGTCCCGAAATGGCATATGTAAAACTATCCAAACGAGGAAACTAAAACGTATTCCCTTTTACTTTTGGGGAGAAGAATGATATAACTAAGGTATAATTAGTATTAATGCGCTTTTTATTAAGTATTAAATAATATATGGAGAACACACGTATTTACATTTTTACATTTTGTTTCCCAATTATTTATTTACATGTCGTAAGTAAAATCATCGGTCGGGTCGTCGTTGCGGCAGAACTTTTTACATTGTCTATCAGATTTTCTACAGACGTCCTTGCACTTCTTCCTTTTGTTTTTGTTCTTGTAGTCCTGGTTACAATTTGATTTACATCTGTCCATTCTTCGGCGACAGATGTCGAGACAGTCTCTAGTCAATTGATTACCTTTGACCTCTACCATTAGCACCATAGCTACCATCAACATAACAACGAGGACTTTGGTCTGAAATAATAAAAATAAACGTAAATAGTACTTTCGAAAAAGTCAAATAACAAGAATAACGAACTCTAAGTAAAATTCAAATCAAATAGTCCCTTTTCAAATGGCAAAATCAAAAACTCAAACACATCAAACGAACGGAAAATCACTGTCTTATTCCTGACTTGGTACAGGCATTTCCTTATGTAGAAAATAGTGGATTAAACCTGGTTTTATAGCAAGCTAATAAAACGATGTATAATTACGATTTTGTATTTAGATTGTTTTTACAAGGAAAGAACATGATCCTGCGCTATGGTGTGTTTTAAGTATTGAGATTTTCGACATGCTAATAGATATAAGAAGATGTGGTTTGAATGCCGATGAAACAACTCTCCATCCAAGTCACATGCAATTTATAAAAGTAAACCATAAGCACATTTGTTATAACTATACTGATTGGATGATTAAAAATATCTATAACAATCTATCTTACTTTCGAATAATAAACCTATTTTTCTGAGCACTAAAACGTACGTACTAAACATATACAAACTTATAGACACGTGTGAACTCAAGTTTTGCGTACTAAAACATAAGGAAGCTACCATTTGGTTGTTATGTAATCTCTATCTCTATCTAGATATAAGAAGATGTGGTATGAGTGCCAATGAGACAACTCTCCATAAAATAAGATTCATCAATTCATTTGTAACGATAATTTTCATTGGCCGTTGACAAATAATTTGAAGGATTAGATTCCACGTTCTACCAGTCCGTAACTGACTGTTTAGATTGCACTCTATTCGGTCCTGCCTTTTTATTAGTTTATCCTGACTCTTTTTACATAACTTGTCATCCTGTCTTTTTTTTGGCAAAGTAGCTCATCCTGCCTTTTTTTCAAAACTCCTGTCCTGCCTTTTTTTCAAATTTCAAACTAGCCCCCCTAAAATCAAATGATAGCTCCCTAAGATCATAACACCTGCATACTTCTACATACATATATACTAAGTCATATACCTATATTCTGCCTAAGTAATCAATGTACAGCTATCAAGAACAGGAGTTATGAACGCTCATTAACGTTTAACCCCAGCACATTCCAAATGTATCTGTCCCTACCAGGAGACTCTTATTCAATGGTTGTCGATGGTGTATGTTTGTTTTTCAAAAATTGTTTTGATATTGACCAGACCGTTAGTTTTCGCATTTGAAATGTTTTACACTTTGCCATGTCGGAGTCTGTTACAGTTCATTATAAAGTATTGATTTTGCTCATTGTTGAAGGCCGTACGGTGACATGAAATTGCTCATGTCCATGTTATTTGAACTCAGGTGGATAAAAGTCTAATTGAGAGTAATATCACATCGTTTTATTTTTTTTGGTGAGGTGAAATCAAGTGAACCATTGCCAACTGATAGAGTATTTTTAAACTGATGTCTTAGACTAGGGCATTTGGTACTAAAACTAAATTTTATTTTGCTTTAAAGGCACGTTGTTTTGATTTTTTGTTTGACGACGTTGGGGGTTTTAAACGACCTTGACTACCGACGAGGGTTTTGCAGATTGGTCGATTTTTTGTGTTATACTTTTCTGTACATTTTATTCTCGCAGAGGATTTGGAAAAGGAAAAGTTACGGCGAGTTTGTTGTTAATAAATTTTATCTAACACAATGGCTTCAATCTTACAAGGATCTGACCACACTCCGTTTTACTTTCTGTTCTGGTAATTATTACATCAGCCAATGATATTTCAGCCTTCAAATGTTTGAATATGTGTATTGATACAACAAAACCAGAGGATCCCGAAAAACATAAGTAGAATGGATTGTTTTCAGTTTCTTGTAGTCACTAAGTAAATTTTAAAAGTTCGAATTATTTCTTTAAGCAAGTGGATTAATATCCACATAGCAGCAAAGTTAGATATGATAATTGATAAAATTAACGAATGTCTGTAGGTAGGATCGAATAATGTACACAAGAGAATACAGAGACGCTAATAAACTGGACAATCATTCGTCACAACTCGGATGATTCCGTACATCTATCGGAATTACCCGAAGTTAGACGATTTCTGGTCACCATGACGTTAATTTGTAAGGTCAAGGATGCAGTGATCCAGTTTTTCACATTAACAAATTTGAATGACCTAAAAAAATCAGCCAAGAACAGTATAGTAAAAGAGTTTTTTTACTCTTCTGGTTATAGAAATAACCCGAATCAAGCATATAAAAATATTCTTAGAGCAAGAATATTTCATCTTTTCTCCGGTCATTTTTTTTTCAAGCAAACGCTATTTGTGTCAATAAAATAAGATTCATCAATTCATTTGTAACGATAATTTTCATTGGCCGTTGACAAATAATTTGAAGGATTAGATTCCACGTTCTACCAGTCCGTAACTAAAAAACCTCCATTTTTAATTCCGGGTTTTTTTTGTGTATGTAATTTCTTAAAAAATAAACAAGAAATCTTCTTTTTGTTTATATATACATGTATGGAAACCATTCAGAAGCGTACGGAAATAGTCTCCTTATCTATCATTGTGCACTTCATAATGTGACTGAAAATCATATACTATCAATTTACTTTAAATTGGATGTTATTCAACTGTCAGAGGTTTTGGATGGTCGGCTTCGATTTATTTAAAACAATAATCAAAAGTGAGTATTCTAGCAATATCTTGTTTTAAGACTAAAGAAACGATTTTAAAAATGTTTACCTAAAATTTGTAATTATCTTGAATTGAATAAAAGAAGATTTGAGGTATAATACCAGTTAGCCAATGGAATAACAACCCAGCAACGCAAATAAACAAATTAAAGACACATTAAAGTAAACACATAGACTTTATACAATATGTTACGTTCTTACTCGTTCCAAGTCTGAGCAACCTCATGGGGTTTTCTATTATGTTATAACTTGACTTTTTTTATAGCAACTGTGATTATTTGATTACCAGACGAAATATTTCATGATTATTTGATTATTTGATAATCTAGGACTGTGTTTTTCTTTATTTGATTATCTTGTTTAAAACAGATAATTAATGATTATGTAATTATATTGGTAAACAATTTATAATTATGTGGTTACTTGGATACCCCCATGAGTGGCCTCAAGTATAAAACAAAGTGGGAATTATTTAGATACAAAGTATTTAATGAATTTAAGGAATGACTGAAATATGTTTTTCTGTCTATGAAGAAATAACATAAAAAAATGTGGTGCACACTGAATAACCCGCGAAGAGGGGTATTTTAAAGTGTGCACCACATTTTTAAGGTTATTTCGAATAGACAGAAAAAATATTACATTCTTTCCTTATAATTTAATTCTAAATTCCATTCTTTAAGAAGTAAACTTTGAATAAAAACGTTGGTGACGTCACGGTCACATGACAAAATTATGTCTATGAGCTGATAGACAAAACACTTTCGGCCAACCAAAAGACGTGTTAAAACCAAAATTAAATTATTCCAGATTAGACAACAACACCAAATTAATTTTCCAAATAAAATAAAACTACAAACACGTCAGAAGACTAAAAAATTTGACGCACCCATAACTGTATTTGTCAAATATTACTCTGCTCTTTCTATATTAGAAAGAGGTGGTACGGGATTGCTCAACTTTACAATTTCTTCTTTGCTAAATGTCCTGTGCCCGACTTGGGACTGACCCGTGCATATTTGACAGGGTCAACCTAGTTCAAATGATTTCCTTTACTAAAGTACTAATAGCTTGTAAAAATAAACGTATTTTTGAGAACTGAACCAATGACTGAATCTTAAGGACGTTCTAAGCTGAGGTTTTGGAATTTGTGTCAAATGTTCAGACTCCTTGGTGTTTTTCCATACGATACAAGGTAAAATATTTTGCCCCATAAAACTCATTTATCTTTTTATATAAAACTTAATAGCTCATTAAAGGTCACTTGCTAAAATTTAAGCAGATTCTTGATTTTTTTCTTTTGATTTGAGACCCAAATAATACCTCTGCAAATATAAGGTAAAAGTCCGAGTCAGCCTTTTCCTGCCATATTTTAAAAGTCAAATATCTCGAAAAGGAGCTCCATGACATATCAATATTTTTAGCTTATTTTGTTCCTTAACTATAATGCACTTCCTACTTGTTGTATCAATTTTAAATTCTTGATTTGTTGAATTTCACCTAAGTACATCATTAAGGACGTTCGCTCCTCTGTTTCTAAGTATCAAGCTTTGAAAAAGACTGTTATACATAGATAGGATATAAATAACGGAAATAAAAAGGAAAAAATGGAGAGTCAGCTTCCATGTTTTCGAGAGATATACTATTGAAAAATTCTCTCTAGATTTTCCTTACATTTAACATTGACTCCTTTTTTTCTATCAAAAACTATGTAAAAATATAAAGGATTTTTAAAGATTTCCGAGTATGGCTTTTAAGAATATAAGTGATAAAATTATGAAAAGAAAAGTAGGGGCAAGTGGGCAAAATTTTCAATGACACTACATTGATAAAACCAGAGGATTTCGAATATCTGACAAAAATTAAAAAACAAGGGGAGCGAACATCCTTAATCACAACCGTGCACATTAAAATCCTTTTTGTTTTAACTTCTGTTGAAATTACAATTAAACATGTTTATAATGCATTGTAATGGTAACCATAAGAACCAGATAAAATTAACCTTATACTTTTATTTACATTACAGTAGTTTAGCACCGACTATTCAATTTCATCTTTTGCAGGGGTCGAGGTTTAAAAAAATGTTGTAGAAAGGAAACGAACAAAAAAAAATGGATTTCCTGTATATTAGATATTAGGTGAAAAAAAAAAAAAAAAACGTAAATTCTTATTCATGTATCAATTTGGATGAAATGCTTTTTTTTTAAAGTCGAGAAAAAATGAGAATAGTTACAAAGTAAAAAAAGCAGTTCTTACCTCCATTTTCAAAATCTGCTTTGTTGGAATCTGTGAATTTTCAGAATACTAATAATCACAGCTTAATTCCTTATATACAAACCGGAGACTGCCCCGAGCTTGTGTTTAATCAGATTAATAAAATTTAATTAGTAACTTTAAACAGAAAAAAAAAAAAATTAAACGCCGAACCTGCTATATACCGAATGTTGCCATAAACCAATGATGATAATCTATTATATGTAAAAATATGTCTGTCTTTGTATTCTATATAGTACATAGTATGCACAGCCCTTTAAAACTATTCCCAATTTCGTATGTTGGCAGTCGCCCTTTTGTTTTATTTTTGTATTTAGAAAGGGCGATTTGCTATTTAATTAATTTGTTATTATAAAATTCGTACTTATTAGTAGTATTTACAGCTGGGTGTACATTGTAAGAAAATATAAATTCTATTTGTGCGAGCGTAAGAAACAGGGAGAAAAGCATTTCACAGCGAGTATATATACATTAAATATTTGCCGATAATGTTTGTTCATTGCTTTTATCATGTGAAAGATGAAAACGACACTCTTCGACTATAGTATTTGGATACATTTTAACAAAACAGTTCAAACTTATTTCAATTTTTTGTTTTGTTGATTATAAGTAAATTTGTTTAACTTCGGAAATTACAATTTATTTATAAAAAGTAAAGTATTTATTTTTTATATTTGTTTAAATCAATCCGCGCATTCATTTTGAATTTTTAAGAGGTAAATTTCGCGCACACGTAATGCATTTTGTCACGCAAACATAGGACGAATTCGCGCCGGTTAAATCCCAGAACTCTTTAACTTTCCAAATATTTTTTTCTATATCCACATACTAGGTTTAAAAAATTCAGAGGCAAGTGCCTGTGTACGAATGACTGAATCTTTTGCCATCCTGCTTGTGTCGGATGAAAAAAACAAAAGTCCATAGTTTGTAGAGAGAAAATATCCTTTAGTGTTACAAGTAAAAAAGTGCGAACGTTTTTGTCCTTAACTTGGCTTGAACACAAACGTCGATGAAGACCCAGAAATGAACAGCGTATTTTTATCTTACATTTTCGCTCAAAATTAACGTAGGATACCATTTTATATTAAATCATGAAAGCAACACATTATAATTTGTATTTTTATCGTTTTCTAAACAATTAGCTGATTGCAAAATAAAATACGTGGTATATCTTAAAATAACAGATATCAAGTAAAAAAATGTGTCAAATCAGTTAAAAAGCTTATGGGGACGGATCATAGTTGATAAGAGTTGAAAATACATAAGATATTCTAATACATTGCAGTGAAATTGTAGATACCACATCTTGCCTTTTACAAATTTTTGCTTTTCAAATTATTATATATTCTTTTTGGATATGGTATGCGCTAACACGCATGCCAAGATATGAATAAAATACCTTTCAACATTTTACAACACATCTCATCTGATACCTAAACGTTGTCTAAAAAATCTCCTATGAATGAATTTATATCTTAAAAAAAAAAAAAAAAAAACCAGAGAGAAAGAGAGCGGCTTAAAAAAAAACAAAAAACAAAAAACACACACACACACACACACACACACACACACACACACACACACACACACACACACACACACACACACACACACACACACACACACACACACACACACACACACACACACACACACACACACACACACACACACACACACACACACACACACACACACACACACACACACACACACACACACACACACACACACACACACACACACACACACAGAGAGAAAAAGATTGTTTTACATTTTGTATAGGATTACACTAACGTTTTATGATGAGATATACATGTAGTTAATATCACGTACATGTACTGTAATGCCATTGCCATAGGAATTAAATACATAAATTGTCATCTGTTTAAGCATGTTTTAAATTTTTATCTGATAAACCATGCTATAACAGGTTTCATCTATAATACCTAATTTACGTGTCGTTTACCACCTGCTGATAATATACTGGTAATACCGAGATTAAACTGGTCTGCCATTCCATCTAAAGCTGCGCAGGGTTAGTTTGGAGATAAGTGAACACAACAGTGATCCAGTTTATACCGATATAAGGGGACAACCATTTGATATTCGGGAGGGGGGGGGGGGAGAGGTTTTATTTTCATATGTTGCTAAGCATACTTATTTGTCTGTGGCTGTTACACTCAAAAATTACTTTCACTTTTGTATATGCTTGTTTCCTACATTTCGTGTTGCAGAATATTCATTTTCATCCATTTTACACAAAGTTATTTATTTTCAGTTCTTACCAAGCCTAGTTATCTATTTTTCAATATCCATCTCCCCCAGAAAATCAGATGCATGGTCAGATACAAATGTATTTATACCATGACGCCACTAAATGGGATTGTAATATCCTGTATTTATCATGATTTAGCACGAAACAAGGTTGAATTGCTAGAAAGGCCCTCTCCTAAATTGTCGAAAGCAATCATTTTGCATTAACCATAATTGCATGGTGTAAATACAATATATACACACAATTGGGCTAACGGCCTCGTAGGTATATCTACCATAATTATTGAAAAATGTGTCAATATTTTCAGAGTGGCTATATTTGTCTTTCTAATGCAGTGCGGATGTTACTCATTTCAAATAACCATTTACGTGTGTTTTCGGATTAGCATTTGGAGCAGCAGGGGTAATATGCGTGATTTCTGAATATTGATAGAAAATGTACTAGAAATTGTTAATAACAATTCAAAAGAACAAAAAACAACATTAATATTTTTGCAATAAAATATTCCTCGGGTCTGGAAAAGTTCACAAAATGTTTATGGCATGTAGATTTACCGCGAGTTCCTTTGAATTTTATTTTATCCAAAATATTTTAATAGTGAATTTATGTCTTTTTGTGATACACAAAAATAAGTGCCACTCCGGCTTCCTCTACCAATAAAAACTGACCGCCACGAAATAGAACAAAAGTACTGAAAGTGCACCAATCAATCAATTATACAAAAACACATTAATTTTGTTTTTATACAAGGAATTTGATATGATTCGTAGCTATGCAAGAGCCTATTTTCTTATGATTTATAATGTATAAATAAATATTATCTATTAATTATAGACGAATTTCCTATAATATTTCAATGTTTTAGTCCTCTATTTTATTTCCATATAATACACTTAAATATAATGATGTATTATATTTTATTGAGAGATGAGAAAATATTGAATTATAAATATTGATTAATGTCGAAATAAATTTGTGTTAAAAGTAGATTAAAGAATGAAATTTTCAGTCATATTTCAAATAAAAAATAGTATACATTTACCTGAAGCAAGAACCAAGACAAAATGACCGCGCTGAAGTACGTTCATTATTCATTTTTCATTGTTCAAAATTCAATAATGAATAATGAAATAGTTCACTATTCACTATTCATTGTTAAGTGATGAATAATGAATAATGAAATAGTTTATGTTTCATTATTCAAGTTGAAGCGGTGAATAGTGAAATAAAAATAAAAATTGAGGCTGTGACACTATATATAGCTATATCCCGTATTTCTAAATTAGTCTTTTGGTGTTATCTAACAAATATTCAAATTGATATCAGAAAAATAAATAAAAACACTAGCTCTTTAAATTTTAATTTGATTTACTTATCTGGTTCCTAGTTTCGGAGGATAAACTAGTGGGTTTTCCTAACTATTTTTAACAGAAATTCATTGGTTCAATGTATGGACGACCTGAATACCAAAACATATATATATATATATATATATATATATAAATTAAAATACTCTACGTCGTCTTTTTTCTTTTCACTGGACCTTTAATATTCTTCATCCTCAAATTATAGATAAAACATTAATGGGGTTACGGAGGACCTCAATGCCAAAATACGCGTGAAAATTAAGAAATTATAGCCAATTTTGAATAATGAAATGGATATTTTGAATAATGGAATGGACTGCTGCAACCCGTCAGCCCCTAATCAAGGAAAAATTTATACACCAAATTAAAGCTTATTGATAGAGGAATAAACTGAGTATAAACGATATGTGCCGCAATGACCATTAGAGGGTTACGGAGGACCTAAATGCCAAAATAAGCGTGAAAATTAAGAAATAGCCAATTTTGAATAATGACATGGATATTTTGAATAATGGAATGGACTGCTGCGACCCTTTAGTCCCTAATTATAGATATACCTTATACCTCATTCGAAAGCTTATCAATAGAGGAATAGAGGAAAATACGCGTGAACATTAAGAAATAGCTTATTTTGAATAATGGAATGGAATGCTACGACCTTCAGCCCCTAAATACAGAGAAACCTTATACACCATTCGAAAGCTTATCGACACAGGAACAAAATGGTTATAATCAATATGTGCCGTAATGCCCATTAGAGGGGTTACGGAGGACCTACTCCTACAGTTACTGAGGGCTAGTTCAAAGCCAATTACCATTAATAAATAAATCATGTTATCCGAAACTAAAATATCAATCATTCATCCAACAGATTTAGTGTAAAGACGTCATAAACAGTCTGAGAAATGCATGTATAAATTATTTTTAGGGCCAGCTGAAGTGCGCCTTTGGGTGCAGGATGTTCTCGAGGTGTTAAAGACCCAGTGGTGGCCTTGAACGGTTTCTGCTCTTTGGTCGGGTTGTTGTCTCTTTGACGCATTCCCTTTTCCATTCTCAATTCTATGACCTTGTGCAATACCCAAATATAAGTTAACAGTATCGACTGGATGTAGGATCATATACAGCAATATACATTCATTTATGTTTTACTTTTTCAAAACAAAATTAATGTTAATACCAATAAAACAATATTTAAACATTTTCCTACTACGGTAAATTGATACCGTTTAAGAATGAATTTATTCAACGGTCAATTAGTTTACATGGATCGTATTTAAATTTACGGGCTGTATAAACAACATCGCCGTAAAAATAGAATGTGATATTCCGCTTTAGATAAGAACTCTACAGGTACAGCCAAACTTTAAAACTAAAGATTTGTATCTATAATGAAAGAATTTGGTAATTTAAAGATTATATTCTTTTTTTTTTTTTTTTTTTTTTTTTGGTGACGAAATCCTGACTTAATAATTTATCATTGTACATAAATTGTGTTCATTGAAATCTTAAAGGCGACTATAGACACGGGCATAGCGAACTCGTTGTGACATATACACACCGTAAAAAGGGCGAAAAGAACACCACCGTGCTAAAGGCGAAAATAAACAATCGGGAAAGGAAAACTGTCACTTTTGTCGAAATTTTTATATAGAGAAACTGAAATATCCAAATATAGAAAGGAAAAGTATTGCTGTCTGTATTGGATTTATTTCAATTTATTTTTTTTTGTAAATTCCGGAATTTCTTATTATTTTTAAAAGCAAAAATATATTCAAGGGTTTTAGATCTATAAAATTAAATGTAATCTAGACAGAATTTGACAAGTCTGCTATTAAAGGGTGTAATTGGTAACCATCGGAATTTCTTCAACGTGTCGATAAACTGTATTGTCGAAACGTACATTATTATATGTTGTCAAGAAGAAAACTAAATTTAAAGCTTTAATTATCTCATCACAGTTCCAGTATGTATATATAATAGAAAAGTAAAGGATATGGGTTATCCATTCATGACACAGCAAAAGCAAACACGCACAAAAGCAAAGGAACATCTCTTTTATTGCTGTTCTTCATCTCAAAGTCACAGTGAGGCATTTAACACTTAGCAACAAAAAAAAAAAAAATCTTGCAAGTTTAAGACAGCCCCTATCACCGGTTTTAACGGAATTCTTTGTAAAATAATTCGAGTAGACTTTGTAAGATGTTACACCACCAAACAAAGGATATGGGTTATCAATTCATGACACAAAATCAGTGCATGCAAAGCTAAAAAACACACAGACAAAAAGCAAAGGAACAGCGATATTATTGCTGTTCTTCATCTCAAGGTCACAGTGAGGCATTCAAAACGGAGCAAAAGAAAAAAAAACTCTCACCCCACTGCAAGTTTAAGACGGCCCCTATCACCGATTTGAGCGAAAAATAATTAGGATAGACTTTGTAAGATGTAACACCACCAAATCGGGCCCAGTAAAAAAAAAAAACATACTGGAAAGTAGCATATTTCTCGTTTTCATAAAAGAAGAAGGCTTCATATGAGTTTTAGCAAACAAATCTCTTCAACCAGATTTGTTAAAGGACCGTTTAAATAAATTAGAGAACATCTGTTTGATATAAAAATTAAAAAACTCCAATTACGATACCATTATATGTGATAGTGTAATGTATAGAGTTGAAAATTATAACTGTCAACCGAATTGAACAGACCATCAAAAGCACTTAATGTATCCAAAACACCGAAATACTAGTAGTTAATGACACTTCAAAATAGTTTATTCCATTTTTTCATATGCTTTATTATAAAATTAATAACCAGTTTTTAAAGAAGTAAGGAAACTAGTTAAAACCGAGAAAGATTAGCAGTAGAACATTTACTAGAAGCCTAGAAGAAACAAAATATAAACGGATTTTGTGTAGTTTAGGATGCCGATACATAGTAGGGACTTTCAAATTTTCAGAGGAGAGCTTAAGATGACCGGTGGTAGTGACATGCAAAACACCCCCTCGCACCACACGATAAGAAATGGACGTGAGTCGCGGCTTATCGGAGCCCCGTTAGGATTATTTGACTCTGTGTGAAGCGCACGGCCATAAATGTAGTTAAATGAGTAATTTCATTCTTAAGGACTTCCGTGTAGTATTTACGTCATACCACCACCACATTGGTGGCTGCTTTATAAAAATAAGGAGATGTGGTAAGATTGCATCTGAGACAATTATCCACCAAAGTTCAAATGAAGTGGATTTAAGCAATTATAGGCAACCGTACGGCCTTGAACAATGAGAAAACCCATACTGTATAGTCGGCTCTAAAATGCCTAGACAGGAAAAATGTAAAACAAATCAATTGAGAAAACCAACGGCCTGATTTATAACCAAACAATTTACGAAAACATATGACATACATAAATCAACAACAACCAGTGAACTACAGGCTCCTGACTTGGGACAGGCACATATAGAACAGGTTAAACTAGTTTGTTGGCGCCTAACCATCCCCTGGGACAGTGGTGTAACAATACAAACTAAAAGCAGTTGAAAAGGGCTTAACTCATCAGATCGATACACATCATGCAGAAAACATCTAACGAAAAACAAACCGGACGTGGAAGCGTATCTATACATCAACAACAAAAAGACATTGAGTAAAGATCTTGTTACTAACGGCTGGTTCAAAGCCAATAACAACTAATAATAATAAATAAAAATGTATCGATCAGTACAAATCCATCATCCAATGGATTTAGCGTAAAGACATCATTAACAGTCAGAGAAATTCATGACCTTGTGCAATGCCAAAATATAGGTATCGATAGATAGTTGTCAGCCGGTATAAACACAAAACGCTTTTAAAGTACTTACATTTTGTCTTTAGTCCTAGAAATGGGTGTATAACTTACTTTTTGTATTTCTAATTTTTTCAAAATGTGATATGCGGATATCAACAATATTCAGACATTCTGATAATGAAATAGGAATCAAGTGATTTTTGTCAGATTTTTTTTACATCAATTTTACAATACATGCAGGATGAAAGAGCATCTCTAATGACCTGATAACACACTTTCCAATTTATTTTCGACGATGGATAGTGGTCATTTTCAGAAATTAAAGGTGGTTCTATGTTTTGAACGGTAAATGTCAATTCGAGAGGACGGAAAGCTGTAATGATACGTTTACCCTCATATTTTGGACTGAAAAACGATGTTGTATCACACTCGTTATAAATATTGTGCAATTTACTAATTGGCATTTACATAATAATTGATGTTTACCTTTACTTTTACCAAAAAAAATGAAGAAAAAATCCAAAATAATATTTATCATTAATACAATGTCTTTCAAAAAAATCTATAAAACTTTCCTTTAATTAATTTTCAAAATATCTAATAATTAACAGTAAATTTCAAACTATATTTATTCATAATTTCTAAAATTAAAATTTGATGCTATATGTATTTTTAATTATGAATATACTAACAATTTCTATTAATTGTGCTATACAGCTCTGAATTGGGATTGGGATTGAAAATTGGACAAAGCATAGGTTTCTAACTCAGAATGAATGTTGACTTAAAAATAACTTGAAAGTTTGAAATTGAACATTTCCTATTATTGTCCAATATCCAAAATCTGAATACATGGTTAGATTCAGCATATGAAAGAACTCCAAGAATTCAATTTTGATGAAATCAAACGAAGTTAAATATTTCACCCTTTGGACCTCAATATGGACCAACTTGATAACGGGGCCAAAAATCTAAAATCTGAATGCACAGTTTGAATCAACATATCAAAGAACCCCATAAATTGAATTTTGTTGAAATCAAAGAAAGTTTAATTTTGGACCCCAATTTGAACTAACTTAAAAATTGGACCAAAAATAAAATAGAGGCTCTCAAGAGCCTTTGTCGCTCACCTGTATCTACTGTTGTTTTGGAAATCATGTAAAATAAGGCTAAAATCATAATTAATAGTATTAGATACCATAATAATGATTGGTTTGGTTTAATTTGGCTCAGTAGTTATATCAAAAGCAGGTCATCCCATTGAAGTCTTACAATAGTTACAGAAGATATTTGAAAACCAGGCCCAAAATAAAAATCTGAATTACACAGTTAGATTCAGTATATCAAAGAATCCCAAGATTTCAATTTTCGCTGAAATCAAACTAAGTTAAATTTTGACCCTTTGAACCTCAATGTGGACCAATTTAAAACAGGGCCCAAAATCCAAAATCTAAAAACACGGTTATATTCAGCATATTAAAGAACCCCGACAATTCAAGACTTTGAATTAAACCCTATTGAATTTGGTCAAGAAATAAACAATTCATACAAAGTATTAGAAAAGTATTGTTTTTGCTCCTTTTGGTCCTTAATTTAAAAACAATTCGGACAATAACCCCAAAGTCAATCCCAACCTTCCTTTCGAGGTATGAAACCTTGTGATAAAATTTCATAAATATCCATACACTTATACACAAATAAGTGTCCTGAGACAAGAAACATTCTTCTTTTGGCTCCTTTTAGCCGCTATTTCCTAAACAGTAGGGATAATAACCCCAACATCAATCCCAATCTTCCTTTGTGGTATGGAACCTTTTGGTACAATTTCATAGAGATCCATATATTTCATCTGTACGGAAAATTTAAAGGTGAATTATCAGGGCATAGGTTTAATTTTGGACACTAAAATATTTGCATCAAACAAATGTAGCATGTAGATATATACATATATATGTAAAATGTATTTTTTTTGTGTGTGCTTTAATTGTAGTCTGTATTTATATGTTGTTCATTTCTTGTAATTAGTATACTTGTGCTTAAAATGTAAATCTTCAGTATAATGGAGGAAATAAAGAGAATCAATCAATCAATTAATTAATTCATTATTCAAAAATAAGTTATTTCTTAATTGTTGGGCGTATTTTGGCATTTATGTCCTCCGTAATCCCTCTAATGGGCATTGCGGCACATATTGATTATAACCATTTTGTCACTCTGTCGATAAGCTTTCGAATGGTGTATAAGGTTTCTCTGTAATTAGGGCTGAAGGTCGTAGCAGTCCATTCCATTATTCAAAATAAGCTACTAGTATTTCTTATTGTTCACGCGTATTTTGACATTTAGGTCCTCCGAAACTCCTCTAATAGGCGTTGCGGGACATATTGACTATATACCTTTTGTTCCTCTATTGATAAGCTTTCGAATGAGGTATAAGGTATATCTATAATTAGGGCTAAAGGGTCGCAGCAGTCCATTCCATTATTCAAAATATCCATTTCATTATTCAAAATTGGCTATTTCTTAATTTTCACGCGTATTTTGGCATTTAGGTCCTCCGTAACCCTCTAATGGTCATTGCGGCACATATCGTTTATACTCAGTTTATTCCTCTATCAATAAGCTTAATTTGGTGTATAAATTTTTCCTTGATTAGGGGCTGACGGGTTGCAGCAGTCCATTCCATTATTCAAAATAAGCTATTTCTTAATGTTCACGCGTATTTCGATATTTAGGTCCTTCGTTACTCCTCTAATATGCGTTGCGGAACATATTGACTATATACCTTTTGTTCCTCTATTGATAAGCTTTCGAATGAGGTATAAGGTATATCTATAATTAGGGACTAAAGGGTCGCAGCAGTCCATTCCATTATTCAAAATATCCATTTCATTATTCAAAATTGGCTATTTCTTAATTTTCACGCGTATTTTGGCATTTAGGTCCTCCGTAACCCCTCTAAAGGAAGCCCTTTTCATATGACTTGCATGTGTTGGACCCCTTTGAAAATGACTTGAATCGCGCTTGTTAAGACATTTTTTTTTTGAATGTGTACCCTTTTATCCATATTTTCAATAGAAAGTCATTTTGAATTATTTGAACAATTTAAAAAAATGCACTCCTTAGCCCAGATGCATCACTCGAACCTTATTCACAATCTTGCGTCAAAATGACAATTTAAAATAGTTTTGTATTCTATTAGTAGCCGACCGTGCGAGGGCTGTATAGCCAGTCAAGGTCGTTAAAACTCCATCATCATATTCTATTGATATCTAGTTATTAAAAAAACCATACGAATTCTCACTCGAATGATTTTGGGTCCTCTAGCCTATCGAGGTTAATGTAGCAAACAGAAATCAGTCCCAGATCGGCATAATATAACAACCGACATTATTTAGGTTATTCGCAGTCTTCATTCAAAACTAATTATCTCTTGTAATTTTCAGAAGGATTTTCTGACACTTGCGAGAAAAATCAAAACAATCGCTTTTAAAGAGCAATGATTTCATCCGAGATAATTAGTACGAGGGTCTAGATTGGTGTCCTTCATTTCTTTATTTAGTTTCATAGACCAGTTTTCTTTATACTTTATATTTTAGCAACCCATTATTATCTGTTCTTTATTTTTAAGCCATTTTTCTGTTTATTTTTATTTAATTGTGTCTACTCCCATAGTACAGAACAAAGGCTTACCTCGAAAAGAAATGCATTGACGAGTTTTAAGGGAGCAACCATTTATTTCAATAAAAAAGAGGGCTTGGGGTATGTTTTTTTTTGTCTGAATCAGAAATTTTATTTTTTGTTTGTATTTTGACGCTTTCAATCAAATTGTTTCTTCTTTAAAATTTAACACTATTAAGTATGGGAAAATCTGAATTCAGAAAACATTTTTTCCATCTGCTTGACCACGATATTTTTTTCACCAAACGGGGATCAGAAATTATTTTAAAGAAAAAACATACCCACCTTTGAAGTTAAATGGTCGTTTCCTAGGACACATCTTATCAATGATATTTTTTTATTCATTTTCACCTTTAATGGAAAAGAAGTATTTTACCTTCAGCACTATTGGCATTTTGGTACCGGTGAGTTTTTGTTGGGAAGCCGGAATTCCTGGAGTTGACCACGGACCTTAGGCAGGAAATTGGAAATCCTAGTCTATTTTGGAGTTGAACGCACCTTCCACGTGCGAGGCTAAAACTCAAAAACTCGGTTTTGACAGGCTAATAATACAGTAGTAGAACTATTTACTAGACCACTCGGCCACTGAGGTTCTTACGCTATCGAAAATGCGTTATTTAGTAAGTTTATTTTGGAACTTTAATCAAACAGTCAGTAAAAACTTAACCAACTACTCATCTACTTTGTTTCCCCAAGCATGCAATAATGTAACCATTATTGTCTGTCAGTTTTGTTTTATATTGGAATGGTTAAAGACCTAGCTTGCTTATGCAAGTTGTATAGTTTGGTACAAACGCAAGGACTTTAATAAATAGTTATGATAAAAAAGAAAAAAGACGACACTGAAATATTGAATTATTAAAGTCTACGCTTATGAATTTTAACGAACTGTTCGAATGGAGTTATCATCAGGAACGATTATATAACCCTGAGGGAAAAAAGGGGTCTGTTATTTTCCCCTAAAAACATTTTCCCAACTAAAAAATACATTTTTGATCAGGAGAATAAAGAAAATAAATCATCTAATTGAGAGTGTTTGTCATTCGATTTAATGATAGAATCCTAACAAAATAAATTGCAACAAAAATAAATATTTCGATGCTTCTGTCGTACTAAAAAGAAATATGAAAAAAAATATGAACATCCTCCTACCTTCAAAGTTAAATTATAGTTTTCTGATGCCATTTTCTTTTTGCTTGTGGCAATTAAGACAAACAGTATTTTTGTTGTTAATTCTCTGTTTTTTCTTGTGTGATGGAAGTGTCTGCTTGCATTTTACATAAACAAAATAATTTAAAAGGTGTGGTATGATTGCCAATGAGACAACTATACCAGAGACAAAATAACAACCTTTACTGCATAGTAAGCTATATGTACACGGAAGCCGATTAAAAGAATGAATTCGAATAAAACAAATCATCTACTTAATGCCCCAGTCCCACTAGACCACGATCGCACCACGCTCACCGCGATCTTAAATAAATTCAGATCGTGGTGAGGTCGCGGTATGAGAGGCATGAAAATGTAGATTTTCGTTGTTTTCACGATGCTACTACGTCCTCATTACGCTTCTACAACGATCCTGCTACGATTATACCACGTTCTAACCACGCTTATTCTGCGACCTCACTACGATTATCACGATCTTTCTACGCTCATCACGTCCTCACTACGACCATACCACGATTTATCCGATTGCAACACGATCTTACCACGCTTCTACTGCGATTATAGCACGCTCTTATAACGACCATACTACGATCATACCACGTTCATACCGCGATCTTACTACGCTCCCAGCAATAACGTCAACATCGTGTTCCATATAAATACTGTATCATTCCTTCTATTTCTCATTGATACGTAGAGTTTCTCGGAAACAACGCAGTCATGCAAACAAAATCTACGTAAGGGTAAGGGTAGAGGTAGAGACAGAGGGAGATCTGACAGTAACGAATTATGATCCAGTAGATATATGTCGGACCGACCAATCCATCCTGATTCACAACTTATTGCTGGTCCATCAAGATCAAATGACGATGCTTTAGTGAACGATAGTAGGGAAGACACAGATGTGTCAAGCATGATTGAGCCGTTGGAGATAAAGGAAAAGAGGTCCAAATTACATACAGACAAACAAAAGCTGGAGAGCTTTTATAAATTTTATATGACAATGACAATGAGCATGATGATCGTAGTATGAACGTAGTCAGGTCGTAAGAACAGCGTGATGAGGACGGCATGGGCGTGCTAAAATCGAACTATGGTCTTGAACAGGGTGGTATAAGTGTGATGTAAACGTGGTATAGTCGTAGTGGAAGCGTGTTTGGGTCGCTGTAAGAACGTGATGGTCGTAGTGAGGTCGTAGTAAAGTCGCTGTGACATCGTAGCGCAGTATCCCCGACTAGCTTCGCGCTTTCGCTACGCTGTCGCTACGATGGTACAGCGACCATTGCGATCTTACCACGACCTTACTGCGCTCTCACTACGCTTCTACTACGACCTGATTTCGCCACGACCGCACCACGATTGTTTTGAACATGTTCAAAGTTGGCCACGTTTATCACGATCATGAAGACCTCACCACGACCATACTACGACCTTACTGTGATCTGCACGATCGCACTACGATCGTCAAAATTTTCATTTTTTTCACAGATCGTAGTGCGATCGTGGCCTAGTGGGACTGCGGTATATTAGTTGTCAAAAAGGGGGGGGGGTGGTGGTTCCTACACCCGGAACACCCCTAGGGAGCTACCATTTGATTTTTATAGGGGGGAGCTAGGATGAAAAATTTCGTCCTGCATTTTTTTAGTTGTAATCTCTGGCCTGCCTTTTTATTTTTCACTGTTTTCCATTTTGCATTTTTAATTAGTTTATCCTGACTTTTTTACATAAATTGTCATCCTGCCTTTTTTGCAAAGTGTCTCATCCAGCCTTTTTTTTACTCAAAACTCCTGTCCTGCCTTGTTTTTTTTTAAATTTCAGCTTAACAACCTCACCCCCTCTTCCCCAATGAAAATCAAATGGTAGCTCACTTACCCTGGATCTGCCACATCTGAAATATTAGAATACTAATCTATTTTGCCATATTGAAAAGAGGTCAATAATTACAATACATTACAATATTACCACATTTTGTTTTGGCCAACAGCATTTAACAGTAAGTAATCAATGATTGAAATAGATTGAACATGTTGAAAGCTGATAAATGGATTCAGCAGAATGATGTTAATTAAATACCGTTTAAACATTTTGTTAGAAGGGATCTACGAAACATTTACAAAAATGTTTTAAAAAGGAAATATCAATCTTTCTGAAGAATTCTAAAAGTTAACAGAATGTCATGCTATATAAATTAGAAAGTTATTTTCTGTGAATTATTTTCTTGCTTTAAAAAGAAAAATAGATTACAAATAATCTAGGTACTAAATGGAAACTTGTGTGGTTGTCTTTTTTCGAATACTTCGCAGACTTCACACGAATAAATTGGTTGATACGAGGTTTGTTTATTTGAGGTACACATATACAACCATTCAAGTTACCTACCCTGAGTATGTTCATTTTTTAAATTTCAAAATGTTAAAAATTAAAAGATTTTAAAATTATTTTAAAGTTAAGAATTCTAAAGAATGATCAATTATCAAAATCAAAATATATTGAGATAAGACCTTTACTTCAACATTCAAAATTTTGTGCTCAAACCTAATGAAGGGCGTTAACTGAAGGTATGGGTACCAACCTATCCAAGATACAGTAGTGTTCCGGACGTTGGACTGCTTCAATGCATAGCCCTGACGGAGAAGAACACTATGCAGCCGTAACCGTGCACTATATCACGAAAGTATTTTCTTGTAGGCTTAATATAGTCTTAAAGAATTTATTTTGGATAGGAAGTGTTCATCCTTTCTCTTTCTTTCCCTCTCCATGCTCCCCCTTTGTCAATTTTTCACTTTCTCTCTTGTGCTCTCTTGTCTATCAATTGCCCTGTCTCTATCACAGTTTCTCTTCCTCTCACACTTTCCCTTTATCACTTTCATTCTCTCTTTCTCTTTTCCTGTAACTTTAATTTTTTCACTTTTCTTTCTCTATTTCTATCATCTTTTGTCTTCATTCTCTCTTTCCCCCCCTCTCTCTCCCCTGTCTACTCTCTCTCGAGAGAGTTGGGTCGCCGTGGGAGAGTGAGTGGGGTATAGAGAGTGGGGTAGAGTAGAGAGCGAGAGCGAGAGGGAGACAACAGTAGAGTGGCACAGAGCGGTACAAAGTGGTAGAAAAAGAGAGTAGTAGGAGAGTGGGTGATTGAGAATGCGAGTAAGAGAATGGATGAGCGAGAATGCGAGAGTGACAGATGTAAAGAGCTTAAAAGTGTGCATATGACTGGCAGTAGGAGTGGGAGTGGGACAGTGAGAATTGCATAGTACGTGAAAGATTATGGGAGGAAGAGGAACAATGAGAGAGACACTAGGAGTGAGAGTAGGAGAGAGGGTATGATAGATAAGTTTGGGAGGGAAATAGAACGGGAGGAGTAATGTTTTTTGAGTTGTTCGTTCTCTAGAATGTTTTTAATCCTGAATATATTGGTTTGTTTTGTTTTGCAGCACAAAATTCGTTGTTTGCCTATTAGAATCGACATATTTATGAATTACAATTCATGTCATGCTTTTGGAACATTTATAAAAGGGAACATCGGTATTATATTAAAAAATATCAACACATTGATTACGATTGGTGTAAACATATTGACAATAGATATTAGAAGATGTGATATGAGTGCTAATGAGACAACTCGCCATCAAATGCACAATAAGTAAAAAGTAAACTATTAATAAGTCAAAGAACGGTCTTCAACACGGAGCCTTGGCTCACACCGAACAGCAAGCTATTAAAGGCCCAAAAATGATCAGTGTAAAACCATTAAAACAGGAAAACCAATGGCCTAATCTACAGAAAAACGAAAAACGAAAAATCAAAAACACTTATAAACCACATCAAAATGAGTATGAAGCGTGTCATGCAAGAATCATTTATTAATCTAGACTGAAGGTTTTCAGTAGATTTAACAGAAACATAGACGAAAATAAACGAAAGCAAAACATGTAATTTTTATATCAATGCTAAACAAATCATGTTTGCTACATCCATCCAATAAATCAGTAAATAAATGTTATCCCTTTTTGAACTACAAAGCTTATTTCTAAGAAGTTTAGCCTTAGTAACCTTATAGAATATTCTTGTTTGCATGCAACTTTCCGATAATAAGGTATATTATTTTAATTTGCGTCGAAAAGATACATTTATAATTGGGAATCCGAGAGAATAATATAAGTTTTTTCACTAAATGCAAATAAGGACACGCCATTGGTTGAATTCTCATTCTGAAGAACGGTTTTAACCAATAACAATGTGTTTTACTACTCTGTTATTATTGTATATTTCTAAGCATGCTTATATTGTAAAAATGTAATAACATTTATGAACAATTATAAACAATAAACAATACTATCAAACGCCAATCAACGAGAAACACTGTATCAGAGGCCCTTGTCTTTGGACAGGAAACTACAGAACAATGTAGGGTAAACACTGTTTGTAATCGATAGACCTTCCTCCTAACATTTAGCAGTAGTGTCACCGCAAATCATTTTTCCTGTACAGGGTTAAATTCATCAGTTCCTTATTAAGCACAGAACCACGGCAAGAGATACAGTCCTTGGATGGTGTAAACTTCCACTTACATCATACATCATTACACCATTCACCATACACCATTACACCATACACCCTGTGCCATTACACCATACACGTTACACCATACACCCTGTGCCATTACACCATACACCCTGTGCCATTATTACACCATACACCCTGTGCCATTACACCATACACCCTGTGCCATTACACCATACACCCTGTGTCATTACACCATACACCCTGTGTCATTACACCATACACCCTGTGCCATTACACCATACACCCTGTGTCATTACACCATACACCCTGTGCCATTACACCATACACCCTGTGCCATTACACCATACACCCTGTGCCATACACCCTGTGCCATTACACCATACACCTGTGACATTACACCATACACCCTGTGCCATTACACCATACACCCTGTGCCATTACACCATACACCCTGTGCCATTACACCATACACCCTGTGCCATTACACCATACACCCTGTGACATTACACCATACACCCTGTGACATTACACCATACACCCTGTGCCATTACACCATACACATTACACCTTTGCACTACACACCTTACACATTACACCATAATGCGATTTGATTTCAAAGAAAGCGTGCGACTACAAAATAATTTATTTATTTTAAAAAACGAATTTTGATCACAATATTGTAAATTAATGTATAAAATTAAATCAGTTCTTATAAAATAAGAATGGTTCGCTGTGACAAAATAAGAATGGTCGCTGTGACAAAATAAGAATGGTTCGCTGTGATAAAATAAGAATGGTTCGCTGTGACAAAATAAGAATAGTTCGCTGTGACAAAATAAGAATGGTTCGCTGTGATAAAATAAGAATGGTTCGCTGTGATACAATTAGAAAGGTCACTGTGACAAAATAAGAATGATTCGCTGTGATAAAATAAGAATGGTACGATGTGACAAAACAAGAATTGTTCGCTTTGACAAAATAGGAATGGTTCGCTGTGACAAAATTTGAATTGTTCGAGGTGACAAAATAAGAATAGTTCGCTGTGACAAAAAAAAAAAGGAATGGTTATCTGTGACAAAATAAGAATGATTCGCTTTCGCTGTGACCAAATAAGAATAGTTCGCTGTGACAAAATAAGAATAGTTCGCTGTGACAAAAAAAAAAAAAGAATGGTTATCTGTGACAAAATAAGAATGATTCGCTGTGACAAAATAAGAATAGTTCGCTGTGACAAAAAAAAATGGTTATCTGTGACAAAATTAGAATGATTCGCTGTGACAAAAAAAGAATAGTTCGCTGTGACAAAAAAAAAACAAAAAAAAACGAATGGTTATTTGTGACAAAATAAGAATGATTCGCTGTGACAAAATAAGAATGGTTCACTGTCACAAAAAAAGAATGGTTATCTGTGACAAAATAAGAATGATTCGATGTGACAAAATAAGAATAGTTCGCTGTGACAAAAAAAAGAATGATTCGCTGTGACAAAATAGGAATGATTCGCTGTGACAAAATAAGAATAGTTCGCTTTGACAAAATAAGAATGATTCGCTGTGACAAAATAAGAATGGTTCGCTGTGACAAAATAAGAATAGTTCGCTTTGACAAAATAAGAATAGTTCGCTGTGACAGAATAAGAATGGTTCGCTGTGACCAAATAAGAATAGTTCGCTGTGACAAAAAAAAAAAAAGAATGATTCGCTGTGACAAAATAAGAATGATGCGCTGTGACAAAATAAGAATAGTTCGCTTTGACAAAATAAGAATGATTCGCTGTGACAAAATAAGAATAGTTCGCTTTGACAAAATAAGAATAGTTCGCTGTGACCAAATAAGAATGGTTCGATGTGACAAAAAAGAATGGTTTGCTGTGCCAAAATAAGAATGATTCGATGTGACAAAATATGAATAGTTCACTGTGACAAAATATTAATGGTTCGCTGTGACAAAATAAGAATAGTTCGCTGTGACAGAATAAGAATGATTCGCTGTGACAAAATAAGAATAGTTCGCTGTGACAGAATAAAATGGTTCGCTGTGACAAAATAAGAATAGTTTGCTGTGACAAAATAAGAATAGTTTGGTGTGACAGATAAGAATGATTCGCTGTGACCAAATAAGAATAGTTCGCTTTGACAAAATAAGAATAGTTCGCTGTGACCAAATAAGAATGGTTCGATGTGACAAAATAAGAATGGTTTGCTGTGCCAAAATAAGAATGATTCGATGTGACAAAATATGAACGGTTTACTGTGACAAACAATTAATGGTTCGATGTGACAAAAATAAGAATGGTACGCAGTGAAAAAATAGGAATGGTTCGCTGCGACAAAATAAGAATGATTCGCTGTGACCAAATAAGAATAGTTCGCTTTGACAAAATAAGAATAGTTCGCTGTGACCAAATAAGAATGGTTCGATGTGACAAAATAAGAATGGTTTGCTGTGCCAAAATAAGAATGATTCGATGTGACAAAATATGAACGGTTTACTGTGACAAACAATGAATGGTTCGATGTGACAAAAATAAGAATTGTACGCAGTGAAAAAATAGGAATGGTTCGCTGCGACAAAATTAGAATGGTTCGATGTGACAAAGAAAGAATGGTTTTCTGAGACAAAAAAAAAAAAAAAAAAAATGGTTATTTGTGACATGATAAGAATGTTTCGCTGTGACAAAACAAAGTCTTTTGTGGCAAAGTATGTTCAACTGTGGCAAAATATGGTTCATTGTATCGAGTTTTACGAGTGATATCGATGATCTTCTGAAGATAAATACTGCAAACCATCTAATTTTCGCGAGCGATTTATTTTAGCGACTTTCGCGACTAGAAAAAGAACACAAATATAAATCGTTGCGAATATGTAAAACTTGGATTTTTTCTTATCTATCTACATGAAGTAAATTTGAGAATCGCGAAATTAAATCGCCGCGAAATTGTCTAGGAAGGATAAGCGCGAAATAAAGTATCCACGAAAATAAGTTGGCTTACAGTATTCAACTTCTATCATGTTAGCAGATACATTTTGTTTAAAATTTGCTATAAAAGAGACTCGTACATACAGTATTGGTTTCTCTTTAGTAATGACATATTTCAGTATGAGAAATTAATAGATAATTATCTCATCTCTGTCAAGTTTAAAATATCGAATTCTTAAACCAATATGATACATTAATGTCATTGAAACAACAATACAATCGTTTACTGTTTCATATTACAACAAGTAAAGCGATAGAGAAGTCAACAAGAAGAAAAAAAAAAAAACAAAAAAAAAAACAAAACATTATATCATTGTAACAATAAGACAAAGGAAAGACATAAACAAATATGTCAATAACGAGACAATCCACAAGGTGTCAAATACTGGCTTAAAATTCATCAAGAAGACATTAGACAAAAGCTAATTTACTATTTATAAATACACTGTAACAATTAGGCAAAGAAAAAATTACATTACAAAAATTATCACTACCGACACAATCAACAAACTATTAAGGACTGGCTTAAAATTCACCAAGAAGACATTAGACAAAAGCTATTATATCATAAATACATGATCTGATACGAAAGAATCACAGATATTACTCGTGATAAAACTAATGACTTGTTTTAGGTAGAGACATTAAACCTTTGTGAACATTTATTTTTCTCATTTGGTTCATGTATATAACCTTTGATTGAAGTTATGCTCCCTGTTCGGTGCAGGTATTTACACTTTTGGCGAGATAACATCTGTATTTTTGTAGTAATTGTATATAATCTGTGATACAAAAAAAAAAAAAAAAAAGACACCACCCTGATTTATGTGTGGTTCAAATATCAAACGCGTTGTCGAAATCCTGGTACAAGTGTTGTACAGGTATTTAGTCTGTGTAACAGGGAATAGTTTATACTGAGTTAAAATTTCTCCTTCATGTGCGGTATATGCATCAAAACTGTTGGTAAACTGCTTCAAGTGTGGTACTGGTATTATTCATTTAGAAAAAATCTGTTTTATATGTGATACAGGTAACAAGAATCTGGTAAAAAAATATAACGTAATATGTGGTACAGGTATTTAACCTGTGCACGCTAAAAAAATTTACGGAATGTGAAGTACACGTTTACAACTTCTGTTAACAAATCTGATAAAGTAAATTGCGTGATAAGTTAATGATTGTAAGTTCACAAACGAAGTTAATCAATATGTAACAAAGAGGAAACATGCAATCTGAAAAAACAACGCTAGTCACTTATATGTCCAATTTGTGTCATTAAATAGATGTATTGTTGGAAATGAGACACGATAAATGGATTGTAATACTGTAATTTCAGAAGATCAACGTAAGACGTATTTAATGACGAACTTCGAAATTATCAAGAAAATTAGGGTCTAATTTCTTCTGTCTAAACTTTATTAAAAGTTACATTGTTTCTGGCTATTTGTGTTAGTACCATTTTATAGATGATTAATTAAACATAATATATATTTCTAAATATCCATATACTACTGTGTCAGGACAGTCCATATGGGTAGGCAAAAGTTAGACAATGTGTCAATGCATCTTCAATGTGTCAAAGTATCTTGAACTGTGTCAAACTTCATGTGAGGTACAATTCTGATCATGTGGTAAAATGTCACACAGCATATCAGCTACAAGTATGATCCATGTAATGAAACTCCTGTTACGTGTTAGTTACTGTTTTTTAAATTTTTCTGGTAAAACGACATACGGCACGAGAGGTTCAAGTATGAAATTTGTGGTAAAATGTCTACTTCATGTGAGGTAAAGTATGCAACCTGTGGTAAAATCCCTGCTTCATACGAGAAATAGTCCTTTTTTCAATACAGTGAATATATGACATCTGTAGTAAAAGTCCTCCTTTCTATAAGGTAGAGATATGAAACACGAGGTAAAAGTAGGAAACCTGTGGTAACAGGAACCGGGGACCCAATTATTTGCCACATTGACACGCATTGAAAAGCATAGTAAATAAATGGGGTGCTGTTCAATTAAAAATACTGATAGCCACCTTGGGACTTCTGGTTCATGTTAGGCATTTGTTTCGAAGTTACTTAGTACAATCTCAGTGCTTCATGACCGGCATTCCGTTGCAAAATTGTGTTTTGATTGTCAACAGGGTGAGTCCGTCTACTTCCGGAGAAGAATAAAGGCTAGAAATTTGGCAATTTATTCTATGTACTGACGCCAGATTACACTTAAATCAATCAAATTTTTACAGAAATTCAAACTAGAAAGCCTACCCTTTCAAATAAATCTACATTCAGTTACAGAACTTGTGTATTAATAACACTACACCAATTTTAATAAAAGTTATATGTTGTTTTTGAGAACTACATTCCTGGGTACCGGACATGGACGCTTCATTCCACTCCTATCTCAATTGACAAGGATTGCCAGTTTTCCTACCGATGGATGGTAGTTCTCTTCGGTCACTCCGGCTTCCTCCACAAATAAAAACTGACCAACAAGAAGTATCACAAATGGCGTTTAACACAAATCAATCAATTTATTCTTTTGTTTTGGCCTAATTTCGTGTCAGTTTTCGGAAGTATTAATGGTCGCATTTTTCACTCGATGAACCGCACTCTGTATGCACTTTAAATTATCCTGTTGTTAATCATTAAAATGTCATTTCTGATTTGTTTAGAATATATCTACCATCTGACCTTTCTTTCACATTCTTAAGAGATTAATGTAATATCAAAAGATGACAAGAATTGCCAATGTTTTTGTCTTATAATCATTATAAGAAATAATTATATAATCACATCAATGCAAAGAAGAACTAGTATGATTTGGTATTAAATCTTTCCCGTAGATTTCTTTTTAAAAACAAAAATTCATTTTTTGTTGAATTAACATGTGAGCAGCTCTTAAGAACAACATCTCTTCAGAGTAAAACATATTGCATCTTTGGACGATATTGCATTCTATATTATATTTAAAACTTTTGGCACGTAGTAGAGAGGTTCCGAGTAAAACGATATTTTCACGCAATCAAATGATAGACAAAATGGCGGTAACGGACATTGCGTCCCCAATGCACACATGAGTGCTGCAGAATTTGAACGCAGTATCATGAAGGGACTTAAGTATGTGAAACTATATCTGTTCATAAAAAGTGTATAGTAAATTATTGAGAAATTCGTTCCCTGGCAGTGTATCAATATACCATTCGACTCACCAGCTCGTTTTTATTTATTTGTTTGTTTGTTAGTTTGAAAGACATTCATGTTTTAAAGTTCATAAATGCACGCGAGAAACTAATTTAGTGTTTAATAACTACTCGGATTGAAAGTGACTGAATAATTCAAATAATTTGTTTAAATAGTTACATTGCAGTTTCTTAGTATGTACAGGAATAACACCGAAATCTCATACTAACTACAATGTTGGCCGGATTTCAAAAAAATATATACGAACTGAAACGTGGATTAGTTTAATTGATAATTGATAATCTTTTCAACTAAATAAGATTCGTTTGTTTTCCACTACTCATACGGGCCAAAAAATAAAAGCGGGAGTTGTTGCTACCTCTGCTTAATAATTACCAAAGTTTAGTATCTGATTGAAAAATAACTCGTGTTGCACTCTTCGCCTCTCAGTAGCAATACTCGTATTTTTATATAGTAGATACATGAAACGGTAAGGTAATGTTCATGTTTTGACTGATAAATATTTTGAACATAATCATTGTTTCATATATAAAACAATGTAACAGAAGATGGGGTTTGATTGTCAATTAGACAACTCTTCACAGAGACCAAATGGCACACCAATCATGCTTAGAAAAGGGAACTATTTTTAGCAAGACCCTGTTTCATATTGGACTCTGAACTATATTCAGCTTAATATACTGTTAATGTTTTGATTTAGTATGGAAACTTTTTTTAGCTTGACCATTTTTCAGTATAAACTTGGAACTACATTGAGCTTGATATTCTATTCAGTGTAGAACGAAATATTTTGATCTTGACCTTTGACAATATATACATATTGACAGTTAACATTCAATTAGTTTGAAATTTACTAAACTATACATAAATCCAATAAATCAGATCATTATTTAGCCTCTATGTCGATAAGTTATTAAAAAAGCTAAGAAACTACATTATATGCATAAAAAAATTAATGTAGAAAATAAATGTTCTGGTAAGATGTAAACACATATTTTGTCGTTAATCAACTCAACCTTGAAACGAAAAATTGCGAAAATTCTAAAGAGACGAAACACAACATCATTATTAATGAGCATGACAAAGGTGAGGAATCAATGAGATAATAATGTGACTATTTAGTATTTAAAGTTAAATTGTATCACTAATTACAAATTGCTTATTTTAGTATGACTTTTAGAAAATTCAGTAAATTCATGAAAAAACTGGTGGAGGGTGTTCACAGAATAGAAAATAACTGACAAACAGGGCAAAAGAAAATGAAATCAAAATAAAGAATAGTAGAAAATATATGCATAAAGAATACAATGCACATGAAGACGGAGCATCTGAGATCACCCCCAGGGTATACTGGTGTTCGGTTTTGTTTAGTCTTTAGTTTTCTGTGTTGTGTTTTATGTACTATTGTTTGTCTGTTTGTCTTTTTCTTTTTTAGCCATGGCGTGCTCAGTTTATTTTCGGTCTATGAGTTTGAATGTCCTTCTCGTATCTGTCGCCCCTCTTTGATGCTAAATTATAAGGAAAAGTGGCTGAATATATAAAATAAAGACATTGAAAACCCCCAGCCAGACCCTCATTCATGAGGGTCGTTGTTTATCAATAATACCAGTAGATTTTTAGGAAGTATCCTGTGGGCTCGTGCATTGGCTCCATATTTATAAGTTCCAAAACCACTAAAAATAAACCAAAATATTATGTTTTCAACGAAAAACGCCTTAAATGGGGCCATGCATATCTTTATTTGTACATGTCTTTGTTGAACGTAGATCTATATTAAAACATCAGACGATACATCTACTAATTAATTAGAAACACGTCAGACTGATTGATGATACTAATAACTAAAATAGATTCACAGAACATTTTTTTCAGATAATGTTCATGACGTTTACTGAATGCAATGCATGACAATGACAACCAATTCAAATTAGAACTTTACCCTGAGACAGACATACTATATTGCTTATTTCGTTTCCATTGAAAGCTGTCAATGTACACCATTTTGTATTGTAAACAATTATCAAACGATTGACCTCCACGTCTTGCATTAAACTGCGAGCGCCATTCCAGCTGATAATAAAATATCATGCAATGAAGATTTATCTAAAAACAACTTTAATTTAATTGCAAGCAGAGCATGCATTAATTGAACGAGGGTCTGTTGATTATTACTGACCATAAAGTGACCATTTTGTGGTCAAGGAAATGAAGTTGGTGTCACATAATCTTGAAAGTAAGACTTCATTAGTAATCACATTCATTATGATATGAACTTTTAAAACATGTATATGAACCAATATGAATTAATGAATATTTATTTGCAAAAGCATACAGAACATGCTATGGCAATACATAATATATACTCAATGCGACAACAGTGTGGACTCGTATTCCTGTAGAGGAGCACTAATGGATTGCTTAACATCAGTAATATCTAATAGATGAAAATTAGGTTCTGCAAATCTTACTCACAAAAATTACTCGAATTGATATATTATTTTTTTAAATGTTTATTTTTTACAGGATTACAAAAAAAAAAACTTGTTATATACACAACTATATCCCGTATTTCGTTTTAGAGGCAGAAAATATTTTTAGTCTTCGCTCAAGCAAGATTATTTTTTGTTTAGTTCTAACCAGGTCAGAAAATTTCGAAATACATGTACCGCCTGTTTTTATTTTTTCTGATCGTAAAAAAAATGATAACATTAACCAGTGTTGCTAACTAAAATCGAATAGAATGGTAACGGGGGAACTATTACGATAAGTCTAAATGACAACTTCATCTTAGATAACGGTTTTTAATTACGAGAAAAATCTTATACTATCTTCTTAGCTACAAAACGCACAAGTGACTCAACGTGACAATGTTTATCGTGTCAAAAAATAACCCACTTCGACACAGTATGGTCTACTGTTCAGAACATGATGGATGCTGTCAGTTTTGTTCTTCTTGTAAAAAAAAAACAGTTCACTGTGTCAAAGTATAAAGCGGTATTCGTAGTACGATCCGCTGTATCGAAATAACATTCAGTGTGGCAAAGTTGTTCAACCGTGTCGAATTATTGTAAGTCCAGGCTGTTTCGAGTGAATTAAATGATCTCATGAAGATAAATATTTACTTTTATTATTTTAGCAAAAACTTTATATTTCCAATTTCAATTAAAACAGATTAATGCATACAGTATTGATTTCCATTCAGTAGTGACATGTCACCTTAGTCTGAGAAATTGACAGTTATTAATTTCTTCTTTGTCAAGCTTTAATAAAAAATGAAATTCTCACAACAATTTGATACATCAATGTCAATGAAACAGAAATACAATCGTTAACTGTTTCATATTACACCGATCAACGACATAGAAATGCCTAAACATCGGAATAAAATCATTGTCTTATTATTACAATTAAACAAAGAAAAAAGTACAAGAAAAATAGTTCAAAACTGAGACAATACATAAGCAGTGATAAGATGATAAAGACTTACTTATAATTCATCACGAAGACACAAGAAGTGAAAATAAGTATAAAGCCTTTTCTTGCTCAATTTGTTTCACATTTACTTCAACTCGCGGTAAATGTAAATGCCAAGTGAAGGCATTGAACATATGTGTCAAGTGATTTTTTTCATTTTTTTTTTTGTATTTTTCAGGTATCTGAGCTGTGGTTAATAATCTGCTTCTTGTGCGGTAAAGGTCTTGAAACTTTTAGTGATTTAAGAGATGCTTTTCTGTAGTGTTGGAATGAAACTTGCATTAACACATTTGATAAAAAGCTATGTGTGGTACAGGTATATATTAACCAAGTATGAAACATGTGGTAAAAGTCCTGCCTCATTTAGGGTGCAGGTATTAAACATGTGGTAAAACGCCATACAGCACATGAGATACAAGTATGACCACTGTCATAAAACTCCTGCTTCGTGTGAGTAATAGTAATTAAACCTGTGATAGAACGTCATACGGCACGAAAAGTTTAAGTATGAAACCTGTGGCAACATTTCTGATTCATGCATTTTTCATGTGAGGTAAAAGTATGCCATCTGTGGTAAAAGCCCTGCTTCATACGACGAACAGGTATGCAACTTGTGATAACAGTCCTTTTTTCTATAAGGTACAGATATAACATGTATAACAAATGTGATAAAAGTCATGCTAATTATAATTACAGGTAGGAAACAAGTGGTAGTAAATCTGATAAATAAATGGCGCGATAAGTCGTCGACATTATGAGCCAACAAAGTTAATCAATATGTAACAAACAGGAAACATGCAATCTGAAAAAAAAAACCAACGCTAGGCAGTTATCTGTGCAATTTGAGTCATTAGGTAGATGTTTTGTAGGAAATGAGACGCGATAAATGGATTTTAATTCTGTAATTTTAGAAGACCATCATTATACGCTTTCGATGGTGAAATTCGAAATAAAGAACTCAAGTCCTTACTTCCACAGGCATGTAATTCAGTGTTTGTCGTTTATTTCTGTATATCATATTTGTTTTTTTTCATTTATTTGTTTTGTACATAGCTCAGACAGATAGTTTTCTCGTTTGAATTTCTCATTGAACTTCAAAATAATTGGATTTTCAGATAATTATATAAAGATGTATACTAACCATGTGGTCAACGCCTGACTTACAGGGTTTGACAACACTGTACTTTCTTTTCTGATGGTGCTATTGTCAACAAAGTTTTGGGGTAAAAATTTGCATGAGGGTTATCCACAATATCTGTTTTTACTCTGATACAAATTTGTTTTTTTGTTAAGAAGATCTTTCTTACTGGTTCAATGTTATGACAATACATTCGAAATTTACACAAATCTTTCTAAATTGCAGTATTGAGCCATCTTAAGGAATGTTCAGTGCAATTAAAAGTTATACAGTAAAGAAGACGAAAGATTTTTTTTTAAATACTTGGTGTTGAAGAAATTTACAAGAAATTTGCCTATTGAAGCTGCGAAATATTAGTACAAAACCCAAGGATCCCGAAAAAGTGGTAAACAGGACGCTGTCAGATCTTTGTAAAAAAGCCTGGATACAGGATCTATCTTTTGATCTGATTTATTTTCAGAGTAAATTATATATTTACATATTACATTTTGCAGACACGACAGATATTGACTGATTACTGAACAAATGACATATTGCAAACATGACTGATGTTTAATGATTACTTGAACTTAACATATTGTATATACGATTGATGAGGGTCTGTATGGGATCTTGATGAGTTTTACCAAAGAGATGATAATAAACAAAAAAGAAAAGAAAAAATCCAAAAATTTAGAATACGCAATATCGGGGTTGCTAATAATTAAGAATATAGCAAAATGTACAAAACAATGAAGGAGAAAATAGCATAAGAATTTAAGTAAAAACAAACAAATTGAGACCTTCATTGATTTTCCTTTCCGGATTAGTTTCGGTGAAATACTAACATCCTGTCATATGAATTCCTATTTTTGATTGAGTTAAGCCTTCCAATTGATGTTTTATCGTGTGTTTTCTATGTTGTGATGTTATACTATTGTTTCAGAAAAAGGGAGAAGGTTTGGTACCATTAAAACGTTTAATCCCGCTGCAAATGTTTGCACCTGTCCTAAGTCAGGAATCTGATGTACAGTAGTTGTCGTTTGTTTATGTAATTTATACGTGTTTCTCGTTTCTCGTTTTTATATATACTAGACCGTTGGTTTTACCGTTTGAATGGTTTTACACTAGTACTTTTGGGGCCCTTTATAGCTTGTTGTTCGGTGTGAGCCAAGGCTCCGTGTTGAAGGCCGTACATTGACCTATAATGGTTTACTTTTATAAATTGTTATTTGGATGGAGAGTTGTCTCATTGGCACTCACACCACATCTTCCTATATCTATTTGCAGATTACAACTTTGATATTATTGTTAATGTTTTGTTATTAGTGACTTTTGTCCTTCAATGATCTCAGTGAAAAATAGAGTAATTTGTTTTCACATGTCATGCAACAACGAACCACAGAAGCGATTTGTATTATGTAAACTATTATGTTTAATTTATATTAGATAGTTTCGTACAAACTTTAAGAAGCAATAACAGATATATTCAAAAATATTGGACATTGAAACATACCACACCAACCACAAAACACCCAACTTCTTCAAATTGAATTTCAAAATTAAGCAACAATGAAATGGTTAAATGTTGTACAGGCACAAAATGAGCGGTGGTTCAACCAGTTATACATACACACAAACCTTTCCTTAGCCTTTCTAAATTATCGTTTGAAAAGTAGAGCACACAAACACAAAAACACCTACAGTCTAGCTATCAACTGGATGGCAAAGTACTTGATCACGATACATATTTTTCTTTACTAAATCTGAAAAGAATAACAAGTTTATATTTTATACAGACAGTAAGCCGCTAACAAAGTTAAACATATTAAAAAAACAACAGAATCCTTGTATATACGGTATCATTATAATTCTCTATTACACTCATATTTAAAAAATGCTACAATTGTTAAGGCTAAAAGCATTCATCTCTTTTCTGCCTCCTTATCTACCCAACATTTCTATTAGGCGATCTATTTACAAATAAAATCCTTTCACCACCCTTATTGTTTTGCCAGGAAGCAGGACACAAGTCCATATTTTGTTTTGACCTAATCTGATGTCAATTTAGGAGGTTTATGATTATACAGTAATACAATGTATCTTTTTTCACATGGCGAATCCAATCGTAATTACTCGGCCATATTCGCCAGTGTATGTACCGAATATGACAGAGTAGTTACGAGTGCTGACGAATCGCACTCTGATTTGTACTTTAGATTTTCCTGTTTCACTAATAAGATGACATTTTCTGTCAGTTATGTAATTACAACCTCTTTCATTTTGTTCTTTGACGAATGTAGCCACCATCTGACCTTTATTTCACAAGAGATTAATGGTATCTTTACAGATGACAATAAATTAATCAATGTTTACCATGTTTTCCCTTTTTAATCAATAAAAGAAATTATTATATAATCAGAAACATACAAAGAAGACTTGGTATGATATGGTATCCAGATCAGATTTCAGAACATCTCCGAAGATTTAAAAATGTTGCATTTTGAACGACATTGCATTTTATACTATATTTTAAAATTTTGGTACGTACTAGAGAGGTTCAAAGTAAAACGATATTTTCACGCAAACAAACAAGTTATAGACAAGATGGCGGTAACGGACAGTGAGTCCCCACTGCACGCATAAGTCCTATAGAAATTGAACGAAGTATCATCAAGGGGCTTAAGTATTTGAAACTGTATCTGTTCATAAAAAGGTTATTGCAAATTATTTAGAAATTCTCTCTCCCGCAGTATATCATATAGCACTCTACTCTCAAGCTCCTACTTTTGTGTGTTTGTTTTTGAAAGTCGAAAGACAGTCATATTCTAAATTAAAAAATGAACGCGAAAAACTGATTTAACGTTCATAACTACTCGGGCTGAAAGAGAATTGAGTAATTCTTATAAATCGTTGAGACATTTATATTTCGGTTTCCGGTATGCCCAGGAATAACACGGAAATCTCACACTACGGTATTGACCGGAATTAAGTAAATATGAACGAACCAAAACGTGGATTAGTTTTATCGATAATTGATTTTCTTTTCTACTTAATAAGATGCGTGTGTTTTCTACTACTGATGTTTTTTTTCCAGGCCCCAAAAAAAAAATAAGCGGGGTTCTAGCATTTCTTACTCCGCTAAAACATTACCATATCAAAGTTCAGTATCTGATTGCAGAATAACTCGTGTTGTACTCATTACCTCTCAGTAGCAATAATCATACTTTTAAATATTAGAAATATGAAACGTTTAGACAATATGCATGTTTGACTGATAAGTATATTGAACATTACCATTGTTTCATGTTTAGAAAAGGAACTATTTTGAGCAAGACCCTTATTTCATATTGGACTGATAACTATTTTCAGCTTGATATATGGTTAGTGTTTTGATTTAGTCTGGAAACTTTTTTGAACTTTCCATTTTTCACGTGTATGCTTATACTTATGCTGTGCTGTAACACCACTGTTCCAGGCTAGGGGAGGGTTAGGCGCTCAAAAACATGTTTAACCCCGCCACATTCTTTATGTGCCTGTACCAAGTCAGGAGCCTGTGGTTCATGTCTGTCAGACTTGTTTTTCGTAAATTGAATTGTTTCATATTTTTCATGTCGGGGCCTTTTATAGCCGACTATACGGTATGGGTTTTTCTCATTGTTGAAGGCCGTACGGTTGCTTATGATTGCTTACATCCACTTCATTTGAACTTTGGTGGATAGTTGTCTTATTGGCAATCCTACCACATCTTCTTATTTTTATATTGGAACTTTTTTTAGCTTGATATTTTATTCAGTGAAGACAGAACTATTTTGATCCTGACCTGGGACACTATATATTGACAGTATACATTCAGTTAGTTTGACATTTACTGAACTATTTCTAAATCCAATAAATTAGAAAATTATTTAGTCGATAAGTAATTGAAATCGCTATGAAACTACAATATGCATGAAAAAACTAATGTGGATAAATGAGCTGATAGGATGTAATTACATATTTTGTCATTAATGAGCTCAACCTTGAAACGAAAAAAATGTGAATGTTCTAAAGACTCAAATAAAAAACATTACAAAATTTTATGAATGCTTTGACAGAATTAAAAATATGTATGACTAAGGTGAGGATTCAACGAGATTTGAAGGTGACTAGATAGCATTAATGTACTATTTTATCACAAATAACAAATTGCTTATTTTAATTATAAATTTGAGAAATATCAATAACGGCCTTAATTTTTCCTATTTTTCAAATATATTTGCGAGGGTATACGAGTACCATGTTAACACTTATATGAGGGTCTGATCGGTGGTGTTTACAGAATAGAGAATAAGTGGCAAACAGGGCAAAAAAATGCCCAAAAAATGAAGAATAGAGGAAAATAGGCATAAAGAATACAAAATAGTTGGGTGCCATATTGAATGGATTACAAAAAAAAAAAAAAAAATGGGCAAAATAAATAAAGAATAAAGAAAAATGGCTTAAAAAATATAGAATAAAGAAATAAAGGACCCCCATTCGGACCTTCTTATATGAGAGACGTTGTTTAGTTAGTGGTAGATTCTGGGGAAGGATCTTCAAAGTTGTTGATTTTGTTTTGCTTCATATTTATAAGTGCGAAAACCGACCAAAATATTATGTATTTTCACAAAACGCACTAAATGGTGTCACATCTACATCTATTTGTTTTTTGTGTGTAAATCAAAACTTACACATCAGTCAAATTTGCATGAGGGTCTGGATTTGGGGGTGAGGATCCTTTATTTCTTTATTTTGTAACATTTTAGATAATTTTTCTCTATTTCCTAATTGATTTGACCCTTATTCTCTATTCTCTAATTGATTTGACCCTTATTCTCTATTCTTTGTATTTCAGCACCCCATTATTCTCTATTCTTTATTTTATGCCCTATTTTTATGAATTCTTATTATTTCTATCCCTTTATTCTGCTGTTTTTGCTCATTATTTTCTATTCTGTAAACCCCATCCAGACTCTCTTGAATAGCTGCTTATATAGATATAAGAAGATGTGGTATGAGTGCCAATGAGACAACTCTCCATCCAAGTCAAAATTTATAAATTTATAAAAGTAAACCATTCTATTTACATGACGTTCTTCAAACGCTTTGAGTACACACCCGTTTTGATATGAGATTATAAAATCAGGCAAACTTATATTCGCTATAGTAAAGATAATGTAAATATTTTATTCCTCATTTAATCATGTTACTTTTACGATTATTCCACGTATGCAAATGAGGGTCTGAAAAAGGGGGGGGGGACGGTCCTTCAATTTTGTTTTCTTTAATTTCAAGCCATTTCTCTCTATGCTTTAAAAAGTGGCCCTATTATTTTCAATTCTTTATATTTTTGCCATTTATTTGTCTTTTCTTTATTCATTTTGCCCATTTTTATATAGTATTGGCCCTTTATTCTCTATTCTGTGAACACCATCATCCTCATAAGAAGCAGTTATGAGTGGATTTATATGAATATATATCTTTACACCTTTAAAAGTAAATTGGCATTAATTTTGTAATTATCATAATTCTGTTCCGAAGCATTTAAGGATGTTTGCTCCTCTTGTTTTGAATTTCTGCCAGATTTTCGGAATCCTCTGGTTTTATCCCTGTATTGCCATTACACAAATTTGCCCACTAATCCCTACTTTTCTTTTCATAATTTTATTACATATAGTTTAAAAGCCATATTTGAAAATCTTATAAAATCCTTGTTATTTTTCATAGTTTTGAAACAAAAAGCGGCCAATGTTAAAAGTATGAAAAATCTAGAGAGAATCATTTCCGCCAAATTTTTAATGGCTTTTATCTCGAAAGCACACGGACCTGCATTTTTTCTTCTTTTTAGTTCCTTTATTTATATACTATCATTTTAGAACAGTCTTTTAAAAAGCTTGTTATATTGAAACAGAGTAGCGAACATCCTTAAAATTGATTTATATGACTTTTGGAGAAAGTCAATTATCAAAAAGAACTATTTGTCAACAGTAAAAAAACAAACAAACAAAGGCAAAACGGTAACAAAAAAATGTCCTTAGGTTTCCAATGATTTTACGGATTTCGAATTACGAAGGAGTAATTTATTATATCAATAGGACGAGATGTTGACAAAACAACTGGTACGTTTTCACTCATGAAATATATAATAAAACAAGGAATTCAACAAGATTTTAGAAATTCGACGGTTCTGTGCAAATAATCTCTGGATTTCATACCAGCACATTTTGTTTGCCTATAGATTCAAAACAGAAATTTCTGTATCGCTGATCCGGCTTTGATTCTAGACAATAATTTATCGTGGTCTATTTAACTTAACGTCCAGTGGCAAAATTCAATGCATATCTAGCAGGACAGGAAAGTCATTCTACACGCAAATCAAAAATGGTATGACCTTACACGTACTTTGAGTATTCTTTTGAACGATTCTCGATTTACCTTATAGAATAATGTTTGAACTAACTTTGTAGCGATTGATAATGTATATGTCAACCTCCATTACAAATTGAAGGGCTCTTTATTTTTAGAATTTTTTTAAGGAAGGCAAAATAAAAACAAAAGGTTTTAACCTATAAAATATGTGTTCGTTTTATTTAGACTGATAAGACGTATATATATATATATTTCCTTTCTGTTTTGTAAAGTTAATTTGCTTGTCAAAGAATTTTAAAGGAAACAAAATTAGACTCAGACATCCATTGCCCGCGCTCTTTCAACTGCTGTATTTCACATTTTGTTTCAGTAGATTTTTTACTAATTTATATTAACCATCTAAAATGAGACAGATTTCATTATGGTCTACCTTATCAACGTAAGGTCCACTGTGTCAACATGCAATCCTCTTTGTCACAATTGCCCTGTAGGTCAAACTTCAGACAACTGAATACAGTCAACAGTGGCAAAGTATGTTCAACTGTGTCATATAAATGTAAGTTTAAGTTGTTACTAATAAAATTCAATGATCTTATGAAGATAAATATTCAACTTTAATAATGTTACAAAATACAGTTTATTTTAATTTTCAAATAAACGAACTCCTTTATTAAGCTCTAATTTCCCTTCATGTTACCTTAGTTTGCAAAATAAATAGTTATTAATCAATTCCTTGTTATTGAAATAGCATTAGTGTTGAAGATATTCCGGGGTAATTTGGCTTTTGAAGCTGCGATTTATCTCGAAAAAATCCGAGGATCCCGACAAAAGTGTAAACAACAGGAAGTAAAGAGGTCAGATCCTTGTAAAATGCGTGCATACATGATCTGATATAATAAAATGGATTTTCAATGTAAAAGAAAACTTAGATATAACATATCGCAGACACGACTGATATTTACTGATTGCTGAACCAACGACACATTTTAAACACAATTCATGTCTATTGTTTAGTTAAACCTGAAATATTGTATATACGAAGGATTAGGGTTAGGATGAGATATGAATTGGGTTTACGGAATATATAACAATGAGCAAACAAGACAAGAGAAAATGGGCAAACATTTAAGAATATAAAATATGGCTTTGATTAATTGATTGATTATTTGTGTTTATGCCACGTTCATCACTATTGGCTATATCGTGACTGTTTTTCTTATTGGTGGAGGAAGCCGGAATGCCCAGACGAACAAGCTACATTTTTCAGGAAAACTGAGAATCCTTTACAATCAAGATTGGAGACAAAGCACCAGCCATGTGCAGGGTTCGGATTCATTACATGAGTGTTGAGAGGCCAGTGATGAAGTAAATGAACTACTGAGACCACTCGGCCATCGAAGATTCTGTAAACTTAGAATGGTTTACTTTTACAAATTGTGACTTGGATGGAGAGTTGTCTCATTGGCACTCATATCACATCTTCTTATATCTAATTAGAGGTTTTAAAATATAAACATTTGAAAAAGTGGACGAAAAAAAGTATGGAGAAAAGGAAAAATATAAAGAAAAGAAAAATATTCTAAGCAATTACACCCCATCTAAACCCTCATTCCTTTTCTTCCTTTTTAGTTGTAGTAAAATACTAACATCCTGTTATTAGAATTTTGTGTTTGCAGTTTACAAATTCACGAACTTTGATATTAGCTTTAATGTTTTGTTAATATTTGACATTTTCCGCTTCTATGATTCCGGGAAAACATTTAAGTAATTTGTTTTTAGATGTCAGGCAACAACGAAGCATGGAGAAAATTTGTATCAATTAACTCTTATGTTTGGCTAGTAGAAAGTTTGCAGTTTTGAATTTCACCATTCTCATTAATTTTATATTTACAACATGGATAGAGGTTTTGCAATTCGCAATTTCCGAGTATAATGCATTCTGTGTAATATTTTCAAAAGCGAACATCAATACATTGTGATTGGTTAAAACTCGTCCTCAGCAATAAGGCCAACAAATTATAGTTGTGTTTCCTGCCTCCTTATAACTGACATAAATGTTCATGCCTAACTTTACATATATAATGGGCATTTTGGTTAAATACCGTGTAAGTGCAGACATTTTGAGTTAAGTACCATCAAAGTCCAGAACAGTTCCTATATAGTCTAATCAAAATCCTTTCATCTACCCACCTGCCCATTTGTTTTGTTTTGCCACTTAGCAAGAAAGAAGTATATATTTTGTTATGGCCTAATCTGATGTAAATGTGGGAGGGTTATGATTGTACAGTAATTACAAAGTAGTTTTCACATGGCGAACCCCACTCTGATTTGTTCTTAGGATTTCCTGTTACATTAATAAGATGACATTTTCTGTCAGCTAAGTAATTAAAACTTCCTTAATTTTTTTCTGTGATGATTGATTGTAGATACCATCCGACCTTTCTTTTCACATTTTTTTAGATTAGTGCTATCTTAATAAACGACAAGAAATTAATCGAAGCTTAGAATGTTTTCCTTATAATCAATATAAGAAAAAAGTATAACAAAACCACAGAACTCTTAGGTAAATTCAAAGAGGAAAATCCATGAAAACTGACATAATTAAACGTTATCAACCAACGAACGAGGAGTAACCAACTGTCTTATTCCTACCGTGGTACATGCATTTTCAAAAGAAAATTGGGAGTTAAATTGGTTTTATAGCTAGCTTTACCTTACCTTCCACATGTATGACAGTTGTATATAGATCCGTTATATTGACAAAACTTGATGGGAAACCCAAACAGACATGAAGGAGGGGTGGGTGGGTGGGTGGGGGAGGGGGGGTGGGTGGTCCTTCAATGCTGTTTTCTTTAATTTCAAGCCATGCCTCTTTATTCTTTCAAAGGTTGCCCTATTATTTTCAATTCTTTATATTTTTCCAATATTTTTATCTTTTCTTTATTCATTTTGCCCATTTTTATATAGTATTGGTCCTTTATTCTTTATTCTGTGAACACCATCATCCTCATAAGTGGCAGTTATGAGTGGATTTACAGGAATATATATTTTTACACCTTGAAAAGTAAACTGTCAATTGTAATTAACATAAATCTACTCCGAAACATTTTAAGGATGTTTGCTCCTCTTGTTTTTGATTTTTTTGCCAGATATTCGGAATCCTCTGGTTTTATCAATGTAGTGCCAATAAACATTTTGCCCACCGACCCGTACTCATTTTTTCATAATTTTATTACATATAGTTTAAAAAGCCATATTTGAAAATCTTATAAAATCCTTGTTATTTTTTCATAGTTTTTGAAACAAAAAAGCGGCCAATGTTAAAAGTATGAAAAATCTAGAGAGAATCATTTCCCGCCAAATTTTCAATGGCTTTTATCTCGAAAACAAGCACACGGACCCTTCATTTTTTTCTGCTTTTTTAGTTCCTTTATTTATATACTATCATTTTAGAACAGTCTTTTAAAAAGCTTGTTATTTTGAAACAGAGTAGCGAACATCCTTAAAATTGATTGATATAATTTTTGGAGAAAGTTTAATTATTAAAAAAGAACTATTTATCAACAGTAGGCAACAAATATCATCAAGGCATAACGTTTACAAAAATGATATCCTTATGTTTCCAATGATTTTTACGGATTTCGAAGTACGAAGGAGTAATTTATTATATAAATAGGACGAGATGTTGACAAAACAACTGGTACGTTTTCACTCATGAAATATATAATAAAAACAAGGAATTCAACAAGATTTTTAGAAATTCGACTGTTCTGTGCAAATAATCTCTGGATTTCATACCAGCACATTTTGTTTGCCTATAGATTCAAAACAGAAATTGCTGTATCACTAATCCTGCTTTGATTCTAGAAAATAACATATCGTGGTCTATTTAACCTAACTAATTTTGTAGCGATTGATAATGTATATGCCAACCTCCATTATAAATTGAAGGGGCTCTTCATTTTTAGAAAAAACAATTTTTTAAGGAAGGAAAAATTAAAACAAAAGGTTTTAACCTATAGAATATGTGTCCGTTTTATTTAGACTGATAAGACGTTTTTCTTTTCTGTTTTTGTAAAGTTAATTTGCTTGTCAAAGAAGTTTAAAGAAAACACAATTAGACTCAGACCTCCATTACCCTTGCTATTTCAACTGCTGTATTTCACATTTTGTTTCAGTAGATTATTTTAATAATTTATAGAAAATATTCAGATGTCTGGAATAACAGACAAACTCAAATGTTTTATTAGTTTGGGTTTGTCACTTTGGTGTCAGATTCATTTAATTAAAATGTTTTGTAAAGAGACTGAATATTTTAACATTACAGACACAGCTGTACTGGGTTACAAATGACTTTCATTGCAGATAAGTTGGCTATTGTTTATTAGGGAAAAAAAATCTGAATCGAGCAGTTTTATAATTTAATGCATTTTGTAAAGATTAAGATCGTAAAAATGTCAATAATGTATGAATTAGTATGTAATTTAAAACAAAGAAGTTTCAGCTAATCCAATCTGATTAAAATACAGATCCTGTGTCCAGGCTCTGTTCTATACTCTACTAGTATTTTAAACTATGTTACGTCATACAATGAAATCTATCTCATTTTAGATGGTTAATATCATTACGTCAACAGCCGATCGCGAGGATCACGAAAAGGTCTCCAGTACAGAATGTAAAGTGAAGAGCTTTAACAGATCCTTGCAATACAATCATGAGCACATGATTTATAATTCAACCGTCTTAACTACACTATAAATTCGGCCAACTAAATTAGACTCAACTGAAATATGCATGTTGCCATGCAGAAAGACTGGAGCTAATATTTGATCAAATTTTATGTCATCAAATAAAATAATACAGTAATGTCATAATATGCAAACATCATATACCACAATGATAGTATATATTCAAAGTAAATTTGGTGAAAAAAAATAAATATTAACAACAACAATTGTCGTAAATATCTATATACGTTCAAAAACATAATTATGTAAAATATCATATTATGAATACCCGTCATAAACGGACACTCGCCGCCCAGGTAAAACCAAATATTTTGGAAATCTGCGTCACGAAAGAACCGTTTCTGAATAATGATGCCGAACCTCATCATGATTACGACAATATCAAAATAGATACAAAAAGGAAGTTTTACCAATACGATATCAACGGCTTGAATGACCACCTAGAAAATTTTTGCACGTACCAACGAATATTTATTACCATAACAAAACATTAGACCACCTAACATACCAAATCATCATTGGCCCATACAAAATATCAATGAAACTTTCAGACAGTATTTTTCCGCTATACTGCGAAACGCGGAAAAATATATAGATTGAACTTATCCATTAGTTACAGTAAAATAATAATTATTAGAAAACGGCGTCAGTTTTTTGTTTGTTTTTCATATTTTTTATACACCTTATATGATGTTGACTTCTTAATTAGAAAAGTAACGAGTTTTTGAACAATCACTTTTCATCTTTCAGTATGACAACGCTATACCACATCGTGCTCTGATTGTGGGTCAATTGTTGGAATCTGAATCAATTGACACTGTACCGGAGCAAGCAATGTCGCCAGATTAAATCAATTTTGCCTCTTCGTCTTTTTTCCTTAAGGATGTTCGCTACTCTGTTTCAAAATAACAAGCCTTTTTAAAGACTGTTATAAAATGATAGTATATAAATAAGGGAACTGAAAAAGCAGAAAAAAATGAAGGGTCCGTGTGCTTGTTTTCGAGATATAAGCCATTGAAAATATGGCTGGAAATAGTTCTCTCTAGATTTTTCATACTTTTAACATTGTCCGCTTTTCTCTTTTAAAAACTATGAAAAAATAACAAGGATTTTGTAAGATTTTAAAATATGGCTTTTAAAACTATATGTAACAAAATCATGAAAAGAAAGTAGAGGTTAGTGGACAAAATTTTTTAATGGCAAAAAATGGATAAAACCAGAGGATTCCGAAAATCTGGCAAAAATTCAAAAACAAGAGGAGCGAACATCCTTAAATGATTTTGTCGTTCTCTCTTCGTTTTGATTCAACCTTTGGTTTCTTTCTCATAGTCTTGACTTAGATACCAAAGTGAAATAAATAAATTTGGTGTATTTACTGTCTTCTGATTGGTTAAAAGTATTACTTTTATTTTCAATGTTGTCAATTTTATGGCGACACGCCCACTCTGACGTTGTATATTCATACGCCAACATGTGTGTACGTTGTTATTGTTAATATAAATAATGTAAAAATTCTTTGAGCCTTATTTTTGATAGAAATTTATTTATAATGAATGGCAATAATTTATTTTGAATTTATTGAACCATAAAATTAATTTTGACTCTTCACATTTTACATAATCCGCTTCGCGGATTATTCAATGTGAAGATTCAAAATTAATTTTATGGTTCAATAAATCAAAATAAATAATAGCCATTCATTAAATAATGTAATGTAATATCAGTGATAAATAAATCTAGTTTGCCACATCCAATAAATCAGTAATATTATCTCTTTTTAAATTACAAAGCTTATGTCTTAAGAAGTTTAGCATTAGTATTCTAATAAAATATCCTTGTCTGCATGCAACTTTCCGATAATAAGGTATTTTATTGTATTTTACGACAAATAAACTCATTATAGATACCAGGATTAAATTTTGTATTTACGCCAGACGCGCGTTTCGTCTACAAAAGAGTCATCAGTGACGCTCCAAAAAAGTTAAAAAGGCCAAATAAAGAACGAAGTTGAAGAGCATTGAGGACCAAAATTCCTAAAAGTTTTGTCAAATATAGCTTAGGTAATCTGTTCCTGAGGCAAAACGATTCATTTGTATTTGGGATTCAGGGAGAATAATACAAGTCTCCTTACAAAATGCAAATAACGTCACGTCATTGATCGAATTCTTTAGACTCTTGACTTGGGTCATCTATATACAGAATATTGTGGGATAAGCCATATTTGTGAGCGCTCAACCACACGTTAACATGTAGAAGTGGTGTAACTGAAAGTCATTAAAATAAACGGTAAAATCTGTTTAGGAGGGCTTCATTTATCATATTATTATCAAGCATAAGAACTAAGAAATGAATATGTAGTGCGGTCGAAGAACCGTATACTCTTTCAAATACAGAACAGTTCACAGTGTCAAAGTTTTTAAGGTGGCTCACCCCAATAAGGACCCCAGTAGAATTTTTTATTTTCACATATTTTGTAGATCTTTTATGCTGAATCCAAAATGCAAAGAACAAAGGGGTTACCTGGCTCGTTTCCCCTCAAATGGAAGCGAAATGTGCGATTTTGACCCTATTTCCAAACATTTCCACCCTTTCAACAATAACGGCTGCATCAAATTCAAAGACTTTTAGAACCATGTCAATATGATTATTATGTGAAAAAACATTAAAATTTGAAATGTAAACGTTTCCCTCGGTTGTTTTAGACCTAAAAGTCCATTTATTTTACAGATTTATGTCTAAATTTTGCATTTTCTAATTTCAGTTTAAGGCTAAAAATATTGGTTAAATCAATTTTTCGTAAAATTTCCCCGGTAGAATTTTTTTTTTAAAAACGGATATGTTAAAGCTATGAACTTTTCGAGCATTTTAAGGTAAAATAAAATGGGGGTCACCAGGCTTTTAAAAAAGTTACGGACTTTTGTTTAACCCCTCTACCCCATGAGGTCTGATTTCAATGCACTCCAATAATTACTTTGTTGTGAATTCTTTATTGATGGCTTTAATAAAATAATGTTTGCAATTATATCAATGAACGATAGCTGAATATAAATGTGATTAACATATAACTGTTTGTTATAGAAAAGCGAAATTTTGATTATTTTGGGGAAATACGGTAATTTTGTTTGGCGCGAGTTGTTTCCCTCTAAATTGGCGCGTTAATCGGACAACAGAAATTTCAGGTTCGCCATTGTTGATCAGCATACACCACTGATGAATACGACCATGTACATGAATGACAGACAAAGTGGCAAATAGACAACGATGCAGGTAGAGTCATTACATAAGAAAACATAGATTTTAATATTTTAGGCAGCCAAATGTTATCAGTATCACGAAAAATACAAAGTGGGGGGTTGTCTCAAAATACTCGCTACTGTAGAAAATCTCTGCGCCTGAAACCTTGCATGTCTAAATTTCTGTTCTATGTAAAATTGTTATGGCTGGTATCGTATTTATGTGTTTATTTGATCCTTAACTGGCAAGTTATGAACATGTATAGCCTGTTGGAGAAAAATATCGAGGGATGGACAGGGTAGGAATGCCCTTTACTGCCAAGCATCACAAATGTCCTTTTCGCTACCGTAAGGCTCAAATGAATCTTGATTTTTAATCGTCATTTCTAAAATCTAATTTCGTAGCTACGTTTGGATCAAATCGGGTAAAATATTTATCGTTAATGTCTAATGTGGGTACTCCATAACAACCTCGGACAGGGGTCCATGAATCCCACCCGTATCCCCAACCCCATTTCCCTCCTTTTACTCTAAAATATCCCCCTCCCCTACTTCCATTTCCATCCCCTTGCTCTCAGACAAAAATTGTCCAAATATATTTCCCAGAATATTCATCCCCCTCTTTTCAATTCTGGTCCTTTCACCCAAAATCATGTAAGCTCGCATTCACGTTCACCCCTTTTACATTCGCACCCTTGGTCTGTTTGCATCCTTCCTTTTTATGGCCCCGCAACAAAGTTGTCGGGGCCATTATAGTTTTACCCTTTTCCGTCATTCCGCAACAAACCATTATACAGACTTTTTTCTAAACGCCTCCAGATATTGGGCTGATATTTGGTATGTGAGTTAACCATGATAAGTTACAGATCAAGTTTAAGTTTGGTTCCGCTCCGCTAATTTTTGCTGAAATTACGGGCTTTTGACTGATAAATTGTTGAAAATCACAGTTATACAGACTTTTTCTAAATGCCTTCAGATATTGGGCTGATTTTTGATATGTGAGTTAACCATGATGAGTTACAGATCAAGTTTAAGTTTTTCGTTCCGCTTCGCTAATTTTTGCCGAAATAACAGGCTTTAGACTTTGATAAATGGTTGAAAATCACAGTTATACGGACTTTTTCTAAACACCTTCAAATATTGGACTGATTTTTGGTATGTGAGTTAATCATGATGAGTTACAGATCAAGTTTAAGTTTAGTTCCGCTCCGCTAATTTTTGCCGAAATTACTTGCTTTGGACTTTGATAAATTGTTGAAAATCACAGTTATACGGACTTTTTTTCTAAACGCCTTAGATATTGGGCTGATTTTTTGGTATGTGAGTTAACCATGATGAGTTACAGATCAAGTTTAAGTTTAAATCCGCTCCGCTGATTTTTGCCGAAATTAAGGGCTTTGGACTTTGAAAATTGTTAAAAATCAAAGTTATACGGACTTTTTCTATACGACTTCAGATTTTGCGCTGATTTTTGATATGTGAGACTACCATGATGAGTTACAGATCAAGTTTATGTTTCATTCTGCTATGCTGATTTTCATGTCGTTTCAACACATCTTGTTAGATCTGCAGTACATCCACTTCCTGTTTGCTGATAGTTTGAAATTTAATTACTCATTGATTAAGGAAATTTTCATCAGACTAGTATTGGTCTTGAGAGCTTGATATTATACTTTCAGTGTATGTTCAATGGTGTTAATATGTCCTTTGATTGAGTTAAGCTATTTCAGTTGATATTTTATAGTGTGTCTTTCTATGTTGTGATGTTACACTATTGTTTCAGAAAAAGGGTGATGGTTTGGTACCATTAAAACGTTTAACCCGCTGCATTTGTTTGCACCTGTCCTAAGTCAGGAATCTGATGTTCAGTAGTTGTCGTTTGTTGATGTGGTTTATAAGTGTTTCTCGTTTCTCGTTTTTTATATAGATTAGACTTGGTTTTCCCGTTTGAATGGTTTTACACTAGTAATTTTGGGGCCCTTTATAGCTTACTGTTCGGTGTGAGCCAAGGCTCCATGTTGAAGACCGTACTTTGACCTATAATGGTTTACTTTTATAAATTTTGACTTGGATGGAGAGTTGTCTCATTGGCACTCATACCACATCTTCTTATATCTATGTTTGTGTCCACATGTGTTGTTGAAATTGCAGATTTTTCAACTTTTTTGAGACGGGGCCATTCGTGTCGTTCTGACACATCTAGTTTAATTGTGCTTTAGTTAGTATAGTTCTATAACAGGATAAAATAAAGATATTAAGTTTATTTTATTGTTTAAAAATAAAGTGACACACACAAGATCAAAGAGCACAGGCTGTTAAAACAATTATCTGGTCTTTTCTATTTATAATCTTCATAATATTACTTCAACCCTCAGCTTCTACCAAACTAGTTACTTTATTTGCACTTGAGACCAAGCTAACAGACCCAATACCCCTTTTCCCGCCCCTGACTCCCTCTTCCTGACCCCTCATTCCAATGTTCCTTACCCTATTCACCCCTCAAGAGTTTGATTGTTTTATTTGTTTTCTTGAGAATATAAATGGCATAATTTGTAAATTTTACCCCTACAGTACGAGGCAATACATTTTATTGACGGATTCGTCTTGATCATAATTTGTTAACAATTACCCCCCTTTTTCTTTGGTATAAAAAATTTCTTAAGGTCAAGAATCAGGTTTAAACATACATTATAGGGCTTATCTAGTTTACCAAATACCACATACATTTGAGTTGAAAAGTTTATAATTGTTTTGTGCTTAGTATTTTTAAATACAAAATTTGTGTATCCCTTATTATTACAGGGTACAAATAACCTCAACATAATTTGGTTGACCCGAGAAGTCTGTATTCAACATATTAAAACAAAATCATTATTTATACTTGCTGTGCATGTAATTTTATTTTGTTTGCTCATTATTGATCACCACAAATTCTTCATTATTTAGCTCACCTGGCCCAATGAATTCTAACCAAACTTGGCCACAATCATCATAAGGGTATCTAGTTTAAAAAATGTGTCTGATGACCCTGCCTGCCTTTCAACATGACAGACATGACTAGAAATAGAACATAGGGGTAAAATACATTTTCTGGCTTATATCAATGAAACTAAACATTTAGAGCAAATCTAACATGGGATAAAAATGTTCATTACGTTAAGATCTATCTGCCCCAAAATTATTAGATGAATAAGACAACGCACTGTTGGGTTGCTACCCCTGAGTTGGTAATTTTAAGGAAATTGTGCAGTTTTTATACGACCGCAAAAAATTTTGCGGTCGTATATTGGTATCACGTCGTCGTCGTCGTCAGCATCGTCCAAAGACATTTGGTTTCCGGACAATAACTTAAGTATTAGTAAATAGAAATCTATGAAATTTAAACATAAGGTTTATAACCACAAAAGGAAGGTTGGCATTGATTTTGGGGGTTATGGTCCCAAAAGTTTAGGAATTAGGGGCCAAAAGGGGCCCAAATAAGGATTTTTAGTTTCATGACAATAACTTGTGGAACAGTGTATGGATCTCTCTGAAATTATACCACAAGTTTCCATACCACAAAGGGATGGTGACTATGTTGAACGAATCTATCCCATCGAACTAGAGATAAAGGATACTACAGATACAGTTAAGTCGGCCTCATATCTTGACTTACATCTAAAATTGACAATGAGGGTCGGTTGAAAACAAAACTTTACGACAAAAGAGATGATTTCAGCTTCCCAATTGTGAACTTTCCATTTCTATGTAGCAACATTCCAGCAGCGCCTGCATACGGAGTATATATCTCCCAATTGAGACGATATTCCCGGGCTTGTGTTTCCTATCATGATTTCCTTGACAGAAGATTGCTGCTCACAAGGAAGCTATTAAACCAAGAGTTCCAAATGGTGAAGTTGAAATCATCCCTTCGTAAATTTTACGGACGCCATCACGAGTTGGTTGACCGTTATGGAATAACCGTTTCACAGATGATATCGGATATGTTCCTTATGTCGTAACTACAATTCCTTCCCTTTTCACGAATGTGACTTACCGAATTAGACTATTTACCGGATTTGTAATAACATAAGCAACACGACGGGTGCCACATGTGGAGCAGGATCTGCTTACCCTTCCGGAGCACCTGAGATCACCCCAGTTTTGGTGGGGTTCGTGTTGCTAGTCTTTAGTTTTCTATGTTGTGTCATCTGTACTATTATTTGTCTGTTTGTCTTTTTATTTTTGGCCATGGCGTTGTCAGTTTGTTTTCCATCTATGAGTTTGACTGTCCCTCTGGTATCTTTCGTCCCTCTTTTAAGATTGGCTTAGGGGTTATGGCTCAAACCGTTTAGCAATTAGGGGCAAAAAGTGAGAAAACAATGGTGTCCTGGTTAATGGACAATTACTTAAGTACAAATTACAGTGTAAGGGAGGTAATTCAAACACAACTTTGAATTACCTCCTTACACTGCTTTTAAATTATGTATACAGAAATGTTGTATTGTCTTGAGGTGATTAGCTGTCAGTTCATTTTGAGAAGTTACTATTTTAATGATTATGTATGTCATTTTCTATTTTAAGATTTTTATGATGTATTTAAATGGGTTATTATGGTTGCAAACTCCATTGGAAATTTGAATTGAGATTATGACCATGTCTTGAGGGAAAGAATTTTTTGGAAAAAAGGGGGCAAGTTTTCTCCTCAAGATTTCAGAAATCAAAATTTTCTTCAAATGAGAAAAAGGGGGATAAAAAAAAACAGCATAGTGTATTGCACAAAAGCAAAAATTAAATATAAATTCAAATCACATAACCAATTCTAAGTTCTTTGACTACAGTTATTCTGTGTCAGAAACCTATTATGTGTCAAATACTGAATTACAATCCAAATTCAGACCTGTATCAAGCGTGAATATTGTGTCCATTTTGCCCCAACTGTTCAGGGTTGGACCTCTGCGGTCGTATCCAGCGCTTGGCGAAGCAATTTATTTGTTATTTTCTTGAATATGACTAGCGATAAACCGTAAACAGCAATAATGTTCAGCAAAGTAAGATCTACAAATAAGTCTACATGACTAAAATTGTCAATTAACCCCTTATAAGGAGTTATTTCCTTTAAAGTCAATCTTAAACAATTTTTCGAAAATTTTTATCTTTTACAAAATCTTCTCCTCTGAAACTACTGAGACAAATTTAACTTAACTTGGCCATAATCATCATTACATTGTAGGGTATCTAGTTTTAAAAAATGTGTTCGATGACCCTGCCTGCCAACCAACATGGCTGACATGGCTAAAAATAGAACATAGGGTAAAATGCAGTTTTGTTTTATATCTCTGAAACTAAAGCAAAAGTATAAAGGTTGCATTATTTCATGCATCAGTTGTGAACAAAAATATCAGGTGAGCGACACAGGCTCCTTGGAGCCTCTAGTTTTAAAATATGAACTACATTATGCATTTAAATGTCATGGTTGATTTTCTGACAGAATTACTCTCACATTTAGTTTCAGGGTTCAAGTACATGTAAGAGCAAGTAGTGATTTCTTGTAAAAGATCCTGGAATGTTCAACTTTACTTGGAAACTATTGGCAATGTACCAACATAATTTACATGAGAAGTCAGGCTCATCTTGTCTTGCAATTTGGAACTATATATGTAAAGTGCTTAAACTTCAGAACAACATAAGAAGCTAAGATCAACAATACTCAGAACTACATGTATAATCAAAGTACTGTCAGAAACCATATGAGAACCCAAGATCATCTACACTTGATGTCTATATGCAATGTGTTCAGAATCCACTTAAGAAGCCAAGATAAACTATAATTTGGAACTATATGCTTAGTGCTGTCAAAATCCATAAAAAAATCCAAGATCAAAAGAACCTACTGTACCTACATGTATATGTCCCAATGATGAATAGATTATTGAGTAATATAAAAAAACACTGAAGAGAAGAATATTGATATAAAAATTATGAAAATATGGAGCTGATTGGAATGATTGTACATGTACATACATGTATATGTACATGACGTATACATGTCAACAATTACTAGTATATTGAAAATAACAATGTTAATAAATGTTTTATAAATTTGATCTCATAGACGTTTGAGGAAAAAAAATGTTTCAAAAAATGAATTTTAATAGAGCTGTTTAAATTTATTTTTGCCGCTTGAGTGAATTTTGCTGCAAACATGATTCATGATATGCAAACTGCAATATATGCAGTTATCTTTCATACAGAATGTAGCTAATGAGATTTGTAGATTTTGGAAATCATAATACCAAGTGACAGTTGTGGTAAATGCACATGTCTTTCCCTCATCTTTTACCTCACCAACCCCTGACCCAAATGATCACTTGAATTATTTTACATCATTTGGCATCTGTTGTCCATCCATATGCTTTTCATTTTCTATTTCAAAAGTTATATCTTCTGGATAAAAGGAGAAATAGAATATATAGTTTTGTTCAATGAGACAGCAACCAAACAAAACAATCAAACGAATTATATATTGTCTGGAAAAACTTGTGTCTCACTAACTGACAACCTCATTACCTATCACAATGATCAAGATTACTGAAATTAGATAAATATTGTTTTGTGAAATTAGATATGCACTCAAATTGATTCAGATTGCAACAAAGATCTCAACCTCATTTCATGGATCAGTGATCAAGGTTAAAGTTACCTGATAAGGGTTGTTTATCAGATACTGTAAGCAATAGGTCATTTGTCAATGTCAAGTTTTGTGTTTTTTGTCTGTTTTTCTAATACTAAAAGAAGTAGACAAACTATATTTGATGTATGCAATGATTCACAAATATAAGGAGTACATGTCTGTCTGTCAGTTGTCATTGACCACATTTTCATGGTTCATTGGTCAATGGTAAGTCCTCTTTTAATATGCTACATTGTGTAATCAATAAGTCAACTATATTTGGTGTATGGAATGATTATTAAATGAATGTATTGAAATATTAAATAAGAAGATGTGGTATGATTGTAAATGAGACAACTCTCCACAAGAGACCAAATGACACAAAAATAAACTAAAGGTCACCATATGGGATTATGGCCTTCAACAATGAGTAAAACCTATACTGCATAGTCCGATATTAAAAGCCTCGAAATGACAAATGTAAAACAATTCTATTGAGAAAACTAACAGCCTGATATATGTACAAAATAATGAATGAAAAACAAATATGCCTGTCTTGTAGGGTTTATCTGAACTTAGCCTCATTTTCATGGTTTTGTCTGTTTCTTGCATACTATATGTTTCAAAATATTTGGTTTAAGGAATAATTGTAACAGAGGTGGATTTAGGGGGAGGGCCCATGGTGCCCCCTTTTGTGGGAAAAATTTGGTTGATTATATAGGGAACCACTGAAGCATGACGGGAGCGAGGCCCTCTTAAGTAGTCAGTACCCACCCCCCTTTATGAAAATTTCTGGATCTGCCACTGTGGAAGGCTGGCTTGGTTTTACTGACCTTGGCCTCATTTTCATGATTATTGATAATTGATAATATTAATTTTTCTGATACTTGTAGTAAAACTTTATCTTTAGGAATATCAACATAAAATCAATCAACAATAATGATTAGTAAAGCAGGTGAGACATTTCAGCGTGTGCACTCTTGTTAACACAAAAATGTGCTGAAAGGTGTGACTGCCATACATGTACATGCAGATGTATCTAGGAATATGTCTTAACAACTTGAAAATATGTGATCTATCCTAATACTTCTTGTTTGTATTGGAACAAGTCCTAATAGTTCACACCTTTTCCTTGGAAGCATTGTTTTTAAGAAAACTTATTTCCATATTTTGTGTTCACAGCTATTGTGGTTGAAATCAAAATCGTTGTAATCCCAACTAATCTGTCTACTCACCATTTTCAAATTTGGTACATCAAGTTAACGTTGGTCTTTCAGATATATTACAACTGCGATATTCAAGGTCTAAGGTGACCCTCAAATAAAACTACTAACCATGAAATATAAAAAAAACATAGGAAGATGTGGTATACTAGTAATTGGCTATGATGCAACTCTCCACCAGAGACCAAATGACAGAAGATAACAACTATAGGTCACCGTACGGCCTTCAGCAATGACCAAAACCCATACCGCGTAGTCAACTACTAGTATGATAAAAGGACCAGAAATGACGCTCTTCTGTATATAGTTGCACACAAAATAACAGTTTAATTCGTGCTTGCTGAACTTTCACTGGCAAATATTTCAAGCATAATGCGGATGAGAACATATGGATGATAAGTACCATATGAAGGTTCTGCAAAGTAGGAGAAGCTAGATATATGGACTGGCACTGGAAAATGAATGGACAATCTATGTTGGGTATGGGCAAAATTCCCCTTTTACCCTACGAGGCTGTGTATTTATCCATCCAGCTGTATGAACTCCCTGTCTAAGCAAGGGTTATCTGTCGGATTAGGAAAGTCATATTTCTATACCCATGTTAACCCTACGATATAAAAATAAGGAGATGTATGATTGCTAATGAAACAACTATCAACCAAAGTTCAAAATTAAAGTCCAGTTAAAAAAATATCATTTTTTTCTTATTGGCAGTGGCTATTTTGCCGGCTCTGATTAAAATATCTTAATTCAAGCCTTCAATTTCTATAGACATGGCTATTTTACCGGCAAAAGCAATTCAGTGAATTTGTAACCCATGCTGGAAAAATAGAAAATATGTTATTTTGCTGGCATTAGGTAAGCGGAAGCCAAGTTAAAACAATTTTGTTTACACATATATGCAAATCAAATAAATAACTATTATTCAAAAAGCAAGTTTAATTGAAACATTTTGATTTTTAAAGCTATGTGATTGACTTTGTTATATTGTATAATGTTTTATCAAAATTTTGATGCAAAGAGATTTTTAACTTTATATTTTTTATAACACACAGTTAAAAATCTGAGATTTTATTCTTATGCATATATGTAGCAGTAGACTGTCACTGACTGATTTTAGAAATAATTTCATCTACATGTTTAGATATGATTTCATTGCAACAAATGGATGCTCAATATTTTTATTTTGTGTTTTTTTTTTTTTTTTTTCTTGTTATAAATTCTTAATAGTTATTTATACTTTGACTGATAAATGTTACGTTCTCAAACGATTACATGTGTCTCCAATATTGTAAGCAGTTTTCTTATTTAATAACTATTGATAAATCAGTAATTATTTTATTTCATGTTGACAGTGCACATAATTTTTCATAGTACTTTCAAAAGTAAATAAAATATTAAATTTCACTCTTTACAAAGAACCTACAAAATAACAAATTCACTTTTTGCTGGTGCTGGTAAAATAGCAATTTCTATAGAAATAGGCTATTTTGCCGGTTTGAATAAGGATATTCTAATCAGAGCCGGCAAAATAGCAAATAACAAAACAGACCAGTGCCGGCAAAATAGCCACTGCCTTTCTTATCATCATAGACCGATAATTACTTTTTTGCAGCAGGTAGGTCAAACACATGTCCACACTTCATTAAGAAAATTGTCATTCATATTTTTGCCGCAATGACACACTCCACTTTCATTTTTTAAATCCAGAACATTACTTATTCATTTTATTAGCTTCCCTTTAAAAAAACTCATGTCAAAATTAAGACAGAAGTTAAAGTTTGCCAATATTACCGACTAATATAGCGTCCCTGTGTACTGGACCGAGTTTAAAAATTACAATCCCAACTTTTCCTGAACCTAGTAAGTAGTATAGATTTTGTTTATATATAAAGTCTTTAGCTGGAACTGCCCGGTAGATTTCGGGTGTAATACGCTAAATCCCGACTTGGTCAGACCAAATATATTGCGCTTCTCCGCAAAGCATGCGGTATTGAGGATAATAGCATAGACCGATATACAATGTAGGTCGGAAATCTAGGTCCAGGTTACTATTGACCAATTTTCATCTACATGATCAAAGGTGGAAAACAGCAAATAATTGAAGTGTCAGGGTTATTTTTCTGCGTAAAACAAATAATCAATTTAGTGAAATGTTTTGCTCGAGTTCCGGTAGTGTATTATAACACATTCTTGTTCAAATATTTAAATTTTTACGCTGATGTTTCCTCTTTTTTAAATGCGAACTCGGTTAGCATATTGATAGATAAAACAGAAAATAGAAAATTAACAAAATAGCAAAATAAGTAAAAGGAAAATATCATAAATAGAAAACATTGACCCCGAGGTCTTATGTTAAAGGACTAGAGTTCCGGAATTCATAGAATTATGATACGAGAAAATTTGTTAGATATTTTGTGCCCATGAGTTGATAAAGTATATAAATCTTTAAATAAAAATGTTAGGTGTGACTGTCGTGTATTTAGTCTTTGCTTGAAAATTGTCATAGTTCAAAACTATTATCTAAATTTTGCAGTGAGAAAATATTTCACATACTCGGAATAAAATCCTACCAATACTTGGAAATGAAGATATTTCAAGTAAAAAGAGATTTATGGCAGTAACAAAATTTTATAATACGCCAAACGGATAGCGTGTAGATGAACCCCGATGCCTTTATACTATAGCATACTATATGGGGTTTACTTAAAGCCGTACGGTGACATGCAGTTGTTTACATCACCATCATTTGTTTACGGTTAAACATTGCGTCATTGACAAAATATTTTCATATATACATCTAAAAGACATCTTTTGATTCAACCGGTATTTAAATGAAAATAGGTTGCGAACGGACCCAAGGATCGAACGTGTAGGGTGAGAATGTGTTTTCGGAGCGAACGCACCAGATACCGTCGTACATGTCAATATTTATAATTTCTTTTTAATGTTATGCTTATATCATGTATATTTATGTCCTTTTATGTGAAAAGGAACAAACCACTCTATTTCTGACCTATTTCCTTTTTGCATCGTTTGTTGACATCGGGAAAGGGTGCTCTCAGACACGTCCGCGTTCCAATGTCGTCAACACTACTTTTGAGAAGACCCTCAAAGCGATTGTTGTCAAGGCGCACGTGGTTAGAAACATGCGTTAAAAACTGCGCACTGTTAAAGGGCCGAGCCACCTTAAGCTGTGTCAAACTACATTCAACTGTGTCAAATTCCTGACAACTGTGTCAAAACATGTCTTTTCGTGTCAAAGTATGTTCTATTGTGTCAAAGTATGGTCCACTGTGTCAAATTATGGTCCACCTTATCAACGTAAGGTCCACTGTGTCAACATGCAATCCACTTTGTCACAGTTGCCCTGTAGGCCAAATTTCAAACAACTGAATACAGTCCACAGTGGCAAAGTATGTTAAACTGTGTCATATAAATATAAGTCTATGCTATACTAATAAAATTCAAAGATCTTATGAAGAATAATATTCTACTTTAATCGTGTAACCAAATACATTTATTTAAATTTTCAAATAAATTAACTCATTCATTAGGTATTGATTTCTCTTCATGTCACATACGTTTGAGAAATAAATAGTTATTAATCTCTTCTTTGTCAAGCTTTTGAAATAGCATTAGTGTTGAAGATATTCCGGGGTAATTTGCCTTTTCAAGCTGTGAATTATCTGGAAAAAAATCCGAGGATACCGAAAAAAGTGTAAACAACAGGAAGTAAAACAGATCAGAATCTTGCAAAAATGCGTGCATACAGGATCTGATATAATCAAATGGATTTTCAATGTAAAAGAAAACTTACATATAACATATTGCAGACACGACTGATATTTACTGATTACTGAACCGATGACATATTTTAAACACAATTCATGTCTAATGCTTAATCAAACTTGACAAACTGTAGATACGATTGATGAGGGTCCAGATGATATTTAGTTGGAGTATACCGAATATATAACAATAAGTTAAAAGACTAGAGTAAAAAGGGCAAAAATTTAAAAATATAAAATACGGTTTTGATTGATTGATTGTTGGTGTTTAACGCTACTTTCATCACTATTGGCTATATCGTGACTGTTTGTCTTATTGGTGGAGGAAGCCGGAATGTCCGGAGCAAACAAGCTACATTTTGCAGGAAAACTGAGAATCCATTACAATTAAGATTGTAGACAAATGCACCTGCCATGTGCAGGATTCGGACTCATTACACCAGTGTTGAGAGGCCAGTGATGTAGTAAGTGAACTACTGAGACCACTCGGCCATCGAAGCCTTGGTAAAACTTAGAGGTTTTAAAATATAAACATTGAAAAGGTGGACGCAAAATAAAGTATGGAGATAATGGAAAAATATAAAGAAAAGAGAAAATAGTCTAAGCAATTACAACCCCATCTAAACCCTCATTCCTTTTTCTTCCTGATTAGTTGTAGTAAAATACTAACATCCTGTTATTAGAATTTTGTGTTTGCATATTACAAATTCATGAACTTTGATATTAGCTTTAATGTTTTTTAAAATTGACATTTTCCCCTTCTATGATCTCGGGAAAGCATTTAAGTAATTTGTTTTTAGATGTAAGGCAACAACGAATCATGGAGAAAATTTGTATTAATTAACTTTTATGTTTGGCTAGTAGACAGTTTGCAGTTTTTGAATTTCACCATTCTCATTATTTTTATATTTACAACATTGATAGAGGTTTTGCAATTCGCAATTTCCGAATATAATAGATATAGGAAGATGTGGTATGAGTGCCAATGAGACAACTCTCCATCCAAGTAACAATTTATAAAAGTAAACCATTATAGGTCAAGGTACGGCCTTCAACACGGAGCCTTGGCTCACACCGAACAGCAAGCTATAAAGGGCCCCAAAATTACTAGTGTAAAACCATTCAAACGGGAAAACCAACGGTCTAATCTATATAAAAACGAGAAACGAGAAACACGTATGAACTACATAAACAGACGACAACTACTGAACATCAGATTCCTGACTTAGGACAGGTGCAAACATTTGCAGCGGGATTAAACGTTTTAATGGTACCAAACCTTCTCCCTTTTCTGAAACAATAGTATAACATCACAACATAGAAAAACATACTATAAAATAATACATTTTTTGTCATATTTTCAAAAGCGAACATCAACATATTATGATTGGTTAAAAACTCATCCTCAGCAATAAGGCCAACAAATTATAGTTGTGTTTCCTGCCTCCTTATAACAGATCATAATGTTCATGCCTAACTTTACATATATTATGGGCATTTTGGTTAAATTCCGTTTAAGTACAGACAGTTTGAGTTATTAAAGTACCATCAAAGTCCAGAACAGTTCCCTATATAGTCTAATCAAAAATCGTTTTACCTACCCACCCACACATTTGTTTTTTGTTTTGCCATTTAGCAAGAAAGAAGTATATATTTTGTTTTGGCCTAATCTGATGTTAAAGTGGGAGGTTTATGATTATACAGTAATTATAATGTAGTTTTTCACATGGCAAACCCCACTCTGATTTGTACTTAGGATTTCCTGTTGCATTAATAAGATGACATTTTCTGTCAGTTATGTAATTAACACTTCCTTCATTTTTTTTCTGGGATGATTGTAGATACCAACTGACCTTTCTTTTCACATTCTTCAGAGATTAATGTTATCTTAATAATCGACAAGAAATTAATCGAAGCTTACAATGTTTTCCTTATAATCAATATAAGAAAAAAGTATAACAAAAACACAGAACTCTTAGGTAAATTCAAAGATGGAAAGTCCATAAAAACTGACAAAATCAAACGTTATCAACCAACGGAACGAGGAGTAACCAACTGTCATATTCCTACCGTGGTACAGGCATTTTCCAAAGAAAATTGGGAGTTAAATTGGTTTTGAAGCTAGCTTTACCTTCCACTTGTAAAACAATTGTTTATAGATCCGTTATATTGACAAAATTTGATGGGAAACCCAAACAGACATAATAAGTTAATATGGCAATAATAGGGATCCAGCAGCAAAAACTGTATTAACATACATAACAGATTTGCAAAACAACTGACTACAAACTTCAAACAAACATACAAGTTAATGTAACAAAGACGCCAACTAAAAAGTTGAAGTTGATGATGAATTTGACAAAAGACGCCAACAAAAATGTTTTGTTGTTGATGGTAAATTGACAAAGACGCATATAAAAACGTTTTTGTAGTTTGTAGTACATACCATATATAGTATACAAATTAAGTAAAATATAAATAAAAAGGTAAACAAAATGGAAACAACATTGTAAAAACCTCTTGCGTCCGAATCTCACCATAGGACCCACATGTACCAAAAATTAATATATAACATGTATAAACCGAAACATAAAAATAAGGCCCAGTATAATATGGTATCAAATCTTTCATGAAAATTTCAATGAAAATAAAAGGTAGTATGTGCCGATATTGTTACTGGTCTTTCATTATGAACATACATAAAAATTAGAATAGAGCATCTCCAAAGAGTAAACATTTTTTTTTATCTTGACCGACATTGCATTTTATGCTGTCTCCTTAAAGTCTGGTACATTCTATAGTGGTTCCGAGTGAAACTACATTTTAAGGCAAGCAACAGTAGAAGAGATAAACAAGGAAACAGGAAATTGACATTGCATCCTTACTGCAGGCAAAAGATCTGCAGAAATTAGACGAAGTTTCATGATTGTAAATTTGATGAAATATCGTTAGGTAAATCATAAAAGGGTTATTGCACTAATAATGAGAAATAACGTCCCTCGCAGTACATAGTATATCATATTTCACTAGAATCGCAGGCTTGTCAAATATGATGTATAGCTCGGGAAACTATTCCTCAATAAAAGTGCGATTACCCATTGGTTTGGAAGACATATTTTTAAATTCGCAAGACTGTCATACTTATTTTCATAAGTGCACGCGAAATACTGACTTAACGACCAAAATTACTCGCCATTTTGAGCTGGACTATTATTTCATGTTTAGACTGGGAACTATTTTGATATTGCCCTCCCTTTTTTTTTTTTTTAGATTGGTTACTATTTTAAGCTGGACTATTATTTGAAGTATAGACTTGGAACTACTTTGAGCTTCACAATTTTTTTTTCAGTTTAAGACAAAGTTATTTTGAGCTTGTCCATTTTTAGATATCATTAGGGTCTTTTTTTAGCCTGGCCATTATTTTATGTTTAAACTTGGAATTATTTTGAGCAAAACCGTAAGTTTTCCATTCGTTAAACTATTTCTAAATCCAATATATCAGAAACTGTATCCTTTAGAATTATTTAGTCTTTGTATCGTGATTAAAATCGCTATGAAACTACATAAGTGTTCGGGTATGATGTTATTACATATTTTGTCAGTAATTCTCAACCTTGAAACAAAAAAATATGAATATTCCAAAGAGGTGCAACAAATATTACAAAGTGTTATTAATGTTTTGAGAGAATGATATGTATATGACCATGGTGAGGATTAAACGAGATTTTAAGGTGGCTAGTAAGCACTTATGTAATATTTTATTACAAATTTCAAGTCAATGGTCTTATATGTTTGCTTTTTTTTAAATATATTTGCGAGAGCATACATGTACCATGTAATACCCACTTGAGGGTCTGGATTCAGGTTACAGAATGGAGAATAAAGGGCAAATAGGGCATAATAAATGCCAAAAAATAAAGAATAAAGGAAAAATAGGTATAAAAAATACAGAACATTTGAGTGGTAAATTATAAGGAATGGGCAAAATAAATAAAGAATAAAACCGTCTTATAAGAGAGACGTTGTTTATTTAGAGGTAGATTCTGGGGAAGTATCTTGCCGATTCTTGTATTGGCTTCATATTTATAAACGTAAATACATCAGACGTTAGATGTACTAATTAATTAGTAACAAATCAGAATGATTGATGTTAGTTAAAATTGATTCACAGAATCTTCTTAATATAACGTCAGATGTTATGTGTAATGTTTATTTGAGGTACACATATAAAACAATTGAAGTTACCACCCATTAATCTGTTAATTTCCAAATTTCAAATTATTCACAAATTACAACCTTTCAAAGTAAATTAAACCGACGAATTCTAAAGAATGATCAATTATCAAAATCCGGTGACAGCGAAAAAGATATCCACTTCATTTTTAAAGAGTTTAAATGCAAAAGATAAAATATTTTAATACCAAAAAGTACATTATTTAATTTGAAATAAGACCTTTACTTCAGCACTTTACATTTTGTGCTCAAAACCTAATGAAGGACAATTGAAGGTTTGGGTTAAATGATAAAAAAAACACTTGAAGGTTTGGGTACCGACCTATCCAAGATACAGGTAGGCGGTGGTGTCCTCCGGTATGGACTACTTCAATGCATATACCTGACTGAGTAGGACACTTTTCCACCGTAGCCATGCACTATACTACTGTTGTATATTCTTGTGGACTTATGTCGTCCTCGAGAATTTATTGTGGAAGGTTCTTTTCTAAAAGAGGGACGAAAGATACCAGAAGGACAGTCAAACTCATAGATCGAAAACAAACTGACAACGCCATGGCCAAACATAAATAGACAAACAGACAAATAATAGTACAGATGACACAACATAGAAAACTACAGACTAAGCAACACGAACCCCACCAAAAACTGGGGGTGATCTCAGGTGCTCCGGAAGGGTAAACAGATCCTGCTCCACATGTGGCACCCTAAGTATGCATGCTCTATCTCGTGCTCTCTCTATATATATCTCATTCTCTCTCTATCTCATTATCTGTCTGTATCTCATTATTTCTCTCCTTCTCTCTCTCGTTTTCTCATACACTCGCTCTCGTACTCTCCATCTCGATCTAGCTGTCTTTCGAGAGAGAGTGGGAGATATTGTGCGAGTGTAAGGGACTGTGCGAGTGCGAGGGACTGATCGAGTGCGAGAGGTAGAGAATGGGAGTGGGATAGTGAGAATGAGTTGAGAATGAGTGTGGGACAGTGGGACAGTGGGAGAGGGAGAAGGAGAGGGAGAGGGAGAGTGAGAGTGGGAGAATGAGAATGGGAGTGGGACAGTGACAGTCAGAATGGGAAGGAAAGAGTACGAGAGAGAGAGAGAGAATACGAAAGAGAGAAGTATGAAGAAAAGTATGAGAGCGAGTACGAGAGAGAGTACGAAAGAGAGAGTACGGGACGGAGTACGAGACAGAGAGACAGTACGGGAGAGGAAGAGTACGAGAGACAATGGGAGTGAGAGAGGAGGAGAGAGAGTATGAGAGATAAAGTGTATTGGATAGATTGGGACGGAGAGACTGAGAGGGAGAGAGAACGGGAGAGAAAGAGTACATATCTAAATTAAGTGCGTAAACTTTTATGAATTGTGTGTTCTCTAGAATGTTTTAAATCCTGACTGTCTTGTTTTGGTTTGTTTCGCAGCACGAACGTTCTGAATTTGCCTATTAGAATCGACATAATTCTGAATTAAAATTCATGTCATGCTGTATGCTCATTTAAACAAGGGTACATGTAGGTATTATATTAAAAAAAAATCAACACTTTGATTACTCTCGGGGTAAAGATATTAACAAACATATATCCTTCCCATATTAAAATGAGCGTATAGCATGTCATGAAAGAATTATTTCTGAATCCAGATTAAATGTTTTCAATAGATTTAACTATCAAAGAAACAAAAACATAGACGACAAGAAACCAAAGCGAAAATGTATTATTATATCGGTAAAAACAAATCATGTTTGCCACATCCAATTAATCAGTAATGTTATCCCATTTTGAATAACAAAGTTTATTTCTAAGAAGTTAAGCATTACTAACCTAATAGAATACCCTTGTCTGCATGCAAATTTCCGATAATAAGGTATGTTATTGTAATTTGCGTCGAAACGATATATTTGTGTTTGGGAATCTGAAAAATAATAAAATTCTTCTTATGAAATGCAAATAACGTCATGTCATTGATTGAATTCTCATTCTTTCGAACGGTTTTAACCAATCATATCGCTTTGGTGTACGCTTTTGAAAATATTACACAGAATGCATCATATTCTAAAACTGCAAATAATGGAAACTCTTTCTCTGTTGTAAATTTAAAGAAAAGAGAATGGTAATGAGACAATTATCAACAAAAAATCTAAAGACAAGGATATTATCAACTTCAGCTTTTATTACGGTTTTCAAATATGAAAAAATCTTATATTATCTTGTAAACTATAAAAAGCCCCGTGTGATAACAGCTTATACTACTACAATTAAGCCAAGCCTTAAAAAAATTATAAACAACTAATAAAAATGACAAGCGGCAATCATCAACAACAACTGCATTAAAGGCTCTTGGCTTGAGACATGTATATATAAAAATTTTGTTGGATAAGCTATATTTGTGAGCGCTCAACCACCCCTTCACATGTAGCATTGGTGTAACTGAAAATCATTAAAATAAACTTTAAAAATCTGTTTTATAAGACTTAAGGATGTTCGCTCGACTGCTTCGAAATAACAAGCTTTCTAAAAGACTGTATTAAATGGATAGTATATAAATAAAGGAACTTAAAAAGCAGAAAAATTAAAGATTCGTGTGCTTATTTTTGAGATATAATCAATTGAAAATTTGGTGGGAAAAGATTCGCTCTAGATTTTTCATAGATTTAACATTTGCACCTTTTTTCAAAAACTATGAAAAATAATAAGGATTTTATAAGACTTTCAAAATTGGGTTTTAAAACTAGGTTTAATTAAATTATGCAATATCTGAAAAAGTAGGGTGATAAACTCATCTAGAAGGTTACGAATATCTGACAAAAGTCATATACAAAAATAACCAACCACTTTATCAGAAAAATTTCGTTGGTTATATAGCAGTTTGACACCACTAAACTCATCAAATCATTTTTAAGTGAGTTATCTCCTGTAGTGTTAGGTACATAAAAAAAACTAGGTAAGAAATAGGCACTGCAGTCGAAGTTCTATGATTGTATTTTATACTTAGTCTAATACAGAACAGCCCACTGTGACAAAAAAGAATGGCCCACTTTGTCAATCATATAATAATCAACTGCGGTTCTCTCTATATAATTTAGTATGGACTACTGTGTCAGGCCAAAGACAGTCCCGTTGTCAGCAAAGTATAGTCCAGTACTGTGTTAAAGTACATTCAGTTGTGTCAAAGTACGGACCAGTATGTCAAATTCCGGACAACTTTGTCAAAGTATGGTATATTGTGTCAAAGTATGGTCCACTGTATCAAAGTATAGTTCACCGTGTCAAAGTAAAGTACACCGTGTCAAAGTAAGGTACACTGTGTCAAAATACAGTTCACTGTGTCTAAATACGGTTCACTGTGTCAAAGGATGGTCCACTGTGTCAAAATACGAACCAATGTGCCAAAGTACGGACCAGACAAGTATGTCAACGTTCGGTACATTGTGTCAAAATATGATCCAATGTGTCAAAGTAAGGTCTACTGTGTCAAAGTAGGGCTCACTGGATGAAAGCATGGTCAACTGTGTCAAAGAAGGGCTCACTGGGTGAAAGTATGGTCAACTGTGTCATTGTGTGGTCCCCCATGTCGAAGTATGGTCCATCGTGTCAAGTCGGGTCTACTATTTCAAAGTACGTTCCACTGTATCGAAGTGCGGTCCGCTGTGCCAAAACATAGTGTATTGTGTCTAAGTACGGTCCACTGTGTAAAAAAAAAGTATTCTATGGCAATGTTAAATCCTCTGTGTCAACATTCAATCCTCTGTGTCTTTCGAGTACGGTTCACTGTGGCAAAGTATGGTTCACTGTGTCAAATTAAGGTCCACTGTGTCAGCGTAAGTTCTACTGCGTCAAAGTATTGACCACTGTTTCGAAGTACGATCTAGAGTCCACTGACTTTAAGTACGGACCACTGTATCAGGATAAGGTCCACTGTGTGTCTAATTAAGGTCCCCAGTGGCATGTAAGTTCCACTCTGACATAGGATTTTATGGTCTAATACGTAAATGATGGTCCAATGTGTCAATACATGCTGACTGAGGTCGATTTTCATATAAAGGTTATTTATTCTTCTTTGATCATAGTAGCAAATACATTTGAATTTTCAAATAAAACTCATTCAACCAGTATTGATTTCCCTTCAGTAGTGACATGTCACCTTAGTATGAGAAATCTCTTCCTGTCAAGTATTGATAAAAATTTTTCAAAAGATGTCAATGAAAAAGCAATACAATCGTTACTGTGTCATATTACACAGATTCATGAAAGAGAAATATCTACACATAAAAAGTAATTTGTCAGAGGAACACATATAAAAAAGTACACGAAAAACATGGTCAATACCGAGGCAATCCACAAGAATACTTATAATTCATCAAATACGTCATGCTCAAGCTAGACTTTTAACACCGGAAGTGATAGAGGAAGTAAATGATTATCCTGCTTAATATGTTTCACATGTATTAAACTTGTGGTAAATGTATTGAAACGTGTATCTCGTTGGCAATCATACCACATATTCTTATGTTTATAAGCTGACCTTTATTGTCAGTAATATGACTTTTAACTATTTCCTTTTGTGAAAAAATGGCACATCACATTTCCGCGCATTTGGGGATTACATTTTTTACGATTGTGCACAGCTTTCAATTACATTTGCGCGCATTCATTTTCTGGTAACACAGGTAAATATAAAGATAATTCATAACAATATATGTCGATAGTTATTAATTTTGAACATATTTATAATTTCGAATTATATATTTTTTATATTGAATTATAACATTGAGAAAGAGAAAACAAAGTATCTGATGGAGCAATTCCGAAAATGGAGAAGTTGGCCGAATTCATTTTATTAAAGCACTGGGCTTCAATTATTCAGGACGTACCGACATGTAAAATCGGCACTTTGACTCTTCTGATTTGCTATGTTTTACATGTTTATCTGTATATATTTCAAGAACTTAAGTGTTTGTGTATAATAAAACTGACTTATCTTGCTCGAAACCCCACTTTCACCTCCTCGTTTCTGAGGAAGGGACTTAGACTACGTATAATTCACCTGTCTTTACCTAAATCTACCTCCGTTTACCTGTAAAATGAATGCACGCAAATGGAAGCAAAAGCTGCGCGAAAACGTTATGATTTTTACGCGCAAATGTAACGTACCGGGATTTTCAAAATTTTTTTTGGACGTCTAATTTGGAGTTGGAGGTAAACATTCAATTTTATTCCAATAACATTCATATAACATTAACAGATTTGAAGTGAATATTGTATTATATTTAAAAAGTAAATATACTTTACTCACGAAACACATTTTTGTTAAAAGAAATTTATTATCAACCAATTTATTTTAAAAACAAGCCTCCTCCCATTATTTTTGGGGGTTAAAATTTGCATGAAGGTTATCCACATTATCTGTATTTACTCTGATACAATTTTTTTTACTGGTTCAATGTTATGACAATACATTTGAAATTTGCCGACATCTTTTTAAATTGTAGTTTTGAGCTATGTGAAGGAATGTATAGTGCAGCAACAGGTTATACAGTAAAGAATACGAAAGAATAAATTTCAATTTTAAAAGATACTTGTTGTTGAAGAAATTCAGAGGAAATTGGCCTTTTGAAGCTGTGAATTGTTAGTACAAAACCCGAGGATCCTGAAAAACTGTTCAAATCAGTGGTTTAACCGGACGTTGTCAGATCCTTGTAAGAGAAGCGTAGACACAGGATATGTATTTTGATCTGATTGATTTCCAGAGTAAATTAGATATTTACATATAACATTTTGCAGACACGACTGATATTAACCATTGACATATTGCAAATACGATTGATGTCTAATTAATACTTAAACTTGACGTATTGTATACGATCAACGAGGGTCCAGATGATCTTCTGTTGGGGTTTACCGAATATATAACAATTAGCAAACAATACTAGAGAAAAATTTGCAAAACATTAAGAATATTAAATATGGTTTTGGTTGATTGATTGTTGGTGTTTCAGCCACTTTCGTCACTATTGGTTATATCGTGGCTGTTAGTTTTATTGTTGGAGGAAGTCGGAATGCCGGGAGAGAACCAGCAAAATTTTGAAGGAAAACTGAGAATCCTTTAAATTAAGATTGTAGACAAATGCACCTGCCATGTGCAGGGTTCGGACTCATTACATCAGTGTGGAAATACTAGTGATATAGTCAATGAACAACTGAGACCACTCGGCCATCGAAGCCTTTGTAAAACTTAGAGGTTTTGAAATATAAACATTTGAAAAGGTGGACGAACAATAAAGTAAAGACATATAGGAAAACATATAAAGTATAGAGAAAATGGTCTACGCCCCCATCTAAACCCTCACTAATTTTTCTTCCTGATTAGTTGCAGCAAAATACAAACATTCTGTCATTAGAATTTCTATTTGCAGATTACAACTTCATAAACTTTGATATTAGTTTTAATGTTTTGTTATAAATTGAAATTTTCCTCTCAATGGTCACAGGAAAACTTCTCAGTAATTTTTCTTTAGAAGTCAGGCAACAACGAAGCATGGAAATATTTGTATTAATAAACTTTGATGTTTGCATGGAAAGTAATTTGAAATATCAAAATCGAACACAGTGTTGCTAATATTTTGAAGAGCACCATATTGATTGTTTAAAAATGTCCTTAGCAATGGACATTTAACTAATGACGTGACGGTTTGTTTTTCATTGTGGGGTACGAACATAGCAATTACCAATAGTCCTTTAGATACTACAAGGGCGAATTCCTTTACAGCCAAACATTATAATACATTTTATGGGCATTTTGGTTTAACACTCTAACAGTTCAGACATTTTGGGTTTAAGACCGTTAAAGTCCAGAACACTTCCCTATAAAGTCTAGTAGAAATATTTACAAATAAAATCCTTTTATCTACCACCTACCCTAATGTGTTTACCAGGAGGCAGGAAACTTCTATATATATATATGTATTTTTTGTTTTGGCCTAATCTGATGGCAATAACAACTTTCGAGTTCGATGCATTTCCGTCAAAAAATTTGGTTTTAGTGAACATCATTCGTGCGTTTAGGGGCGTCGTCACTTCCGTTCCAATGTTGAGCAAATGGTTGGAGAACTATGATGCTATATTGCACGAATTATTCGGCAAATTGAATTCTCGTAATTGACAATCAGCACTGCTGTCATTAGGGAATTGTGATTAAGTACTTATGGAACAAACATTATTTCTAGTTTATCCTGCACAATGACGATCACTAAGACGCTTGATGAACGTAAATAGTGCAGGGATACAGACGATCCCCTCTATCTGGTAAATGACGTTATAAAGGCGCGCATAATTGACGAGTTTTTTTCCGGTGAAGGACAAACTCGAAAGTGGTGTGAGGAGGTTCATAAACTTACAGTAATTAAAATGTAGTTTTTTTTTATATCACATGGCGAACCGCACTCTGATTTGTACTTTAGATTTTCCTGTTTCAAATGTTTCATTAATAAGATGACATTTTCTGTCAGTTATGCAATTAAAAACTCCTTCATTTTGTTGTTTGACGAATGTAACCACCATCTGACCTTTCTTTAACATTCTATAGAGATTAATGTTATCTTTAAAAATGACAAGAAATTTATCAACGCTTACAATGTTTTTCACTGATAATCGATTAAAGAAATAAATACATAAACAGAAATGTACAAACTATGCTATATAAAATATTTATAATATGGTATCAAATCTTTCTTGTAAAATAAGTCCCGGCCTTTGCATGAATTAATGCTAGGTTCAAAATATTAACAGCCTTTCTAATTTTTCATGTTTAGACTTGGAACTATTTTGAGCTTTTCCATTTTTTTAATTTTCGAGCTTGACTTTTATTTGTAGATAGACTTGGAATTACTTTGAGCTTGAATTTTTTTTTCAATCTAAGACTAAACTATTTTGATCTTAGTCATTTATTTCATATCACTAGGATCTATTGAGCCTGACCATTATTTTATGTTTAGGCTTGAAATTATTTTGTGCCACATGCTGAGCAGGATCTGCTAACCCTTCCGGATCATCTGAGATCACCCCATATGGCAAAATTTTGGGTAATTTGCTAATTTGCATAGCGGCCATTTTGCCTTATCATGACGGCAGCCATTACAATAGGATTATATAAGCCCTTTTAATAAAAATGCCAATATTCAAATACCTATGTCGAATGAACAATTTGTTCGCATATAGGTGAATTGTACATGTTTTTAGGCTTCTGTCCGTGTACAAATGGACATTGTCTACTCTGAAATCTTTCGGCCTTTTTAGTTTAAAAATCGGAAGCGTAACCATTGTGTAATTGCTATATAAGATCAAATGAAATGACGTAAAATCGTAAAATAGCAAGATTCAAAACAGAAATACACATGCAAGAAGATATTGTTCATGATTTGTTCGCATATAGGGAAACACCTTGTAGGTTGAATTTTAAAGTTAAATAACTTTTAACTTACCTGCTTTCTTAAGTTTTCGGCCAAATTCTTTTAAAACATGATGATTTCAACCTTCCAATTTCGTAAAAAGTCAAATTTTAAGCATTTTCCCTTAGAATTACACAGCATTTTTGTAAATATCCGCCAAAGGAAGTTTTTAAAGATACATTAGTTTTAGATACATGACGGAAAAGGACTGGATTATCCGCAAATCTAAAATAAATTATATTTTCAATCTTAAGCTAAGGGAAGTAATTTGATCAAAAGGGACAAAGTCACGTGGTGCAAATCATTTGAATAAAGTACCTTTCATTTTGCCATATGCTCGGTTTTTTTGGTGGCGGTTTGTGTTGCACAGTCTATAGTTTTCGATGTTGTGTTTTATTTACTGTTATTTGTCTATTAGACGTTTATCGTTTTTTTTTATTTTGTCATGGCGTTGTTAGTTCTTTTTAAACTTTATGATTTTAAATGTCCTTTTAGCATCTTTTGCCTCTCTTTTATAGGGTTGTGGTGCTTCTGTTTTCCTGAGTCTTTTGTGCACAAAACATTCATTGAGTTTGACATTTATTAAACGTTTTCTAAATCCAATAAATCAGAAACCTTACCCGTTTAAATTATTTAGTCTTAACGTCGATTAGTGATTAAAATCGCTATGAAACTACATTATTAAAGGAATGACTGTAATATTTTTCTGTCTATGAAGAAATAACATAAAAAAGTGGTGCACACTGAACAACCCGCGTAGCGGGTTATTTAAAAGTGTGCACCACATTTTGAGGTTATTTCGAATAGACAGATAAAATATTACAGTCATTCCTTATAATTTAATTTTAAATTCCATTTTTAAGGAGAAAATCATGAAAAAACGTTGATGACGTCACGGTCACATGAGAAAATTATATCAAAATTATATCTATGAGCTGATAAACTTCAAACTTTCAGCCAATCAGAAGACGTTTTACATCCATGCCATGCAAACACTTGTATGAGGGTCGGGATGGAGATTACAGAATAGAGAATAATGGGCAGAATAAACGGAAAAAAAAGAAATAAAAAAAGTGAAAAAAAGAGAGAATAGATTGGTGCTAAGTTATAAAGAATAGAGAATAATGGACAAATAAATAAAGAATAGAGAAAAAATGTCTAGCAATAAAGAATAAAGAAATGAAGGACGCACCCCCCTCATTCCATACCCTCTTTTATGAGAGACTTTGTTTTATTTAGAGGTAGATTCTGGTGTAGTAACTGTTGATTCTTGTATTGGCTTCATATTTATAAGTGCGAAAACCACGAAAAACCGACAAAAATATTACGAATTTTCACGTAAAACGCTTTAAAATGATGATTATATAGCGTCATATCTACATTATTTAGAAATTATTGGGGTCTTGATGGTGGTGCTTCAAATCTGTATTCTTCAATTTTTTAAGCCATTTTTCTCTATTGCTTAAAATATTCCCATTATTTTTTATTCTTTTTTTTACCCCATTATTTATATTATTCATCTTCATGGCCTATTTTTCTCTTTTCTTTATAATTTTGGCCTTTATTCTTCACTTTTTTGCTCATTATTCTCTGTTCTGTAAATCTTATCCAGACCCTCACAATATCCGAAATCAGCAATTTAACTCTGAATAAAAAAAAAAAAAAAAAAAAGACTTAGATTAACAACAGGAATTTCCTTTAAACCTCAAGAAAAATAAGGCCGTTATCACATCCTATCATGTATTGGTTTGTCCGATTGTACTTCAAAAATAAATACTTTATCCTAATTTTAGAAATGTAAATAACGCACACATTTTCTTTTCAATAAACGTCAAACTTCTTAGTTGAACATTTGTTGTCGTTAGATGCACCGGTGAATAAGTATCACACCAGGATGATTGATGTCACCTAAAATAGATTCACAGAAACTTGTTCATATAAAGTTAGATGAATTCATTGCACGACAATGACAAAGTAATCAAATAAGAACTTTACCCTAGGACATACACATTTTTGTTTAGGGGCCAGCTGAAGCCCGACTCCGGGTGCGGGATTTTCTCGCTGTGTTGAAGTTCCATTGGTGGCCTTGGGCTGTTTTCTGCTCTTTGGTCGGGTTGTTGTCTTTGACACATTCCCCATTTCCATTCTCAATTTTATTTAAATGATAAACTGCTTATTTCCTTGCCATTCAATGTAGCAATATACGAGCTTTTGTATTGCAAATAATTATAAAGGGTCGGATACAGTGCTTTCAATACACAGCGAGCATTGACTGATTATAAAATACCATACAATGGCCGTTTTTATGCAAAACCTGACAGTGTAGGAGCCATTGTAAATCCATTTAAGGTCAACTTTGCATGAATGAATTGGAACCTTAGTTTATAAATAATTTCTGAATTTATCAAAAGAGAATTTTAGAGAAGTATGTTATAAATCATGTCAGTACCGTAGCACTGACTACTGAGCTGATGATATCATATGTACATGTAACTAGCGGTCAACCAGGAGTGGTATCGAACCAGTGCATCACCTTCATTTGTTTATGCGTCTAAATTTAGTTTGTAATTTGTTTCTTGTTTATAATATTTCCTTTAAATGTAGTATATTGGTATAATTGAAATCGATTTGTCGTTTTTATGCTTATCTTTTTGTTACGTTGAAACCACTATAAAAATTATCATGACAAGGCAGATGCAGACATTTTGACATAAGAGGAAGGGCCAATATCCCCTGAATTAATTTCACACGAGGGCCATTTTCAAAACATTTATTTCATCGGTGATACATTTAGGAAAACTATTTACGTACCAAATTATAAGTTCACGACCAAAAAATAGAGTGTCCGTTACCATTGCAACCACTCATATTTTCCCACTCAAATTTTATTTTATTTTTGAGCAGTATTCAATTACTGCTTCTACCAGGCAGTTTATAGAAAAAATTTGAAACCTCATATATCGCACTCTGCTAGGTTCTTATAAAGAGCTGTACTTAAAACATTGAGTCAGAATTTGGATTCCGTCGTGGGTATTGCCTTACTGATGACATCGTCTGCCTTGAATATGTTAGTCGTAAAGAAAGTGTAAAGTTGTATTGTTGTTTCATTGATTATATGAAAGTCTTTGGTAGCATATTTCATCTGAAGTTGCGGTTTCAACTGGTAAGATATGGGGTCACTGGTTATTAAAATTTATGTATTAAAAATTAAAATCTTGTATAAAGTGTAATGGAAATGTTTCTTATTTCGAATTTAATGCTAGTTTGATGCAAGAGAAGTCTTTTGATTGTCTTTTCTTGTTGAATATAGGTTGCTATATGCAATTTTATTGAGCTTGCTCATTATTGAAGGATGTATGGTGGCCTATTATTATTCAAGTCTTTTTCCTTCGAGTTTTGATGGATAATCTTCAATGAATTATATGGATAACGGCAGTCATGTCAGATCTCTTAATTGTCTAATGACGAAGAAATTATACAACCAACTAACGGTACAACTTGAAAACAATATGTTACTATGGAAACAAATAAGGTTTTAACAACGTATAGATATCCATAGTTGTCTTGCAACCGATATATAATATAGTGTTTATTTGTTTGAATACCGTCTTAAGTATGTGACAATTATATTACTTTTTATTTATTTTTTGTAGATTTACATTTAAATGAACCCGAATTTTCCAGTAGCAGTGGAAATTCCAGTTCTTGATCCCGACAGACCCACGTAATAAAAATTACATATTGGATTAGTTAACTAGTTAATTTGATCTCGTCACGTAAAAATGTTTGAAATATTTGCCACTGAACGTTATGCCAACAACAAACAAGAAAACAAAACATAACATAAACTAGAACACATTTTGAGCAAGCTGCATATTTATTTTAAATGATGGATGTTTTTTATTATGATTTTTTTGCTCTCGAAGACAATTGAAAGAACAAATATATCTACTTACATGAACCCTTTCAGGATCACCTGAGTTGATATTCTGTTTTTTCTGGGGACCTCGGTGGCCGAGTGGTCTAAGTAGTTACTACTGTAATCACTAGGCAGTCAACACTGAGGTTGTGAGTTCGAACCCCGCTCGTGCGGGTGTACTCGACTCCAATCTTAATTGACTAGGATTGTCAGTTTTCCTATCGGAGGTCGGTGGTTTTCTCCGGGCACTCCGGCTTCCTCCACCAATAAAAACTGGCCGCCACGAAATAGCCCAAAAGCGGTGCTTAAAAGTGGCGTTAAAACACCAAAAATCAAAATCAAAAATCAAATCTGTTTTTCTTGGGTGGCGGTTCTGTTGCTCAATCGTTAAGTTTGTGTGTAGTGTTTTGTTAACTGCTTTTTTGTCTTTTTGTCGGTTTACTTATTGGTCATGTCATTGGCTGTTATCCTTGTGACTTATGACTTTTAACTGTCCCCTTGTATTTTCAGACTCTTTATGACGGCATTTTATAGGCTATACCATGTGAGTAAATGTTCGATATAAGGAAAAAGTTAATTACTGTTTAATCGACATGTATGAAGGTCTGAATGAAGGGATGTTAATTGTATTTATTTTATGTTTAAGCTATATTTTCTTTTTTTCTATTTTATTGTCCATATTATTTTCTTTTCTTTTTACTTTAGCATTCCATTATTATCTATTTAATATTTTTGTTAAAACTTGCTCATTTTCTCTATTATTAATATTTTGACCCTAAGGTAGAGTTAGATTTTAAGTGAAAGCATAATCAACATGAACTGGTATAGAGTATCTGCTGTAACAATAATATTCTAAGTATCTTTCTCAGATGCTATATCGCAGCCTATAAGTTTATCTGGACAAACATTTTTTTTTTTAAAATCAGATACTACATGGTGCAAATATTATTGTTTGAGACAAACTGCATTATCTTTCAGTAACATATCAGTTTTAAAGCTTGGAGTATTTGTTTATATTTTATTACTGTTAAAATATGTTTTCTCTCGAGATATCAACCGTTCGGCAAACCTCGGCTGAACCCGGTACCGTACATACATAGTCTTAGTGTCGAACTATGGCGAGTTGAGCACCAATAAGTTATAGAACTACCTATTCGTCCCAGGTCAGGAAGAACACACCATAAAGTAGTACACGATGATTCCTACGCATATAGCTGAATCTTTGAAAATATGTAATTTTTTTTGCAGTTTTGGTATCAAGGTAAAGATTGAGGTCTATGAATCACTGTTGAAAACGTGTTGAATGTTAAACTTGAAAAAAATTTTGCTGTTTCTCTGATAAAGGTTCCTGTATTTGTACATTCAAGAAAATGCACTCTTAAATGTTCTTTAAGGTTTGCTTTTATTTTAATTACAACCGTTTACTACTATTACCGATATGTCACATAGCTTCAACTCACTGAAGGTCATCGACAACAAAATGTTTAATGCAAAGTAAATATCATAAAATAAGTTTTAGATAGAATATAGCCATTAGTTGCTATGACAGCAACTTAAGATAATAAGTTTGTATTGTGCACTTATGAGTGTATGAAAAGGTTTTTTAATAGTCGTTTCCAATGAAATATATCGGATATATATATTAAAGAATAAGACAGTTTTTTAAATATCATCTGACTCCATCAGGGTCTGGAGAGGTTTTACCGGATATATAGAGGATTATGGGTAAAATAAAAAATAGAGAAGAATGGGATAAACAAATAAACTTTAGAAAATAACCGAGTGCCAAAACATAAAGAAGAGAAAGTAATGTTCCAACATAAAGACACATGGCTTAAATAATTAAAGAATAAAATGTGAAGAACCCCCACCTAGTCCCTCATCCGTCAGGGATCAAATCTGTTGCTCGTAATTGTTTTTCTTTGCATTATTTTTACGTAAAATCAATTCTATGAAAGACTGGCGACAGCTAGAAGAATTCGAGTAGGAATAATTTGTCTTTTTTCATTTAGTCGTACTAGCTTGTAAAGTACAAATTCATCATGTTTATATACAATTTGTCTACTGAATAGACATATTGCAACTTATCGCTGCTCTTGAATTGTCTAAGGATTTATGTTGTAAAGCAATGTTTTCGTCATCTGGTAAATCCAATTAAAATAATATCACTTGTTTATAAGAAAATATCAGACGGGAATTCTTGATTTATTTTGTATTTACCATGAGTATTACAACGGGTGAGACACGAGGAGCGCCGGATATGCTAACCCTTCCAAAGCATCTGGTATCATCCCCCTTCCCTGGTTTTTGGTAAGTCCGTATTGCTCAGTCTTTTGTTTTTTATGTAGTGTTTTGTAGACTTGTGTTTGTCAATTCGTAGTTTTTGTTTTTACCATGATTTTGTCAGTTTCTACTTGTCTTATAAGTTTTGAATATCCCATTTGGAATCTTCTGCATCTTTTTAAATACGTGTATATTGAAATGTGACGGGTTGAAAGTGATTTTATGAGTAGATTACCTTCAACTCTTTTGCTTTAATCAGTAGATTTAAGAGAAAACACAACCAAAAATAATACAACAAAAAATACATGTTACTAAGTACTCTGAAATTGAAATTTATCAATATCTAGCAATTTTACAGATTATCAGGTTCAAAAGATGATACAATCGTATTTTGATAAGGTTGAACTGCCAGAAACTTCTTAACCATATATAAACGTTTAAGTAAAGTTCTTATCTTTAATATCAGATGTAAAATTTGTTGATGCTTATTCAGGGACATGTAATTGTTCAAATCCACCATATGTCTATCACTCCTGTGGTCATGTCGTCACCGGTAATGTGGATATCATTCAAGATCAAGAGCTTAAGAAGTTTCTTCTCAATTGACTGAAAAATCGCCCCAACACACCCATATTAAAGCAATTCAAAGGCCCATCGAATTACCATATATGACTCTAATTCAATTTATTGTACTAAATAAAGGCAACAGTAGTATACCGGTGTTCAATAGTTATAAATTGATTAAGCGAAAACAAATCCGGTTTAAAAACCAAAACCGAGGGAAACACATCAACTATAAGAGAAAAACAACGGAACAACAGAAACACTGAACTGCAACAAAACAAACGCCAACATATAAAGAAATGGACTATTTGATAACAACTGCCATATTTCTGACTTGGTACAGGACATTTTTAGAAAAAATGATAGGTTGAACCTGGTTTTATGGGTAGCCAAACCTCCCGCTTATATGGCAATATTAAAAATACCGCTCAAATGACAGCATTACGGTACATGAATACAGTACAAATAAACGCAAGAACACTCAGAACAGAGAAACACATAAATAAATAATATAATAGTACATTACAACATGTAAACCACAGAATAACAACGGACACCTTCCATGAATCCATGATAGCACTAGGACACCAAAAACGAATTATAAACTTTGCGTCACACGAATGTACCAACGCCACAAAAAGTGACGTATTTATTGTGACGTTTATATTGTAACAGGTAAACTTCTAAAAATAGAATGGATTTGTTTTATTGTAGACACGTACAAGAATACAAGATTGAGTTTGTAATGATGTTATTTTATGTATTTTCTAACCATGACAAGAATATTAAAACTAAGTCACAGCTGTATAAATTAGAAAAAAAAAATCATGGTAATTACGCTTTAGATGAATGTAAAACAAAAGTGCTATAAAAATAACTATGTTGAAACAGAAAAGTCAATAGCTCTGTTCCATAATATCAAAACTTAAGATTTAAATAATAAAAATGTATGACCTGATATAAGACAGCAATATTGTGTTTGTTTGACACTAATATAAAATTGAAGTCTTATGTGAATAATTTCTAAAACGGTAAATCAAAAATACTTTTGTTTTGAATAATTTATCAGTTGAAACTGAACGTCTTAAAACATCAAGTCAAAATCACATTTTCCGTTCTGTGCACTACTTCCTAGTATATAAATAAAAAAAAAAAAAAAAAAAAAAAAATATCAGCTTGTAGCAAATGTACTTTTACTTAATTGACTGTTCTTCCGACTTAAAACAATGTGAATTTGTACCATTAATGAACTTATCATTAAATATTGCAATAAAGTTTTTTTTCGAAACATAGGCGTTAATTATTTGTGGTGTGTAAAATTTCTTGGTAGTCCCTGTGGTTGCTAAAAGAACTAACCAATCAATTGTGTAAATTTAAAACAGTGTAATCTACGTTGGCTAGAGGTATAGGTTGAGGGTTGAGATCTCACAAGACATGTTTAGCACTGCCCCATTTTTGCGCCTGTCCCAAGTCAGGAGCCTCTGGCCTTTGTTAGTCTTGTATGTTTTTTTTAATTTTAGTTCATTTATATGTTTCGGAGTTGAGTGTGACGTACTGGTAAACATTTTTGTTTAGGGGCCAGCTGAAGCCCGCCTTCGGGTGCGGGATTTTCTTGTTGAAGACCCATTGGTGGCCTAGGGCTGTTTTCTGCTCTTTGGTCGGGTTGTTGTCTCTTTGATACATTCCCCATTTCCATTCTCAATTTTGTAATGAACAACATTACTTTTGATGCATTTATGGCTATTCAGTAAAATCATCATCTTACTAGTGTGAAGAGGCTGATGCAGCTTCATTTGTAGAAATGACAAACTCAATGTGAGTTCTATCCCTATCTCTTGACTGAAACCTCTTGAATCATACATTAAAATCAGTAAGATAAATTGAATTTGATAAATAACCATTTCTTCGATGTGGGAGTATGAAGAAATTTGACCCAATATCTTTGATACAGCAAAAACCAAATAAAAGCATAATGTTTAATCAAAATGAGAGTCGCATTATACTATGGAATGAGCTACACATCTTGCAAAAATTGAAACAATCCATACATATTATAAGACAAAAAAATGAATAGAAAATGCAAATTCACTCTATCTTTTTATTGACAAAAATAGATATTGAAATAAGTTTGACTTTGGTGATTGTCAGTAATTATTGATTACACAGAATACAAACGGATCTGGAAGAGCGAAATTTGAAGACTTCACAACGGTTATACAAAACTGGATACGTCTTTGCAATTAGGTCGCTAGTATGAATAGTTATGACGCCAAAGAATTCCAGAATATTACCAGGAACAATTTGTTATTCAAACGTGCACTCAAAATGCATTTGCAAATAAACGCGAAGAAAGTTTATGTCTGTATATATACCTATATATGTTTTCCGGGAAAATTCGAACAATACGTTCCTTTATAGATATAAGAAGATGTGGTATGAGTGCCAATGAGACAACTCTCCATCCAAGTCAAAATTTATAAAAGTAAACCATTATAGGTCAAAGTACGGTCTCCAACACGGAGCCTTGGGTCACACCGAACAGTAAGCTATAAAGGGCCCCAAAAATTACTAGTGTAAAACCATTCAAACGGGAAAACCAACGGTCTAATCTATATAAAAAACGAGAAACGAGAAACACTTATGAATCACATCAACAAACGATAACTACTGAACATCAGATTCCTGACTTAGGACAGGTGCAAACAAACTTTAGTATATATTATACTAGTTCATAAACAATGGTTGAATAAAAGATAGTTTTTACGGAAGAACTATATCACGCGAGACATTTTATTGTCAGCATAGTATCTATATATAAATTACAAACAGTTAATAAATGAGCTGCATCAAGTACACATTGATTGTCCTTGTCCCATCATTGACGTACAATATTATATTAATTCCTCTTAAATATCACTGTCATTTTTATACAATAGTACTCGGTTGAAACTGATCAATTTGATATTTTATTACGTCCACATATAACATGTGTATCGACAAAATATACTATATAAAGTGAATGCATGATTAATACATTCATAATTTACAACGCTTTTGATGAATTGCTTTTGATGTGGTCCTTGGTGAATGTATAATTTCATTATTAATTTCTGATCAATACGATGTTAAAAAAATCAAATGTTATCTGCCATGATTGAAGATTTATTAAATATAATATCAACTATACCAGGTTAGGAGAGAGTTGCGTGCGCACAAACATGTGTAACACTGTCACATTTTTATGTGCCGGTATCAAGTCAGCAGCATATAAATCAGAGATTTTCGTTGGATGCTATCTGTCATTTTTGGGGTTTTTATTGTAAAGAAAACTAGAAATCCTAGTCAATAAGGATCGAAGTCGAACCCAACTCGCCACTAGCGGGGTTAAGACTCATAATGTAACATTTGATTTATACGTTGTGTCCTGATAACTTTTGATTTGTACGGTCTGTTTTCATAACATTTGATTTGTTTGTAATGTTCTGATAACTTTTGATTTGTACAGTGTGTCCTGATTAACCTTTGATTTTGTACGGTGTGTCCTAATAACATGTGATTTGTACGGTGTGTCCTGATAACAACTGATTTGTACACTGTGTCTTTGATTTTGTATGGTGTGTCCTAATAATATATGACTTGTACGGTGAGTACTGATAACAACTGATTTGTACGGTGTGTCCTGATAACAACTGATTTGTATGGTGTGTCGAATAACGTTTGGTTTGTCTTCAGAACATTTTATTTGTATGGTGTTTGCTGATAACATATGATTTGTACGGTGTGTCCTGATAACATTTGATCTTTACGGTATGTCTTGATAACATTTGATTTGTACGGTGTGTCATCATACCTTAAATAACATACTATGTGTATGGTGTGTCCTGATAACATATGATTTGCACGGTGTGTCCTGATAACATTTTATTTGTATGTTGTGTCTTGATAACATTTTATGTGTAATGTGTTTCTTCATAACATTTGAAGTGTATACAGAATGTCCTTGATTCGTATCATTAATCAGGACAATACCTGATTTGTATGGTGCCCATTATCACATTTTGATGTGTATGATGTTTTTTTTTATATCATTTGATTTGTTCAGCATACCTTAATAAGTTTTGAATTAATATATGCGCTTTACACTTTTATTCAAAATTCAGACATATTAGATTTGTAAATCGTTTAAAAAGGAATGTACACAAATGAAATACATAATAAACATATGACGGATATTGAATTTGTTACAGGTGCCACACTTTTAAGTTGGATAGGACCATACAAACATTTCTTGTACACAAATCCACGTGCATAAAGACAAACGTGTGCTGGGTTACAGCATTCAGTTTCGTCACGACAGTCCTTCCAATAATCTGAACAGCATTTATTTTTAGGTCCACATATATGATTGCGCTCACAGTGATAGTTGTATAAACATGGACCAAGGAGGAAACTTATTTCACAACGAGGATCGGTTCCCGGATGTTTCAATGAACAACTTTTACTGCAACACTCTGAGTTTGAAAAACAACCTTCATTACTCCACTTACATCCAGTGGCTGAAATAGTTACTCACAACAATCATCAATTAACAAATAACGACAGTTTGAAAAACAGATTGATAACGTAATGTTAAAAATGAGTTACAAAAAGATATATAAAGAGTATTAGAAACCATTTTTACCTAGCGGAGCAGCTACGACTTGTCCTTTCGGAGTTTCTTGAGTTCACCTTCGGTTATCGACGTGGTTCGTTTTGTTTAATCATTAGTGTTCTGTGTAGTTTTTTCTAAACTGTCGTTTATCTTTTCTTTGTATTCTTTTAGTAATGGTGTTTTAAGTGTTCTTTGCCGTTTGGTCGTTGAAGGCCTTGTTGGTATTTTCGCACCTTTTGAAAAATTGAAAACCATTTTACCATGAAACATCTACATAGAAAGTAAATATTTACTTAACATTAATATTTTGTAGTATTTGATTACTTAGAAACAAATATGTATGTGAAAAACATACATAATGTGTTTATTGATAAAGATATCATACCTGATAAAACATCGACAAAACATAATATGACTACCACCATCCAAATATAATCCTGAGTCACCATAGTCAAACATAATGATTACATAACTCTGTAAGGAAAATAACATCAACAAGATGATTTTAACTATAAATGTATATTGCTCAACACCATAGTCAAACAAAATGATCGCGTAACTCTGTTAGGAAAATAACCTATTTAACATGTATCAGATGACTATAAGTGTATATGTATATTGCTTAGTCACCAAAGTCAGAAATCAAGATCACGTGATAGAAATGACTATAACTTTTAATACATAGTCTTCAGTAACCATAGTTAAACATAATGATCACGCTTCTCTGTTAGGAACATAAATATAGGACAAAGCCATTTTAACAGAGAGAAAATCAACAGTAGACTGTACAAATATAACAAAACTAATATCATGGTAGTCAAACATAATAATCATGTACACGTGACTCTGTTCTGACATTGTCGAACATAATTAACACGTGATTATAAAGAAAGTTTAATCTTTCTAAATGGTACGGAGTGTTTCTCGGTATCCTATATAATTATGTTTAAAATGAAGCATAACCTTTTGATCGGGTTTTTATACCCATACTGTTATTGTATTCATTATCTTCCGTATTTAAGACCTTGTCCTCTCCGGGACATATTTCCAATTCTATATCTAATTTTAGCCAATACGACCTCAGTCAAATCACGAAGAAACAATTCAGTTCCGATATTTGTCCAGAAATAATTTTAAGACGGCGGCAATATCGAATAAAACTAAAAGATTTGCATCGTAACATGCGTTATGTATCAAAATACATAATTATGTATAATCCTATATCACGATAGTCAAACAGAATTATCACATGAATGGAAGACAATATAGCATTAGATATATATAACCACATATTTATATATAGAGTTACACATTGTTATCTCACGTTCTGCCTTGTACAAATTGTCTGAATTATATGCACTCGCTTAGCATTGGATTTTTTAAATTTGATAATTAAATTGTTTTTCCTATTCAAGCTCAAACTTGTCTATACCATATCTTGTTTATCTTTATATTTGACGTATATACATTTTCTCTCTCTCTAAAAATCATCATATTATTCTACATTTTCAAACTTGTCCTCTATTTATCATTTTGATAAAGTGTTATAGTATTCTTTTATTTGTCTTTGTAATTTATTACTTTGACTGTTTAGCCTATTTTTGGCATTATTCATTTGACGTGGCTCGGTACTTGTACATCCCGTCATTGTGTTGTTGTGCTATGGTAAATTTTTGTATTATTGTCTTTGTTTTTGCTAATGTGATTTGTCTATATGCCTTTTTGTTTGTCTTTGTTGACATATGTGCTTGTTTTTGTTGTGATTAAGATTATAACACAATGTTGGCTGCTGTACCCCTATTTTTGACATTTTTACCTATTATGTCTGTTGGTTTTGTTCACATATCGTTGTCAATATAATGGAATTTTATGCGACTGTCATACAAGTGAGAGGTGTAGCTAGCTATAAAATCAGTTTTAATCCGCCATTTTCTACATAAAAAATGCCTGTATCAAGTTAGGAATATGACAGTTGTTATCCATTCGTTTGATGTGTTTGAGCTTTTGATTTTGCCATTTGCTTAGGGACTTTCCGCTTAGAATTTTCCTCGGAGTTCGGTTTTTTTGTTATTTTACTTTTTTTAATGGCAATTAGGAATTTAGGCAAATTAATGGAACAATTTTTCTGTACTTTCTCATTTTGAATTGTTTTACAACGTCTTGACATCTTGTAACTGAAGGAAATAAATTAACGGAAGCACATAATGTTTACGGCTACCGAATTGGAAAATAATTAAAAGAAAGCTTTGAATAAAAGAACTTAATTAAAATTGACGATCTTAGAATACAATTAATAACAAAAGATAGGACTCTGAATCGATGATCTAAGACTGCAATTTTTAACAAATAATAAGATATAACATAAAACACCAATTAATCATAATTCTTAGTAATGCATCAAGTTAAAGTATTGAATAATTGATTACTACTTGCTAATTACCGGCAGTTGAAATCATTTCATACAGTCCAAGAGAAGAAAAGTTTGAAACTTAAAATAATAGGTAGGTTCTGGAAGGTGGGACGACAAGGATAATTGGCGGGAAATTTCAATTGCCATTTGAGAACAATGGTATGTTGGAAAGGGCCATACATTGCAGACCTTATACCGAGTTTTTGCAAGCGCATTTTAACGTGCATTAAGCGTGAAACTATATCTGCACGGATTTAACGTCCCTATTTTGATCGGACGTGGTTTCCAATTTATACATCCCGAATAGCCAAACAGATGGGGTTTTATTACTGATCGATAATTACCATGGTGACCATATTTTTACCCAGTTACCTTTAAGGTGTTTTAAAATCATTGCAGCAATGGAATGGACAAAACAACGAGTGTGTTGTTCACGCAATTGTGTCAATATAACGAAACTATGAACAACACTCATACAATTCAGAGGTTTTGCTATCTACAAAACCAGAGTTAACCCATATTTTTTTCTCTGAAAATGCATTATCCAAGTAATGAATATGAAAGTTGTTTTCCAGCCTCTCTGTTTGTTGAGCGTTTTATTTTGTCCGGTTTCATAGACCTCCCCCTGTTTTGCATTTAATTGGAGTTCAGTATTTTGATTTTTTAATTGAATTTTCTGTGTCATTTTATTCTTACAGATCGATATTTTTCAAACAAATAGCTTAAAAAACAATGATAATAGCATCGAATTATATTTTTCAATCCTCATTTATACATTGAGTTATCCTATTATACACCATAATTAACTTGTAAATTGAACTTTTCCTGAGTTTAATCAGCATTTTTGAAGATTCCTTCAGATAATGTTATAATGATTAGAAATGAATCATTACGTCGGCTGTACTACAATGATTTCAGCTGTCGTAAAGAGAATAGTAAATATCATTCGGTTATTACAGAAAAACCCAATAATAGTGATGTATTCCTTTCGAAAGGAAATTAACAATAATCTATTGGTGTTTAAATCTGTAATCGTTATCATCAGTCTGAAGGCTATGTTTTATGAAATTTGCACGAGGATTTGGATATGGGCACTTCATATTCTTATTTTTTAACTTTTTGTACCATTTATTTTTATTCTTTGTTTATGTTTACCCTTATTTTCTATGCTTTATATTTTATTCATTCTTTTTCCTTTTTTTTCTTTTAAATTTTTCTGTGTTCTTTTTACTTGTACTTTTATTCTGCAATTTGATTTGATTATTTCTATTTTGTAACCTCCATCCAGATCCTGCCGAATAGCGTGTTTATGTCCATTATAAAATTGTGATATGCGTTTATAAAATCAGACAAATTTATTACCAATATGGTAAAGATAATGTAAATATGTTTTCTTGATTTCATTTAAGACTGTAACTTAAAGCTTTCACGTATGTAAACGAGGGTCTAGATGAAGGTCCTTTGGTCTGTATTCTTTAGTGTGAAGCCATTTCTCTCTATTCTTTATAAAGTGTGCGAAGTATTCTCTATTCTTTTCATTTCACCACAACATTGTTTTATATTCTGTAAAACTCACAAAGATCCTCGTAAATAGTAGTTTGAATGGATTTACATGATTTTATATATGTTTAACCTTAAAAAGTAAGTTTGGCATTTGCAGTTAACACACATCTGTTATAATTGATTTATTTGACTTTTGGCAAAAGTCCCAATAAAAAAAGAACTATTTATCAACAGTAATGCATTACTATTAAATGGTACTTTTATGTTTTAAATGATTTGTTATGAATTTTCTGCAGCAGCCGGAAATTAAAATACTCAATGGCGATATGCAGAAAAAACAAACAAAACCAAAAATCAACATAAAATAGTATCCATGTTTCAAATGACTTTTTGAGTTTTTTTCGCTGGAGTAGAAGTCATATCAATATAGAGTTTCACTCACGAGATGTACGACAAGAACAAGGAACCCAATAAGATTTTTAGGAGTTCGACTGCTGTGTGCAAATTATCTCATGGGGAGAATGAATTTAGTACTAGCATAATTTGTTTGACTGTGGATTCAAAACACGAATTATTGTTTCACTTAACCGACTCTTAATTCTAGACATTAATATATCGTTGTATACTTAATTCAATATCCAGTGGCAAATATTTCATGCATATTTAGCTGAATAGGAAAGTCATCGTACACGTAAATTAATGAATGGTGGGACGTCACACGTAATTATGAGTTAACTGTTCAACTATTTGCGATTTACCTTAAATGATTATGCCTAAAGTAATTTTGTAGTGATCGATAAAAGAGAGGCGAAAGATACCAAAGGGACATTCAAACTCATAAGTCAAACATAAACTGACAACGACATGGCTAAAAAAGAAAGAGACAAACAATACACAAAACATAACATAGAAAACTAACGAGTGAGCAACACGCACCCCACCAAAACTTGGGCTGATCTCAGGTGCTCCGGAAGGGTAAGCAGATCGTGCTCCACATGTGGCACCCGTCATGTGTTGCTAATGTTAGTACAAACCCGGTAATAAGTCGCATTCGGTACGTCAAATTCGGGGAAAAGAGGAAGGGATTGTAGTTACGACAATTGGAACATCTGTAAAACGGATATTTCCTAACGGTCCACCAACTCGTGACGGCGTCCGATAAAGTATATAACAACCTCCTTCACAAAAAGAAGGGGGCGTCTCTTTTAGACATTTGTATTAAGATGGAGAAGATGAAACCAATTTTCAACCAAGGTTTTTACAAAATATCAATAGACCTATTACTAAATGTGTTAAATACTTACTTTTGTAAATTTCTAAAATGATAATTAACTGAAAAGCCTGATGGTGCGAAACTCTTGTCCGAGTATTTATATGCGCAAGCACCAAAAGCCAAAGGGTGAGTTCATAAATGATGGTCTGGGTCTCTTTAACTATATATTCTTGATTCTCCCTTTGGCTTCTTCTTCCTCTTTTTTACTCAAAAACCAAAGCGAAATAATGTAATGTAATATCAGGGATAAACAATTCCTGTTTGCAACATCCAGTAAATCAGTAATTTTATCCCTGTTTAAATAACAAAGGTTATTTCTAAGAAGTTAAGCATTAGTAACCTTATAAAATATCCTTTTCTGCATGCATATTTTCGATAATAAGGTATTTTATTGTAAATTGCGTCGAAACGATACATTTATGTTTGGGAGTCAGAGAAAATATGACAAGACCTCCTTAAAACAGTCCACTGTGTCAAAGTATCTTCAGCTGTGTCAAACTACATTTTGCTGTGTCAAAATACGAGCCACGTCTGTGTTAAAGTAAGATCCACTGTGTCAACTTACAATCCCCTGTTTCACTGTTGTTCTGAAGGCCAAATTTCAGTTAACTCTGTCAAAGTTTGTCTAAATATGGTCCAAAATGTCAAAGTAAGGTGCAACGCGTCAAAATATGGTCAACGATGTCAAAGTATGGAACAGTATTACAAATTTTGGACAGATGTTTTAAAGTATGGTATATTTTATTAAAGTATTGTCCACTTTGTGAAAGTAGGGCCCACTGTCTAAAAGTAAGATGCACTGTGTCGAAGTAAGATCCACTGTGTCAAAGTAAGGTCCAATGTGTCAAAATACAGTTCTACTCTTGAATAGTATGGTCCAATGTGTCAAAGTACAGTTACACTATGTCGTATGTTCAACTGTGTCTAAAGTACTAACCAATGTGTCAAAGTTAAGTCTTCTGTGTAACAATACAATCCACTGTGTCTCTTTATACGGTTCACTGTGTCAAAGTTGGTCCACTGTGTCAAAGTTGGTCAACTATGTCATACTATGTCCAATGTATCAAAGTACGGACAAGAATTTTACATTTGGGACAACTGTTTCAAGTAATAGTTCATTGTGTCAAAAAATGGCCTACAATATGAAAGTATGGTCTCCTAGTATGTCAATGTAGGGTTAGATCCTCAGTGTTAAAGTAAGGACCACTGTGTCAAAGTACAGGCCACTGTGTCTAAAAACTGTTCACTATTTGGAAAGAATGGTCCACTGTGTAAAGCAACGGACCAATGTGTCAAAGTATGGTCAACTGGGTCATGGTATGGTCCAATGTGTTAGAATATAGTTCATTTTATCAAAAAAAAAAAAAAAAAACGGTTTAATCTTTTATAGTATGGTCCAAGCTGGCAAAGTACGAACCAGTATTTCAAATTCCAGATAATTATGTCAGAGTAAGGTCCACTGTGAACGTATGGTCTACTGTGCCATAGTATGGTCCATTGTGTCAAAGTATGTTCCACTGTCTGAAAGTAAGGTCCACGGTTTCAAAGTTGGGCTTACTGTTTGAAAGTATGTTCCACTGTGTCAAAGAATGTTCTACTGTGTAAAAGTATGACCCTCTTTAACAAAATATGGTCCAATGTGTCAAAGTATGGTCCTCGGTGTCCGAACATGGTCCACTACGTCAAAGTATGACCACTGTGTCAAAATACTGTCAAATGTGACAAAGTATGTTCAACAATGTCAAAGTATGGTCCATTTTATCAAGTGTTAGGAGTGAATTCGATGATTTTATCAAGAAAAATATTCTACTTTAATCATGTAAGCCAATTCATTTTATTTTGAATGTACAAATAAAAGAAAACTCATTTATACAGAATTGATTTCCCCTTAGAAGTGACATGTTAGCTTAGTATGAGAAATTAATAGGTGTTAATCTCTTTTTCAAATTTTAATAAATGAAATTCTCAAAAGAATTTGATACAGCAATACAATCGTTCGCTCTTTCATTTTACACTGATCAACGAAATATGAATGCTACTTGGATCTAGATACTGTGTGTTCTTATGTGCTTAGGCACGTGGTAAAATATCCGCTTTATATGTGATACAGAAAATAAGACTAGTAAAATTTTAACTTCATCTGTGATGCAGGAATTACTTCGTACGGGATGTGTTCAGTATTAAACCTGCGGGAAAACACCCAAGGTTTAGATATGAAACATGTGGCAAAAGTTCTATTGCATCTGTGGTACAGGTATTTAAACTGTGGTAAAATTTCATGCTTCATTTATGGTACAGGTATTAAGCAAGTTTTTCTTCATTTGTAGTACATATATGAAAACTTTGATAAAAAAGAATGGTGATCAATTAAACTGCGTGGTAAGCTGACGACTATGAGACAGACAAAGTTAATCAATGTGTAACAAAGAGGAAACGTGTATTCTGGAAACAACAACCCAGTCAATTATGTGTCTAATTTGAATCATTCAGTAAATTCCTGTAGAAAATGAGACACGATAAATAGATTGCAATTCAGTAATTTTAGAAGATCATCGTTATACGCACTCGATGACAAAATTGGACATTATTCAGAAATTAATGTCTCAAAAGAAAAGCGAAAGATACCAAAAGGATATTCAAACTCCTAATTCGAAAACAAACTAACAATGCAATGGAAAACAAACTAACAATGCAATGGAAAAATGAAAACAAACTAACAATGCAATGGAAAAAAATGAAAACAAACTAACAATGCAATGGAAAACAAACTAACAATGCAATGGAAAAAAATGAAAACAAACTAACAGTGCAATGGAAAAAAATGAAAACAAACTAACAATGCAATGGAAAACAAACTAACAATGCAATGGAAAACAAACTAACAATGCAATGGAAAACAAACTAACAATGCAATGAAAAAACAAACTAACAATGCAATGGAAAACAAACTAACAATGCAATGGAAAACAAACTAACAATGCAATGGAAAACAAACTAACAATGCAATGAAAAAAACAAACTAACAATGCAATGGAAAACAAACTAACAATGCAATGGAAAACAAACTTACAATGCAATGGAAAAAAATGAAAACAATGCAATGGAAAACAAACTAACAATGCAATGGAAAAAAATGAAAACAATGCAATGGAAAACAAACTAACACTGCAATGGAAAATATGAAAACAAACTAACAATGCAATGGAAAACAAACTAACAATGCAATGGAAAACAAACTAACAATGCAATGAAAAAAACAAACTAACAATGCAATGGAAAACAAACTAACAATGCAATGAAAAAAAATGAAAACAATGCAATGGAAAACAAACTAACAATGCAATGGAAAAAAATGAAAACAATGCAATGGAAAACAAACTAACAATTGTTATGATATTGTAACTATTACATTTATTTAGTTGGCCTAATTTGTTTTGTGTGGCCTAAGAATGTTTACATTGTTTTATATACATTGTGTACAAAATAAAATACATTGTGTTACAACTATGCAGTTTAGAATTCACTGGAACATTCATTGATACTCATGGAATGATTAGAACTTTCTATTTCACTTACATAACGTTTCCAGAATGATCATAACAAAAGATGCGTAATTTATATTTCTAGTGTTGTCTAGAAATTTCTGTTTGAGTATTTAAATGCAGACCCAAAAGTTAGTAAAATATATAGAGATTTGGACATAGACATAGATAGACTTAGAGATCGATAGACACCAACATTCTCTGCAGTTGGATTGACACTTTTATTTACACACTACATCATACTAGATTGTGACCAATTGGATATAATATTCTGTGGATTCCCGTGAAGATTTCCGGATAAAGAAAAGATAAAAGATTGGACTCATATTTTGACAGTTAAGTTGACATTTCTTTTTGTGTAATACTTTTTGTAAACTAGTGTATAATAAATCTTGTTAAATTTTATTATTGATTTGTGTCTTTTGTTGGCTACAATTAAAAGGCGATTTTCTGACATAACACAATGCAATGGAAAAAATGAAAACAAACTAACAATGCAATGGAAAACAAACTAACAATGCAATGGAAAACAAACTAACAATGCAATGAAAAAAAACAAACTAACAATGCAATGGAAAACAAACTAACAATGCAATGAAAAAAAATGAAAACAATGCAATGGAAAACAAACTAACAATGCAATGGAAAACAAACTAACAATGCAATGGAAAAATGAAACAAACTAACAATGCAATGGAAAAAATGAAACAAACTAACAATGCAATGGAAAACAAACTAACAATGCAATGGAAAACAAACTAACAATGCAATGGAAAACAAACTAACAATGCAATGGAAAACAAACTAACAATGCAATGAAAAAAACAAACTAACAATGCAATGGAAAACAAACTAACAATGCAATGAAAAAAAATGAAAACAATGCAATGAAAAAAAATGAAAACAATGCAATGGAAAACAAACTAACAATGCAATGGAAAAAAATGAAAACAATGCAATGGAAAACAAACTAACAATGCAATGGAAAACAAACTAATAGTGCAATGGAAAACAAACTAACAATGCAATGGAAAACAAACTAACAATGCAATGGAAAACAAACTAACAATGCAATGGAAAAAAATGAAAACAATGCAATGGAAAACAAACTAACAATGCAATGGAAAAAATGAAAACAAACTAACAATGCAATGGAAAACAAACTAACAATGCAATGGAAAACAAACTAACAATGCAATGGAAAAAACAAACTAACAATGCAATGGAAAACAAACTAACAATGCAATGAAAAAAACAAACTAACAATGCAATGAAAAAAACAAACTAACAATGCAATGGAAAACAAACTAACAATGCAATGGAAAAAATGAAAACAAACTAACAATGCAATGGAAAAAAATGAAAACGGCGAAAAGTAAAAAAATAGTACACTAAACACAACATAGAAAACTATACGACTGAGCAACACGAATAATTTCATTTTCAGATTAAACGCTTCCTCTTTGTAACATTTTGATTGACTAACTTCCTCAGGCATAGCTGATCTTTAAAGACACTTAGATGGTTTGTGGCTCTATTTCTTTTAATCCCTTTAGGTAAAATTTATGGTCCAGTACTTTAGCATCCCAGATTTTCAAATTTTGTGGTTGTTTCGACGTTCAATGTGGATATCAGTTCAGGAATTATTTTCGACTTTTAAAAAATATATATATAAATAAAAAGATGTGGTATGATTGCCAACGAAACAACTATCCAACAAAGTTCAAATTAAGTCGATGTAAGCAATTATATACAACCGTACTGCCTTTAACAATGAGAAAATCCCAAACCGCATAGTTGGCTATAAAAGGCCGAGACATGAAAAATATGAAACAATTCATATGTTTTCTCAATAGCATTCAGGAACAGGAACATAGATTTGAAAGTCAATGATGCATACATTTCTATGGAAAAAATCACTTCTAGTCTGAAACAAATGTGTTGATCTTTTTCCCAAAAAATCCCCCAAAATATTTTCAGAGTGCGCTAACCGCTCTAGAATGTACCACTTCAAGAATAAAGCTTTGAGGTGAAAATATTATGTTCAATGAACTGAAAAAAACACAATTTGATTAAAATATATACAGAACCTTGTTTTCTGAGAATAGTTACGTCAACAATTCCCTCAAAACCACAAACACTCGTCCTTGAAAAAATTTTAATTTATGGATATTTAGGTTTTTCATACATAGACATGTGCCTAGGTAGGAATGGTAACGCACATTTTCCCTCAATTTGTTTCATTCCGGGGACACCACGTCGATAGTTTTAACATTTTTGGGGAATACGTTGCATCGAAGGTTACCACTTTATCCGAAAGAAAACATATGTAATTCTAATACATTTTGAAATTTTGTTGCGTTAAGAATGACTTTCTGGTTAAAATATAAAGAAATACATTCTAAAGTTGTCGAAATCTTTTAAGATAGCAGTTTTCAGTTATCTTAGTAATTTATAGTTCGGGTACAAATTATACTGTAAATGTTAGTAAAGATTACGAAAGATCAAAGCACGTTTTGAAAGAACCTCGGTGTTGAATAACTTCAAGCCAAATCGTCCTTTTGAAGTCGAAAATTGTACGAGACAAACCCGAGGATCCAGAAAAAAGTGTTCAAAACAGGTAGTAAAGTAGGACGTTCTGAGAACCTTGTAAGAAAAGTGTGTACGTAGTTGGAGGATCTGTATTCTAATAAAATGGATTTCAGAATAAATGAAAATTTACATTAAACATACTACAGACACGACCGATATTGACTGAATACTGAACGATTGGCTTATTGCAAACATAATTGATGTCTTATTATTACTTAAATTGACATATTGTATATATAATTGGTGAGGGTATGGATGGAATCTGAATTGAGTTTCGAAGAATATATAATAATGAACATAGAATAAGAATTGGATAAAAATTGATTTATGTTTTTATAAATTTTAGATATGGGATGAGGGGTTGCTAAAATATGAGGAATATAGACTATGACCCCCCCCCTCAAAAAAAAAAAAAAAAAAAAAAAATGAAAATGGCATAAACAATTATAAACCGCTTACCAATCTAAACCCTCATGGATTTTTATTCTGATTATTTGCAGCAAAATTCAGATTTAATAAGAATTTTCTATTAGAAGATTTAGACTTTAAGAACTTTGATATTACTTTAAAGGTTTGTTAACTTTTGCACTTCAGTGATCGGGAAAATTTCGTAGTAATTTGTTTTCACATGTTAGACAATAAATAGGCCGGGAAAAGATTTTTATGAAGTAAACTATAATAATGTTTAACATACATTGAATAAATACTTTATGTTAAAACGTTATAATACATAAAAAGCAATAACATATATATTTACAAATAATGGACATTTAAACAGGCCACACCAAGCACAAAATTAAGCAAAATAAAAACAAACAGGGTTTTACAACGTCTTGCTTGGTACTTGCGCACAACTTTTTATTTGTTTTACTAAACCATTGTCGTGAAAGTAAAACACACACATAAAAACCCTACACAGTCCAGCAAAAACAGTTTGAATGCCGAATTACTTGAACAACACTCTTATTTGTCTTCATTAGATATAAAAAGTAATAATAGTGTATATTTTATATAGACAGTTACCCATTTATAAAGTTAAACAAATAAAAAAACCAGAACCTTAGTATATAAGGCCCTTTGAACTTTGTTGATTCGAGCGTCACTGGTGAGTCTTTTGTTGACAAAACGCGCGTCTGCTGTACAAAACTTCAATCATGGTATCTATGATGAGTTTATATACTGTTTCATTATAATTCTTAATCACACTTATATTTTTAAAAAATGCAACAAATGTTAAGGTTGATAGTTCTGTTTCCTGCCTCCACATATCTACCAAAACATTCTTGTTTATCTTTTTTTTACGGTTAAACACCGTTAAAATTCAGACATTGTTGGTAAAGGACCGTTAAATTCCAGATCATGTTTCAATACATTATACTAGGCGAAATATTTACAACTAAATCCTTTTACCTACCCACCTATCCTTTTTTGTCTGCCAGGAGACAGGAATATATTTTGTTTTGGCCTAATCTGATGTCAATTGTTGAGGTTTATAACCATACAGTAATTACAATGTATTTGTTCCCAATGGCGAATCGCACTGTTATTTGTACTTAGGATTTTCCTGTTTCATTAATAAGATGACATTTTCTGTCAGTTATGTAATTAAAAACGCCTTCGTTTTGATCTGTGACGATTGTAGACACCATCTGACCTTTCTCTTCTATCTGACCTTTCTTTTCACATTCTTCAGAGATTAATGTTATCTTTTCAGATGACAAGAAATTAATCACCACTTACAATGTTTATCACTTATGATGAATATGAGAAGTAACAACTTCAAACAGAAACATACAAATAATGCTAGTATAACATGGTATCATAAATCTTTTGTAGATTCTTTGTAAAATAAAAATGCAATATTTGCTGATATTTTTATTGGTTTTCATTATAAAGATATATGTTCCTACGTAAGAAGTAAATCATCTCCGATGAATAAAAGATATCACATATTGACTGATATTGTATTATATACTATATTCAAAAGTTTGGTACGTACTAGAGAGGTTCCGAGTAAAAAGTATTTTTACGCAAGCAAACAAGCGATAAAAAATGATGAAATTGCATCCATTGTACAGGCGATCGGATCTTCTATCAGTGTTGCTGAAATAATGAGAAATACCGCCCCTCGAAGTACATAGTATATCATATTGCACTCGACTTGCAAGATCGTGCTATATGATATACTGCTCGAAAAAATATTCCTCACTATGAGTGCAATTATCCTCTAGTTTTGGAAGTTTTTTTTTTAAATTCGAAGGGCAGTCATATTTTCATTTTCATAAATGCACGCAAAATACTAATTTAACATTCATAATTATTTAAGTTGAACTTTTGTCATTTGGGTTATTGTAATCGGTTGTTACATTTCTTTGGCAGAAATAACACAGATAGTTCACACTCCGGTATGGACCGGAATACAAAAATATAAATAAAACCTAACGTATTATGGATATTTAATTTTCATTTCTACTAGGTCAGATGCGTTTGTTTTCACGGGCGCATCCATTTCTATTTCCTGTGGATTATAATATTTTCAACTTCATCATTGTTTCCATAGTAATCAGTGTTGAGGCAATATGTAAATTTTGATCGAAAAGAATTAGTACCTGACCCACGTTTAGAATACATATTTTTTAACTTGACCCTTATTTCATGTGGGAGTGGTTTTTTTTTTAGCTTGACCCTTATTTCATGCTGGACTGATTTTATTTAAGCTTGACCCTTATTTCATGCTGGACTGATGTTTTTTTAGCTTGACTCTTATTCTAGTGCTGGACTGATGTTTTTTAGCTTGACCCTTATTTCATGCTGGACTGATTTTTTTTTGCTTGACCCTTATTTCATGCTGGACTGAATTTGTTAAGCTTGACCCTTATTTCATGATGGACTGATTTTTTTAAGCTTGACCCTTATTTCATGCTGGACTGAATTTTTTAGCTTGACCCTTATTTCATGCTGGACTGATGTTTTTAAGCTTGACCCTGATTTCATGCTAGACTGATCTTTTTTTAGCTTGACCCTTATTTCATACTGGACTGATATTTTTTTTAGCTTGACCCTTATTTTAGTGCTGGACTGAATTTGTTTAGCTTGACCCTTTTTTATGCTGGACTTATTTTTGTTGAGCTTGACCCTGATTTCATGCTGGAATGATTTTTTTAAGCATGAGCCTTATTGCATGCTAGACTGATTTTTTTTTAGCTTGACCCTTATTTCGTGCTGGACTGATTTTTTTAAGCATGAGCCTTTTTTCATGCTGGACTTATTTTTTTTTAGCTTGACCCTTTTTTTTATTTTGGACTGATTTTTATTTGGCTTGACCTTGTTTCATGCTGGACAGATTGTTTTTAGCTTGACCTTTATTTCATGCTGGACTGATTGTATTTATCTTGACCCTTATTTCATGCTGGACTGGTTTTTTTTAGCTTGTCCCTTATTTTATGCTGGACTGATTTTTTTAGCTTGACCCTTATTTCATGCTGGACTAAATTTTTTTTAGCTTGACCCTTATTTCATGCTGGACTAAATTTTTTTAGCTTGACCCTTATTTCATGCTGGAGTGATTTTTTTAGCTTGACCCTTATTTCATGCTTGACTGAATTTTTTTTTAGCTTGACCCTTATTTCATGTAGGAGTGATTTTTTTAGCTTGACCCTTATTTCATGCTGGACTGATGTTTTTAAGCTTGACCCTGATTTCATGCTAGACTGATATTTTTTAGCTTGACTCTTATTTCATGCTGGACTGATTTTATTTTAGCTTGACCCTTATTTCATGCTAGACTGATTTTTCTTTAGCTTGACTCTTATTTCATGCTTGACTGATTTTTTTTTAGCTTGACCCTTATTCTAGTGCTGGACTGATGTTTTTTAGCTTGACCTATATTTCATGCTAGACTGATTTTTTTAGCTTGACCCTTATTTTATGCTTGACTAAATTTGTTAAGCTTGACCCTTATTTCATGCTGGACTGACTTTTATTTCAGCTTGACCCTTATTTTATGCTGGACTAATTTTTGTTGAGCTTGACTCTGATTTCATGCTGGAATGATTTTATGTTAAGCTTAGAATATGGTAATGCGGTTTGTGTTTTATAAAGTTTGGAAACTTTTTCAATCTGACCCTTTTTGAAGTATAGACTTGGCGATGTGGTTTGATTGTCATTGAGACAACTTTCCGCAAGAGTTCAAATGAAGTTGATATTAGACTGTTAACTTTTTTAACCTGACCTTTGATTCAGGTTTACGCTTGGAACTATTCTTAAATGTGTAGACATATGGTAATGACGCTTGGTTTTTTTGTGTTAAGTCTGTGAAATATTTCAAGCTTGACATATGGTTATGACGTTGTGTTTTGTTTAGATAGGAAATATTTTTAGCTTGATCATGATTTTTTGTTTATACAGGAAACCATTTTGAGCCTGATCATGTTTTTTTTTTAAATTTTGGACTGTTTATTATTTTGAGCTGATCATTATTTCAAGCATAGACTGGGATCTATATTTTGGGAACTTTTCTGAACATACCTTAATAACTTTTGTGTTCTGTTTAGTCCTGAGCTTGACTATTATTTCATGTTAAGACTGGGAATACTATTTGGATATTGACCATTAGAAAAAAAAAATGAAAAAAATTGACGGTTATCAACTTTGAGCCTAGCATTATTTCAATCATAGGCTGAGAAAAATTTGGGGAACTATAGCTTGACATACCGTAATAACGTTTAGTTTTTGTTAAGTCTTGCAACTATTTTGAGCTTGACTATTAATTCATGTTTAGGAATTATTATAATAAGCTTGGGACATATTATTTTGAGCTACGTATACGTATACGTGGTGCTGGTGCTGGTGTTTAGTTTAGTCGTTTGTGCACAAAACATTCAATTAGTTTGACATTTATTAAAATATTTCTTTATCCAATAAATCAGACGCTTTAACCTTTTTGATAACTTAGTCTTTATGTCGATAAGTAATCAAAATCTCTATGAAACTACATCATATGCATGAAAAAACTAATGATGAACGTAAATGTGCTGATAGAATGTAAATACATATTTTGTTATTAACGAACTAAAACTATTTTTTTCTGTAACTTCCACCTGTTTTTGAGGAGTAGATGCAAAGGATTTAAACGCCAAGGCTTATATAACATGGGCTTAATATCCACGTGGAAAAACTGACTCATATTACACGAGCTGAATATATTAATACAAACATCTATTATAAAATAAGGTTTCAAATATAAATATTTGTAAAAGGTAAAAAATTGTAAAACAAAGTTATGACTATATTTGTGGTTCCGTAGTCAGCATGATATAGCAAGACATTGACATTTATACTTTTGTCGTTCTAACAGTAACGTTATGTGAAGAAACGGTACAGAAGAACGAAAACATTTGTTTTCAATAAATGTCTAATTTCTAAGTTCAACGTTTGTTGTTTTTTTAATCTTAATTCGTGCATCAGTCTTTAGATGCACTAATTAAATAGTAACACATCAACATGATTGATGTAAACTAAAATAAATTCAACGCAATTTATTCATATAGCGTTCGATAAATTCATTGCATGTCATTGACAAACCAATCAAATTAGAACTTTCTATATTTCTTATTTCCTTGCCATTCAAAGTTAGCAATATATGAGATTTTGTACTGTAAATAATGATAAGACGATTGTCTTCAACTGGTTGCACTGTAACAGCAAGTGCCAGCTGCGAATACCAGGTAATGTCTCTAAAAAAAGGAACGATTTTTGTCTAAAATCGAGTGTTTGATGATTGGAAAAGACCACCATTTTTGTTGTTGTTGACATATTTGTTTGTTTTTATAGTGATTGACATTATATCACAATGTTGACTTGTGTACCCCTATTTTTGACATTTTTACCTATTATGCCTGTTTGTTTTGTTCACACATTGTTGTCAGTATAATTGAAGTTTATGCGAGTGCCATACAAGTGAGAGGTTTAGCTAACTTTAAAACCAGGTTTAATCCACCATTTTCTACATAAGAAAATGCCTGTACCAAGTCAGGAATATGACAGTTGTTTTCCATTCGTTTGATGTGTTCGAAAAACACAGCTTACAATATAGAAGCGAGCTCCTGTTGTTTGTTTTACTGATCATGTGATCGTTTCATAGTCATTTACGGCTTACATTAAAGGAGCGAACTCCTGTTGATTTTGCCAATTGTTAAGGGACTTCGTTTGAATTTTCCATTGAGTTCGGTATTTTTGTTGTTTTACTTTTTCTCTGCCTGCCAAATCTTGGAACAAAAGTGCGAGTATCGGCTGATTATAAATTATCATAAGTTGGACGTGTTTCTGCCAATCACAGCTTACAATATAGAAGCGAGCTCCTGTTAATATAAAAAGAAGATGTGGTATGATTGCCAATGAGACAACTGTCCACAAGAGACCAAAATGACACAAAATTAACAACTATAGGTCACCGTACGGCCTTCAACAATGAGCAAAGCCCATACCGCATAGTCAGCTATAAAGGACCCGAAATGACAATGTAAAACAATTCAAACGAGAAAACTAACGGCCTTATTTATGTAGTTTGTTTTACTAATCATGTGATCGTTTCATTGTCATTTACGGCTTACAATAAAGGAGCGAGCTCCTGTTGATTGTAAATGATATTACGATCGTTTCTTTAACTTTTACTTTTATAAATGTCAACAAATTCGACATTTACTTTGAAGGATTAAACTCCTTAATTTCCTACGTTTTTTTTGGTCTGTGTGTCCATGCGTTCGCTCGTTCCTTATAAGGATTAAATAACATTTTTGGTTTCTGGACAGTCTATGATTAATTAACAGACATATGACGGATAGGAAGTGTGTTACATGTGCCATACTTTTAAGTTGGACAGGACCAAACAGACATTTTTTGTACACAAATCCACGTGCATTAAGATAAACGTGTGCTGGGTCATAACATCCAGTTTCGTCACGACAGTCATTCAGGTTATCTGAACAGCAATTATTTTTAGGACCAGAAATATGATTACGCTTACAGTGGTAGTTGTATAAACAATGACCAAGGATAGAACTTTTTTTCACAACGAGGCGCGATTCCCGGATGTTTCAATGACCAACTGTTACTGCAACATTCCGAGTTTAAAAAAACAACCTTCACTTATATCCAGTGGCTGAAATGGTTATCCACAACAATCATTTACTAGCTAATAACGACAAATTGAAAAGCAGATTGATACTGCGATGTTAGAAATTAGTAACGAACAGAAAGATGAATATATCAGCAACTTTATTATATACTTAGTAGTAAATACATGTAAATTGTATGTGTAATACGATCAATGACAATCGTGCTGTATCAGCCATCCGTGATGATATCGATATCAGTCACGGTTGCAAAGGCTTTATCACACCCTTAACCTGTATGACGTCACGTCATCGACATCAGTCACGGTTGCAAAGGCTTTATCAAACCCCTAATCTGTATGACGTCACGTCACATGAAAAAACATCTACTGTTAATGTATTCATTGTCTTCCGTATTTAATTACCTTTTCCTGTCCGTGGTATGTTACCAATTATATATCATATTCTAGCCAATAGAACCTCAGCCAAATCATGAGGCAACCAATCAGTACCGATATTTGTTCAGAATTAATTTCAAGATGGCATGGACATCGAATGAAAATACAAGTGTGATTCGAAGCAATTATACATGTATGACTATCGCAATACATAATGATGTATAAACCTAAATCGCGACAAGAAAACAAAATGATTGCATGAATGATTTATATATATAACCATATATTATATATATAGTTAAACATAACTATAACCGTTGTTTATCATGTTTATCCCTTGTACAAATAACAACTTATTTTCTCACTTTCCGCCTTGGACAAATTTTCTGAATCATATGCATATCCGACTCATATAAAATCATTTTCTTACATTCTCAAACGTGTCCTCCATTTTGGCAGGCATTCAGTGTTTTATCGGAACTGATCACTTCAAATTAATGAAATAAATTATTCTGTACTTTCTCATTTCAAATAAATGAAAACGTCTTGATATTTTAATATAGCTGGAAGAAATGAATTTACGGAAGCACATACTGTTTTTGGCAAACGAAGACTTTAATTGAATAATAATTAAGGGAAGTTCTTAAAAGTTCCTAATCAAAATCGATGATCTTAGGACACAATTAATAACAAATGATAGGACAGCGCATTAAAATCGTCGATATTACGATACAACTAATAACAAATGATAGAACATCGCATTAAAATCGTTGATATAACGATAACAAATGATAGAACATCACATTAAAATCTTCGATATTACGATAAAATGAATAACAAACGATAGGACATCACATTAAGATACCAATTAATCATAATTCACAGCATTGTACAAGGTTAAACTATTGAATCAATAAGATTATTGCTTGGTTAACACCCAGTGGAACAATTTCATGTATATTCAGGATAAGAAACTTTTAAACATTAAGACAAAAGATAAGATCTGCAAGCTGAGACGACATGAATGAATGGTGGGAAATTTAGACTTCCACTACAAATTGCCTTGTATCAGGCTACCTACGTCTTTCTAAAGAGTTGTTGCGAGCGTTTTTTTAACGAGCAGTAAGTGTTGCGAATTTATAGATCCAAAAACAACCAACATACTTTACGGTTTCACTACCGTCGAAAAAAACAAGTGACAAAATTCTTATATCCAGTCACCATTTAGACGACCAGTTATTGCAGCGATGGAATGGAAGTTAAACAACGGGTGTGTTGCCTACCGAATGTTGTCAACATAACGTAACTATGCACAACTGTCATGCAATAGGGAGGTTTAGCTATCGTTTAAACCAGGTTTAACCATTTAACTGTACCAAGTCAGGAATAAAGCTGTCTTTAATTCATTCTGTTGGTTAATATAGACGAGCGTTTGGTTTTGTCAGGACTTCCACCTTTAGGAATTAACAGAAGAGTTCGTTATTCTTGTTAATACATTTTCTTAAAAGGGAAAATCAACCATTCAAAATAAAACTAAACATTCTGAGTTTACTGTGTCATGTTATTCTTAGTACAGATGGAAGTTTTTTCAAACAAATCGATAACCAATGATAACAGCATCGCATGAAGTTTTTCTCTCTCATTTAAACATTCAATGATCATATTATAACTACTAATTCTTCATTATAATTTACTTGTAAATTGAACTTTTCCTGAGTATAATCATCATTTTTCAAAGATTCCTTTAGATAATGATTTAATGATCAACCATAGATTATTAAATCGGCTGAACTGCTATGATAAAAGCCGCTGTAAAGAGTTTTCTAAAAAAAAAAACATTTAGTTTTGACACGAAAACTCAATAATGGTGATGTGTTTCTTTCAAAAGGAAATTAATAATAATCTATTGGTGTTTTTTTTCTGTAATCGTTATCATTAGCAATGTTTGATGAAATGTGCACGATGATCTGGATATGGGTTCTTTATTCTTTAACTTTTTATACTATTCTTCTTTATTCTTTGCTTATGTTTACCCTTAAAATCTATACTTTATATTTTATTACCAATCTATTCTCTATTCTTTTTTTGAACTATTTGTCTGTGTTCTTTATATTTTTGTCCCTTTATTTTGCATTTTTAGTTGATTATTCCCTATTCCCATCCAGATCCTCCTAAAAGGAGTGTTTATTTATATTATGTCTATTATGATATGCGATTATCAACTCAGAAAATAATTATTACGAATATAGTAAAGATAATTTAATTATTTGTTCTTGATCTAATTTAATACTGTTACTTAAAGCTTTCACTTTTATTGCACGCATATAAATGAACGTCTAGAAGGAGGTCCTTTGGTCCGTATCCTAATTTTAAAACATAAAGTTTGATTATTATTCTTTATTCTTTATATTTTACCACCACATTATTCTTTATTCTTTATATTTCACATCCACATTATTCTCTACTCTGTAAACCCCATCCTGACCCTCGTAAATAGTAGTTTTGAATAGATTTATATGATTATATAATTCAACCTTAAAAAGTAAGTTTCTCATTTGCAATTAACAAAAATATGTTCCAAGGTATTTAGAATTGATTTGTATGACTTTTTGCGAACCTCAACTTATTGAAACACAATTATTTACCATTAGTACTGGAGCAGTATTACATGATATTTTTATGTTTTAATTGAATTGTTGTTAATTTTCAAAAGGAGTCGGAAATTAAACAAGTCAATGGCGATACGTAGAAAAAACAAACCAAACAAAATGATATTAATGTTTCAAATTACTGTTGCGAGTTTTTCTTCTTCTTCACAGGTGTATGAAATTATATCAATATGACGAAGTGTTGAGTTTCACTCACGTGATGAACGAAATTAACAAATAATTCAATAAGACTTAGATTTTCGATAGTTCTGCATTACTCATCTCTGGATTAGAAGTAAAACCTCACCAATTTGATAACCATCACAAATTTCGTTTGCCTACAGATTAAATACATGAACTGCTGTCTCACTGGTTTGGCTTCAATTATAGACATTAACTGATTTGTTGTCGTTAGCTTACCTTAAAGTTCAGTGGCAAATATTTCATGCAAATATAGAAGGATAGGAAAAACATTTGTTCGAGAAAATAGAAAAAATTATATGTCGTCACACGTGATTATAAGTATACTGCTAAACAGAATGAGCAAAACTCTACCATATCAAAAGCTATAAATGTCCTCGTGATGACAAAATATTATTCAATTCAAAAGATAAAACCAACGACCTGTTTTATGCTGCAAACCATAAATGTCATATTTGTGAAGTAGAACAGGTATTAAAAAGTGCCGTGTTACACAGTTTTCAGATTATCAGCACAATATCTTTCAGTACTCATCAGCTATGCTTAGACACAGTTTTCATCACTTGGAACTCAAATGAAAGGTGTTGACAGAGAGCATTGCTGTAAATGACCGAATGGATCTGTGACCTAACAATGTAGACATCATTTTACATATATTTTGGTTTATCAGTTGACCGTCTTCCGGCCTTCTCCGTATATTCCGAACAACAAAGTTCCTAACCACTTGTGGTCGAAATGCATTGAGCTTAGCGCAGTTTAGGTGTCAGGTAGTATCCTGAATCTAGAGTGCACTATAAGTGTTTTATATATATTCAGGTCTTTCAAACACTCCCGTCTGACATTTTCTCACAATCAAAATGACATATTTTGGTTCGTGTCAAGGGACAGTGCTTATTTACATGTCAGTATTAACACCGAAATTTAAAAAAAGGCGAAGACAGGGTTTAGCATCAATAAACTGTAGAAGTACAACCCATTCCCATGGTTCTCAAATTTCTTATATTTTCCTTTAATCTTGTAAGGAAGTTGCATTTTAGACAAGGTTTGCTGATAGTGTTATCATGCTGTGAAATAAAGTATTTATTAGGTAACAAAATTTCAAATTGGTAAGCAAGCCTGCTAAATACGAAAGTTCTTTGATATATCACATTGAACCCCTCTATTTCTCTCAAACACATTTCCTTTTCCCCAATATACTCTTTGTCTCCATTATTGTCATGCTTTTCCAATTACTGTAAATTCAGAAATTATAGCGTGCATTTATTAATGCGATTTTTAAAGAATGTACAAAACTTCAAAATAAATTATTGTTATTTCGGGGAATGCTGCATACAGATGTTAAAGGTATCAACATGTGAGTTCTCATTATTGCGATACACACCCAGTCGCATTAATAAAAACCTTGCAATAATTACAGTACACACGCTCTCCAATACACGCATATCCGTAAACTTCATCTCTAACTGAATCATTTTCACTCACTCTTTTTGTCTAACTTTTTCACGCTCACTTCCTTGCGTATGCTTACTTTCACTAACACTCTTTCGTCCACTCTCTCCAGCTCAACACGCAGAACCGCTAGCTCAATCTTTCTCACTCACTCAGTTTCTCCTCACTTGCACATACACTCTCTCACTCTTATTCTCTCAAGCACCACTCTCTCACTCTACCACTCTCTCACCCTCCAACGCACGCTCTCACTTAGTAGTTACTCACACACACACACAAACTCTGTCTCCCCCACTCTCACTATCACTATATCTCTCTGCTCTGCTAACAAGTGAGAGAGAGAGAGAAAAAAAAAACAAATGAAACAAAGACACAAAGGAGAGACAGAAAGGGTAAGAGAGAGAAGCGAAGTGACAGACAGAGAGTAATAAAGAGAAAGACATAAATGGAGACAGAAAGAGAGAGAATGAGAGAGAAAGAGTGTGAGAGAGAGAGTGAGCAATATGAGTAGTTCCATTCCAGATAAATTCTTCGTGGCTATATCTGGACAGTTCTGCATCTGAGTAAAAACAGTGGATATCGTTTAATTTAGCAAAATGATGCACTTACAATACAATACATGATCCTTATAGGCCTAACTGTCCTATTTTCTATCATTTCTTCTGACAGTCACTTGGATTTCGCGGGCAGTTCGTCGAATGAGCATGCGCGAAAGCGTATAAGACACGGATCTATAACGGTCTCCGAATTTGGATATTATCTCAAAATTGGCGTTTTCTGTGGACAAAAGATTGTTTCAACGAAAAATTTAGGAGGTACAAAACACTACATTTATACGTCATATCACAAATATTTCCGACTTTTTATGGTTTCAGAGGAGTTGCGGCTCAATAAAATCGGTCTCTTTCTTTAGTTGTATAGATAACCGTATTTAAAGTCACAAGGAGTAATTTTTTTCTTTTATATTGGAGCCGAGAAAACATTTGACAAAAAAAAAAGCACGAGCATTGTTCAACCTAGTAAACTACATGTAGAAAGAATTGAAACATACATTGCATAGAATCGAAATTAGAATTTCTCTTCCCAACTGTTGTAGCAGTAGGCGTCTAATATTTTTCTTTGTTTTGGCGGGTGGAGGAAGGGGAGATATTTTTTTCTAAAAACATTTGTTTGTTCCAAATGTTTTTGAAAACAGATTTTTTTTTGTGAATGGAGGTGAACAAAGTACACGGTTTTTCCTTGAAAATCATGTATTTGATTATAGTCGAGACAAATTTTGATCTATACTATAGAAAGAAAAAAAGCTCCCCTACTCCCCACAAAAATAGTTGAATGGTGGGTGCTTATGAAAAGCGTTTGTCTGATTTGGTGTTCATTAGATTTATACGAATGTCACAATTACATGATAAAAACAAAACAAAGGCAACAGCAGCAGCAGCAGCATAACATAGGGCTAAAACAAGATAAAATGTTCAGGTGATTTCAGGATTACTGCATTTTTTACCTCTTATGTCCTCACATATTGTATTTTCCCTCGACATACTGGTATGAATCTGTATATTGTCCTGCTGTCTTAAATGTATAAATGTCCAGTTTTCTGGGTACATCCACTCAATTCGGGACGAGGTTTTCGATTGAATGATGCGTATAATGATTGCTTTGAGTCTTCATTCTTGTTAATAAGGCTAGTAGTTCTTTACGTTTTTGGCGGGAATCGTGTTGCTCAGCCTTTATTTTTCTATTTTGTGTTTTGTGAGGGGCCTGATGGGTTATTTTCGTTCTTCGTGATCGGCGCATTTTTGCTATCGTGATCCGTTTTTCTACAGATTTATACTCTTTTTATATTTTCGTGATCCGTGATCATGGAATTTATTTTCTGTGAATCGTGATTGACAAAAAAATCAACTCGTGAATCGTGATGAGACCCCCACATCAGGCCCCTCTTTTGTATACTGTTGTTTGTCTTTTGGTCTTATTTTTGTCAGTTTATTTTCGACTTATAAGGTGGTACCTAACACTACAGGAGATAACTTTAAAATCAGCTAAACGTTTTAATCACGTTGTTTTGTTATATTAAGCTTCTCAATGATCAAAATTAATGTTTGTCAAACTGCTATATAACCAACGAAATTTTTCTGATAAAGTGGTTGGTTCAAAATTTTGTTTTTATATTTTGTCAAAGGGTGTCAAAATTTTATGAAAATTAAACGAGCCAAATTAATATTAGTCAAGGTGTTGGGTACCACCTTATAAGTTTGAATGTACCTTTGATATCTTTCACTTCTCTTTTGAAGTTTTTGTTTGTAAAACGAAGTAGCATAAAAAGTTTTGAACAAGTTAAAAGATTCATGAATCCATTGATCATAGTATTTTATATATGTTTTTAATAATATATTGATCCTCCGTGGATTTTTATCAAAAAGGGATAATATGGCCAGATAACACAAATATAGTCCCTAGTGCGGAAATATTTATACCTGCAAATATTTTTCATACACATTTCAGATTTATTTTTGTGTGTTATATGCCTCAAAAAGCCAAGTAAGGGGATGAAATAACTCTCTAAAAATGAGTACGGTTGAAAAAGGTAAATAGTTATTATGTCTGTAACTGTTAAACTATATTTAAGAACCATTTAGGACAAAATTATAGATATTTTAAAGTTGAGCTGATGAAGTATTCTTATTTTGAAATTATTTGATACAAAAGTAGCAAACAACAGTGTAAACCTATTTTTTAAGCGCAGGTATAATTTTTTTTTCATTTATAGTTCTAAAGATTAATTGTGTTATTGTACGTTATACATGTTATACCCAATATTAAATCACGAAGTTTAAACAACAGTACATTTGTGAATATTTAGGTTCAGGACAATAACAATTTGTTTCTGCATTTACAAATCTTTAGAAATTTTGAGCCTTTAAAAACTTTTACTAGTATTTTCATTGAATTTTTTTCTATAGTAATAAAATTTTATACCAAATATAAAGTTCAGTGCTGTACCTTGATATTAATACTATTCCTGATCAAGGTTTTGACGAAATACCACAAGAACTAGTACCTCATGTGTGAAAATGTAACTGTTTAAAACGTTTTAAATAATAAATGTTTGACCCTTTTTCGTTTAATGTTTTTTGCAAGGATTTTGTCAGTATCTCTTCGACTAAATAGTGTTGACTCTCCTTTTGGTTTCTTCCTCCTCTTTTTACTATGCAACGACGCGAAATAATGTAATGTAATATCAGTAGTAAAGAAATCTAGTTTGCCGCATCCAATAAATCAGTAATGTTATCCCTCTTTAAATTACAAGGTTTATTTCTAAGAAGTTAAGCAGTAGTAACCTGAAAGAATATCCTTGTCTGCATGCAAATTATCGATAATAAGGTATAGTATTGAAATTTGCGTCAAAACGATACATTTGTGTTTGGGATCCAGAGAGAATAATACAAGACTGATTACAAAATGCAAATAAGGCCACGTCATTGATTGCATTCTCATTCTTAAGAACGTTTTTAATCAATCACATCGTTTTGTTGTACGCTTTTGAAAACGTTACCCGACATGCATTATATTTTGAAAAGACGAATAGCAAAATACCATTTTGTAAATATGAAAATAAGGAGACAAGAATGTAAACAATTACAGTTTAGAGTACAGTCTTAAGGATGAACTTAGGTCAGGTTTAGGAATTTTTGTCAGATGTTCGGACTCCTTGGTTATTTTCCTGTGATACAGGGTAAAATATTTTGCCCCATAACACCCATGTTTCTTTTCATATAAGACTTCAATAGCTTTTAGAAGGTCATTTACCAAAATTAAAGCAGATTCAAGATTTCTTATCTTTCGATTTGAGACCCAAATAACTCCAATGCAAACATTAGGTAAAAGTCCGAGTCATCCTTTCCCCGCCATTTGAAAAAAAAAAAAAAATAAATAAATATCTCGAAAAGGAACTCAATAACCTACCAACTTATTTTGTTTCCTAAGTAATGCTCTTCTGACTTAAAATTATAAATTTTAAATTCTAGATTTTTAAATTTCACTTAAGTACATCCTTAAACAATCAAAAACTTTATATTATTTTGTAAGTTATTAAAGGCACCGTATGACAAGACGTAAAACAATCACAACAGAGAAAACTTACAGCTTATACGACCACGATTAAGCTAAGCCTGATAACATTTATAGACAATAATAAATAATGAACAATAATGCCAAACGACAATCAACGACAAAAACTTTATAACAGACTCTTGGCTTGGGACAGGCACATACAGAATATTCTTGGGTAAGCCATGTTTGTAAGCGATCAGGCTTCCTCTAACATGTAGCAACTGTTTAATAGTATTGTCCACTGTGTCAACATATAATTCACTGTGTCAAAGAAGGGCATACTGAGTGAAAGTATGGTCAACCGTGTCATAGTATGGTTCACTGTGTCAATGTTCGAACTAATGTGTCAAATAACGGACCAGTTTGTCAAATTCCAGACAATTGTATCAAAGTATGGTGCATTGTGTCAACATATAATTCACTGTGTCAAAGAAGGGCGTACTGAGTGAAAGTATGGTCAACTGTGTCATAGTATGGTTCACTGTGTCAAAGTATGGTCCATCCTGTCAAAGTGTGGTCCACTATGTGAAAGTACGTTGTCCTGTGTGTAAGGACGGTCCACTGTTTCAATGTAAGGTCCTCTGTGTCAAAATACTATCCAATGTGTCAATCAACCCGGTTAATTAGGCAACAATAAATAATGAACAATAATGACAAACGACAATCAACGACAAAAACTTTATAACAGACTTTTGGCTTGGGACAGGCGCATACAGAACATTGTTGGGTAAGCCATGTTTGTAAGCGCGCAAGCTTCCTCTAACATGTAGCAACTGTTTAATAGTATTGTCCAATGTGTCAATGTTCGAACCAACGTGTCAAATTGCGGACCAGTTTGTCAAATTCCAGACAATTGGGTTATAGTATGGTTCCCTGCGTCAAAGTTTGAACCAATGTGTCAAATTACGGACCAGTTTGTCAAATTCCAGATAATTGTATCAAAGTATGGTGCATTGTGTCAACATATGTTCCACTGCGTCAAAGTAGGGCGTACTGAATGAAAGTATGGTCCACTGTGTAATAGTATGGTTACCTGTGTCAAAGTATGGTCCACCCTGTCAAAGTGTGGTACACTATGTGAAAGTACGTTGCCCTGTGTCTTAGGACGGTCCACTGTTTCAAATTAAGGTCCTCTGCGTCAGAATACTATCCAATGTGTAAAAAAACCCGGTTAATTGGGCGAAAGTATGGCTCTCTTTGACATAGTCCACTATGGCGAAGTATGTTGAATGTGTCAAAGCATGGTCCATTGTTAAACAGTAAGGTTCACTACGCCAAAGTACGGAACAATGTATCAAAGTACGATCCTGTGTCAAAATACAATCCGGTCCATTGTGTCAAAATACAGTCCACTGTATTTGAGGCAAAGTATGTTAAACTGTGTCAACGTATGGTTCATTGTATTAAAATAATGTTGGTCTATGCCGTTACGAATGAATTCGATGATTTTATGAAGATAAATATTATACTTTAATTATGTAAGCCAATACATTTATCTAAATCTTTAAAAACCCTCAATCATCCAGTATTGATTTCTCTTCAGTAGTGACGTGTCACCTTAGTATGAGAAAGTAATAGATATTAATCTCTTCTTTGTCAAGTTTATATATATATACTGTATAAAAGTAGGGCCCACTGTGTCTAAATATAGTTAACTTAAAAAAAAAAATGTCTATATATGATATTACGAGAAAAATTCAATGTTCTTATGAATATAAATTAGGGATGTCAACTCGGTGAAGATTTACTAATCGAGTACTCGTTGAATTTACCGAGCAATACTCGAATACTCGCTCGGAAAAACTTCTACAAAATGGAAACACAAAATTATACCCATTTTACGTATTGTGGGTCGTTGTCTTATGGATGTAAAACCCTCAACATTATTACCTAGGACTAGATAATAGTCCCTGGAATTTTATACCATAATTAATAGCTCATTTACTACATGTACTAATTATGTAAACTGGCAGTAATCTAATCAATTAATTAATAAACATCTATAGAAAAATGATTACTCAAACAACAGTATTTGGGAATCGTAAAGAAACACATGTAATGATCAAGAAAGGGGTGATGATTAGAACTTACTGATGCCTTTAACCATTCTATGAGGGTCGACACAGGGTGCCGCGAACGAATTTCTTCTTATTTAGAAATATTATCTCGTCAACTTTTTCTGGACGAGTCGATTTTTCAACTTTGTTACGTAACTAACAGTCCTACAGATGAAAATATTTGATTCGCTCTGACGGTACAGAGGTGGTGGAATGACACGATTAGCTAAAAGTGTAAGCCTTGGAAAGGTGCTCTTGTTCATAGCCTAACTCTGTTCGAGGGATTTTAAAATGACAATTAAACGCAAACATTCGAAACGTATTTTAATTTTGATTAATATTTAATTTCCCGAGAGGCACTTTTAATAAAAATATTTTTTCTTTAAGAAGGTATCAACATTCTAACAGGAAACCGATTACTCGAGTATCATTTTGTATACTCGAGTACTCGTTGACATCCCTAATATAGATTCTACTTTAATCATGTCAGCCAATATATATTCAAATAAAAGAAACTCATTCATACAGTATTGATTTCCATTCAGTAGTGACATGTCACCTTAGTATGAGAAATTAATAGGTATTAATCTCTTCTTTGTCAAGTTTTAATACATATTAATGTCAATGAATCAGCAATACAATCATTTACTGTTTCATAAAAAGAAATGTATACACCTACAAAAGCATTGTCTCAGTGGAATAATAAAGCAAAGAAGAAAATACATTAACATCATGGTCAATACCGAGACAATCCACAAGATGGCAAAGACTAACTTATAATTCATCATGAAAACGTCAGGCAAAAGCTATTATACTATAAAAACCAGAACTGATAAAGAAAGAAAATGCTTGTCTGTCTTTATGCCTCATCTGCTCCAAGTGTATTTAAATTTGTGGTAAATGTACTTAATAATATTACAGAAAGGCATTAAACCTGTGTGAAGAGACATTCGTCATATTGTGTACAAGTATATAAGATGTTGTCAAAGTTCTGTTCCTTGTGCGGTGCAGGCCTTTACTATTTTGGTGAGTTAAAAACTAGATTTCTGTGTAGTATGAATGAAACATGTGGTAAAACACCGTCCTGATTAATGTACGGTTCAGATATCAAACCCGGTCCTGATTCACTTGTGGTACAGGTATATATCAACCCTGTATGAAACCTGTTGTAAAACTCCTGCTTCATGTGAGGTACAGGTGTAAGCATGTGGTAAAACGTCAAACGGCATATGATGAACAAGTATGAAACCTGTGGTAAAAGTCCTGCTGCCCATAAGGTACAGGCATGAAACCTATGGTAAAAAATCTGATAAATCAAATTGCGTGATAAGTCGTAGACTGTATGACCCAACAAAGTAAATAAATTTGTAACAAAGAGGAAACGTGCTATCTGAAAACAACTACGCTAGTCAATTATCTGTCAAATTTGAGTCATTAAGAATATGTTTTGTAGGAAATGAGTCACGATAAATGGATTGAAATCCTGTAATTTTAGAACATATTCATTATAAGCTTTCGATGATGAAATTCAAAATTGTTCAGAAATCGATGTCGTAAAAGAGAGGTGAAAGATACCAAAGGGATATTCAAATTCAAAAGTCGAAAACAAACTGACAATGCCATGGCAAAACAAAAACGAAGAAAGACGAAAAGACAACAACAGTGCACTAAGCACAGCATAAAAAACTATACGACTGAGCACCACGAATAATTCCATTGTCAGATTAACGTTTTCTATTTGTTACATAATGATTAACTAACTTCTTCAGGTTAAGCTGACCTTTAATGACAGTTATATATTTTTGCGCTATTTGTTTTAACCACTTTTGTCAAAATGGATGGTCGAGTATTTAAGCATCCTAAATTTTCAAATATTTTGGTTTGGACGTTCCATGTGGAGGTAAATCCAGGAATGTCTTTTCTTTAATTCACAGGACAATTATTTTTGACAATTAATAAAACATTATAGTTTTTGTCAACATCATTCAGAAACAGGAGCATAGATTTGAAAGTCAATGATGTATTATATTTTATGAAAAAATCAATTCTATTCTGAAACCAATTTTATTGATTTTTTTCCCCCAAAAAGTTATTATCAGAGTTAACTATTCGCTCTAGAATGTACCACTTCAAAGATTAAAGATTTGAGGTGAAAATATTATGTTCAATGATCTGAAAATCACAATTTGATTAAAATATATACAGAGACGGTGTCATCGCCTGATTTACAAGGATCTGAAGACACCTTACCTTCTTTTCTGAGAGTAATAACGTCAGCAAATTCCCTCCTAGGAAACAACAGACACGTGCCCCTGCAAAAATAATATGCATTTAAGGATATATAGGTTTAAACATGTGTCTGGTTAGAAATGGTAAAGCCTATTTCTATTCAATTTGTTTCACTCCCAGAAGCAAAACATCGAAAGTTGGCGAAACTTTGTAATATTTGAATATTAAAGTCTCTAAATGACATATCAAAAGGCTCTAGCAACAGTTTGAGACGTGTCTATAAAATTAAGTATTTATACATTGCTGTTTAAGACCATTTTGAGTAACAATGTTTTTGTTTCAAATGTTTGAGGGATAGAAAGTTGTATAGAAGGTTATCAAGATTATCCGGAAGAAAACACATGTATTTACTCTTACAATCTTGCTTTGTTTGTGTTAAGAATGTCTTTCTGGTTCAAATATAATGAAATACATTCGAAAATTGTCGAAATCTTTTAAAATTGTAGTGTCAAGTCATCTTTGGAAATTTATAGTTCTGCAACAAGTTATACTGTAAATCAGTAAAGAATAAGAAGGATCCAAAACAATTTTGAAATAACCTCGGTGTTGAATAACTTCAGGCCTAATCGTCCTTTTGAAGCCACGAATTAATACGAGATAAACCCGAGGATACTGTAAAAAGTGTTCACAACAGGTAGTAAAACAGGACGATGTGAGAACCTTGTAGGACAAGTGTTGGTAGAGGTTCTCTATTCTCATCAAATGGATGTTCAGAAAAAAATATAATTTACATATAACATATTGCAGACAAAACTGATATTTACTGATTACTGAACAAATGGCATATTGCAAACATGATTGATGTTTAATGATTACTTAAACTTGACATATTGAATACGATTGACGAGGGTCTGTGTGGGTTATTGATTGGGTGGTCGAATAGATTATAATGAAAAAAAAAAAGAAAAAAATAGAAAAAAGAAAAATGAACAAGATATTGAGAAACAAACAATATCGGGGTTGCTAAAAATTAAGAATATAGAAAAATTATTAAACAGAGAAAATAACATAAAAAATTAAAAACGAAAAACAAAAAACAAAAACAAAAACAAAAAACGAAACAAAAACAACATTGATTTTCCTTTCCAGATTAGTTTCTTTGAAATACTTACATCCTGTCATTTGAATTTCTATTTGCAGATAACAACTTCATGAACGTTGATATTAGTTTTAGTGTTTTATTATCAGTGACTTATGTCCTTTAATGATCCCAGGAAAACTTCAGAGTAATTTGTTTTCATATGTCAAGCAACAAATAAGCATGGACAAAATTTGTGATAAGAAAACTAATATGTTTGATATATTTTAGATAATTCTGTTATGTCCAAAATTTATAGTACATAAAACAATAACAATGGTCTGAATTTGTACATGCAAAAATGTGTTTGGGTTCCACAAGTTTAACGTTAACACAAACCTTTCCTTTGACTTCCTCAAACATCTTATTGAAAGTTAAACAAACACATTTAACCTACCACAGTCAACATCGTCCAGCTACCAACAGGATGACGACTTACTAAATTCAGGACACATATTCTGTTTTGTGTCTTTACTAGATTGAAAAAGGAATACTAGTTTAGATTTCATCTAGACAATCACCCAATAATAAAGTTGAAAAAATTAAAAGTAAAGGCCTAGTTTATACGGTTTTAAGCGATAACTATTGTCTACCTTACACATTTTATTGACAGTAAAAAGTAAAATAACAAAAATACCGAACTCTAAGAAAACACCGTTAGAATTTAGAAATTGTTGGTTATGGACTATTAAAGTCAATAACCTTTATCTATATTGTTTAGGCGAAAACATTTCAAATGCAATCCGTTTACCTACCGCCTATCCTACTGTTTTACTTGCCTGTCGACACTGAGGTTATGAGTTCGAATCCCGTACGTGGCCGGTGCATTCGACTCCATTCTTAATTTACAAGGATTGTCATTTTTTCTACTGAATATGTGGTTCTCTCCGGGCGCTTCCGCTTCCTCCACCAATAAAAACTAACCGCATTGAAATAGCACAACAGTGTTAAAAGTGGCGTTAAACACCAATCAATGAATTAATTAGTTTGCCAGGAGTCAGGACACAAGTCTTTATTTTGTTTTGCCTTAATTTGATATCAATTGAGGGGGTTTATGATCGTACAATAATTATAATGTTGTGATTTTTACATTGTAAATAGCACTCTGATTTGTACTTAAGATTATCCTGTTTCATTAATAAGATGCCATTTTCTGTCAGTTGTGTAATTAAAAACTCCTTCATTATGGTCTATGACTATCGTAGCCACCATCTGACCTTTCTTTCACATTCTTAAGAGATTAATGTTATCTTGAAAGATGACAAATAATTAACCAACGCTCATAATGTTGTCCCGTATAATATGATATCAAATCTTTCTCATAGATTTTTTTGTCAAATAAAAAAGCAATGTTTACCAAACATACATTTTTGTACCTAAAAAGAAGAACATCTCCGAAGAGTTAAAATATTGAAAGCTTGGTACGTATTAGAGAGGTCACGAAACATATAGGAGATAAACGAGATGGCGGTTATGGACGGTGCGTCCATACTGCAGGCATCAGTAATCCGTAGAAGTATCATTAATGTTGCTGAAGTATTTGAAACTATATCATAAAAAGGTTATTGCAAATTATTGAGAAATTCTGTCGCAGTATATCATATAGCAATCGACTCGCAAGCTCCTTCTATTTTTGTAAGATTGTTTTTTCAAATTCGAAAGACAGTCATATTTTAAAATTTCATAAGTGCACGCGAAAAACTAATTTAACGTTCATAACTACTCTGTTTGAAAATTTATTAGAGTCATCCTAATTATTCGCTTAAACACTTAAATTTCAGTTTCCAGTATGGCCAGGAATAACACGGAAATATCACACTGTGGTATTGGCCGGAATTATTAAAATATAAAAGAACCTAAACGTGGATGAGTTTTATTGATAATTGATTATCTTTTCTACTAAATCAGATTTGTGTATTTTCAACCACCAAATGCATCCATATTTTCGTTCGGATGACAAAACAAAGCGGGTGTTGTCGCACCTCTACCACCGTTTAAAAATTACTATATAAAAAGAAAAATAACAAAAATACGGGACTCAAAGTATCTGATTGCAAAATACCTCGTCTTAGCCTCTCAGTAGTTATAATCATGTTTTTAATTAGTAGATACATGAAACATTGTGACAATATGCATGTTTTAAGTGATTAGTGTTCTGAACATAACCATTGTTTCATGTTAAGAAAATGAACAATTTTGAGCAAGATTCTTAAATCATATTAGACTGTGAACTATTTTCAGCTTGATAGATGGTAAGTGTTTTGATTTAGTCTGGAACCTATTTTGAGCTTGACAATTTTTCAAGTGTATGCTTTGAACTATATATTGAGCTTGATATTTTATTGAGTGTAGGCAGAACTATTTTGAGCTTGACCTGGGACACTATATATTGACAGTATACATTCAGATAGTTTGACATTTACTTAACTATTTCTAAATCCAATAATTCAGAAAACTATTTAGCTTTTACTTCGATAATAATTCAAATTGATTTGCAACTTCAATACATACTGAAAAAACTATTACTGAAAATAAATGTTCTGATCGGATGTATTTACATATTTTGCTATTAGTGAACAGAAAGAAGAAAAATTAATATATGTTTTAATAGAATAATGTATATTACCAATGTGAGGATTCAACAAGATTTTCAGTTTTCTAAATAGGATTAATGTAATACTTTATCAAAAATTACAAATTGCTTGATTTTGCTTTAATATATTTGAGAAATATCAATAACGGATTTCTTTGAAGACTCATATAATGTTAGACGAATGCATTGCATGATATTGACAGACCAATCAAACTAGAACTTTACCCTAGGACATACAAATGATAAATTATTTCCTTGCCATTCAAAGCTGGCAATATACAAGATGTTGTATTGTAAATAATTTTAAAACCACTGACTTCCACTACTTCCAATATAACAGCGAGCTCTGAAAATGACTGTTTCTCTACCAAATCATAAAATGACTCTTTCTCTACCAAATGTTATAACGTTTCATTTACATTCAAAGCTTACCGTATGGTAGCAAGCGATTGCTGATTGTACATGAGCATTACGTGACCTTTAACTGACCTGAAAGTGATCGTTTCAAAGTCAAACAACGTTTGAAATATTCAGGCGAGCGCCTGCAGATTTTAGATAATCATGCAATGACAAGTGTGAAGACAATGAGAGCTTGCAATCCAGGCGATATAGGAGCAAACTCTTGTTGATTGTTTATTTCTACAAAACGACCGTTACCATGTCAATCAAAGTTTACAATATAGAAGCAACCTCTCTCTAATGAGAAAGGTAAATATGCTAGCTAGATATACTTACTGGAGGTGTGATGAGATGATTGAAGCTGTTAATTTTCTCCTTGATAATATTTATGTACGTTTCGGCAACAAAGTTTATCGACAGGTTGTAGGTATCCCTATGGGCACTAATTGTGCCCTTTAATAGCAGACTTGTTTTTGTACTGTTACGAATCACAGTTTATGACTAAACTCAGTAAAGACCCGTCAAAATTGCATTTAATTGATAAATTTCAACAACACTTACCGTTACCTTGATGATATTTTTCGTTAAATAATCAAGAATTTTCTCAATATACTGCTGAAATTTACCCCAAGGAACTTACTTTAAATAAATCAAATTTAAACGGTAATAACTGTCCTTTCCTAGATTTAGATATTTCGGTTTTAAACGGAAACTCCACACTAAAATTTACGACAAAAGGGACGATTTTTCGTTCCCTATTGTTATTTTTCCATTTTAGATGGTGATGTTCCTTTGGCACCATCTTACGGTGTTTATATTTCACAGCTCGTTCGCTATTCCCGTGTCTGTTGTGACGTTTTTGATTTTAACGAACGTAATCTATGTATTACTGGTAAATTATTAAACCAGGGATATCGTTACCATAAATTACTTAAAACCTTTACTAAATTTTTCCATAGATATAAAGATTTGGTTTTGAAGTTTGGTTGTACCTGTAGAAAACTTATTTCAAACGGGATAGCACATCCTCATTTTACGGAAATGTTGTTAACCGTGCCCGGAAATTTAGAAATGATCCTTGTAAGCTTATCGCTCCTTTAAATAAACTTATTCTAAAAGGTTACCAATTCAACACTGTAATAAGATCATTGAATATTGTTTTATTGGTATAAATATTGATTTTGTTATCAGTAAATTAAAAGCAAACTAAACATTACTAGTATGTTTTATACATATACACATTCATGGATCTACAATCTGTCGATACCTGTATCTTGGCATTGCACAAGGTCATGTTTTCTCTGACTGTTTATGACGTCTTTACACTAAATCCATTGGATGTTGGATGTGTACGGATTGATAATTTAGTCTTAGATGCATGATTTTTTATTAGTTGTTAGTAGCTTTGAACTAGCTGTCAGATAACTGCGAGTACTCTCAGATCTGTTCCTAGTGTCTTTTGTTGTTTGGATGTACAAGTACCCTGCCACGTCCACTTGTATTTTTGTCCATCTGATGAGTTAAGCCTTTTTCAACTGATTTTATAGTTCGTTCTTATGTTGTACTGTTATATCACTGTCCCAGGTTAGGGGAGGTTGGGATCCCGCTAACATGTTTAACCCCGCCACATTATGTATGTATGTGCCTGTCCCAAGTCAGGAGCCTGTAGTTCAGTGGTTGTCGTTTGTTTATGTGTTACATATTTGTTTTCGTTCATTTTTGTACATAAATAAGGCCGTTAGTTTTCTCGTTTGAATTGTTTTACATTGTCATTTCAGGGCCTTTTATAGCTGACTATGCGGTATGGGCTTTGCTCATTGTTGAAGGCCGTACGGTGACCTATATATGTTAATTTCTGTGTCATTTTGGTCTCTTGTGGACAGTTGTCTCATTGGAAATCATACCACATCTTCTTTTTATATTTACTGCAGGGTTTGTTACTCGTGCTGTGTGGATTCAGTAGATTGTGTCCCCGTGCCTGTAGTGTATGCCTTTATATTTTTACAGTTAGGGTTTTTGCCTGTAAGAGAGCTGTCTACTTATTCTATTATCATAATTAATGATCTATTTCTTTTACTGTATTTTTATCCTGCCCCTTCTATGGTTTTACTAAGAGTTCTTATATTTTCTTGTATTAGCCTTTTAATAGGTCCGGGACACAGTTATCGTCCTTCTTTCGTTGTCTACGAATATAAACCCTAATGCGGACAGTGTTTTACATTTGGTTCATACACCTTGCAATTTTATTTCCTCATATTTTATGCATAATATAGTAATATGGAGTGGAAATTACATGTCTAAACAGTCTATAGTAATTTTAAGTTAAGATAAATTAGTGATCTGGTCCAGTTTGAAAAGGTCATAAATTATGATGTGTCCCAAAATTAATACACTACACTGTAAAAATATTTTTGGATCGAGCAGGTGCTAATTTTGTTAAAATATTTTTGTTGTTTTCTGTTATAGAAAATTCACTACGTCATAACTGTTTTCTCGGACCAATATTTGTTTCATGTCTGTCTTGTTTTACTGACGTCATTTTATCGGGCTGTTCAATATAGTTTTTATAGGAATTCTTCGACTGTTTTATAATTTGTTTATATATTCCGTTATTGTAACTCTTAATTCAATGTTATGACTTTCGGCCTCATTTTACCTTCTCATAACCCTTTAATTAATCATGATTTTACGAAATGGAAAGAAAACACTAAACACAAATCCTTCAAGGATATTCACGTGCTCTAAAAACCTCATTCCAAATATTAATTCAACCGCCGTCAATCGAAATTCCCATCTAAATTTAGCGCTTTTATAATTGTGTTAAAGGTGGCAATGCTGCTGCAGCCAGATTATTCAATAAAATGCACGTGGATATCCACTAATATTTCCGTGCAATGCCAGAAAATGACAAACCTGTTCTAGATTATCTTCTGACAATACCGTAAAGTCAACAGTGAACGGGAGAGCTTTTTCGCTTTCCTTTTCCTGTGACATTACATGAAAACCCAAAGCCTCATTTATCTGGTTACATGAACAAAGCCAAAGTGTGGTATACAATATGTAGGACAAACAGGACGGGAGTTTTTAAACGAACACAGGAACATCTATACCGCTTCCGAAAACCTAAGAAATTTCAAAAGTATAATTTATCAACATTTAGGTTAACACAACCACAATTTTAAATTTATTAGATTTCAACCGCTCGAAACGGTCCAGAAACAACAAGGGCAATCGCATAAACAATTTGAAGATTCCCGTAAAGTTATCGAACTGTCTTGGATTAAACGACTTCAAACAGCTTATCCCTGGGTCTAAATGACAATATACTTGGACAAGGAACATATCTACTACTTCTTCTATTGATATCATGAATATTATTGATAAAAGACAACGAAATAATAAGTCTCATGGCAAACGTATCAATCGAAATCAACGAGTTAAACATCGTATAAATTATACACTTGGTAATCTCATATCTATATTTAAAAACAATGGTAGGCATCAATTATTATGTAAACTGGGTCAAATACCCATTAGTAAATTACACGATATTTTCAAAGAGTGTGACACCATCTCTTTCTTTAGCCCACTGTATGAATATTCGCGTATAATTACAGCTTTTGCCACCATAGGCTGTTCCGCGTATCGACAAACCTGAAGATCATAAACGTCAATTTCTGAAAATTAAATATATTAGCAGAGGTATTGATTTTATCAACTTATCTAGTATATTTAATGACTCTACCGTTCAAAACTTTATACCTCCCTATTTTGATAACATAGAACCACCTATAATTTCATACACATACAAAAACCCAGCAGAAGTCTAATTTTTAATTATACGTCGGTAACATCAGACGTGAATGTAGATAATAATACTCCTTAACTTGAAACTGTGAATCGTCGAAGTTTAGATATGTTCCCTATGGCCATGTTATTACAGGGGACCTCAATATCGTCCAGAACAGAGAGGTTAAAACTTTTGAAAAAGGACTAAAATATCGTCCTCCAACTAAAATAGATTAGAAAGAGTGTCGTCAAGTCACCAAAGATGCTCTTTCCTCGTTTTGTAAAAGTGGTGTTAACGGGAAAAATCTGATAAAAATCTCTTGATTCTTATTTAAATAAATGTATGCATGTGGTAGATAAGAGAATATCACATTTTGAAAATAATTTAGAAGTAAATAATAGAGTACATAATACGCCTATTTCCAGAATAAGAAAGAAACTTCAAGAACTTTCAAAGCGGTTTGTGTTTGTACTGGCCGACAAAGCAGCCAACAATGTGGTGGTGGTATGCCGTAAATACTACACGGACGTTCTTAAGAATGAAGTTTTAAATTCATCTACATTCAAGTCCATCCGCTCCACAGAGAGTCATATAGTAAACAAACATATCACCACCACATCAAAGCTTAAGGCTTCTTCTGAACATTTGAAGGTCCCTTCTATGTATTGGCTACCTAAACTACACAAAAACCATTTAAATATCGTTTCATCTCGGCCTCTAGTAAGTGTTCTACAACTAATCTTTCAGTGCTTTTAACAAGTTCATTAACTACTATTAAAGAGCTTATCATAAACTATTGTAATAAAATATATGAACATAGTGGTATAAACTATTTTGGAGTGTAAAAATTCTTTGGATGTTTTAGATAAATTACATGCTTTTGATGGTCCTTTTGATTCTGTTGACAGTTTTGATTTTTCTACTCTTTACACTACACTCCCACACTATCTTATCAAACAAAAGTTTTCCTATTTAATTAAATGGTCGTTTGGTAAAGCTGAATGCAAATATATTTGCTGCAACTCATTTAAAGCCTTCTTCTCTAATGAGAAAGGTAAATATGCTAGATATACTTACTGGAGGTGTGATGAGATGATTGAAGCTGTTAATTTTCTCCTTGATAATATTTATGTACGTTTCGGCAACAAAGTTTATCGACAGGTTGTAGGTATCCCTATGGGCACTAATTGTGCCCTTTAATAGCAGACTTGTTTTTGTACTGTTACGAATCACAGTTTATGACTAACCTCAGTAAAGACCCGTCGAAATTGCATTTAATTGATAAGTTCAACAACACTTACCGTTATCTTGATGATATTTTTCGTTAAATAATCAAGAATTTTCTCAATATACTGCTGAAATTTACCCCAATGAACTTACTTTAAATAAATCAAATTTAAACGGTAATAACTGTCCTTTCCTAGATTTAGATATTTCGGTTTTAAACGGAAACTCCACACTAAAATTTACGACAAAGGGACGATTTTCGTTCCCTATTGTTATTTTTCCATTTTTAGATGGTGATGTTCCTTTGGCACCATCTTACGGTGTTTATATTTCACAGCTCGTTCGCTATTCCCGTGTCTGTTGTGACGTTTTGATTTTAACGAACGTAATCTATGTATTACTGGTAAATTATTAAACCAGGGATATCGTTACCATAAATTACTTAAAACCTTTACTAAATTTTTCCATAGATATAAAGATTTGGTTTTGAAGTTTGGTTGTACCTGTAGAAAACTTATTTCAAACGGGATAGCACATCCTCATTTTACGGAAATGTTGTTAACCGTGCCCGGAAATTTAGAAATGATCCTTGTAAACTTATCGCTCCTTTAAATAAACTTATTCTAAAAGGTTACCAATTCAACACTGTAATAAGATCATTGAATATTGTTTTTATTGGTATAAATATTGATTTTGTTATCAGTAAATTAAAAGCAAACTAAATATTACTAGTATGTTTTATACATATACACATTCATGGATCTACAATCTGTCGATACCTGTATCTTGGCATTGCACAAGGTCATGTTTTCTCTGACTGTTTATGACGTCTTTACACTAAATCCATTGGATGTTGGATGTGTACGGATTGATAATTTAGTCTTAGATGCATGATTTTTTTATTAGTTGTTAGTAGCTTTGAACTAGCTGTCAGATAACTGCGAGTACTCTCAGATCTGTTCCTAGTGTCTTTTTGTTGTTTGGATGTACAAGTACCCTGCCACGTCCACTTGTATTTTGTCCATCTGATGAGTTAAGCCTTTTCAACTGATTTTTATAGTTCGTTCTTATGTTGTACTGTTATATCACTGTCCCAGGTTAGGGGAGGTTGGGATCCCGCTAACATGTTTAACCCCGCCACATTATGTATGTATGTGCCTGTCCCAAGTCAGGAGCCTGTAGTTCAGTGGTTGTCGTTTGTTTATGTGTTACATATTTGTTTTCGTTCATTTTTGTACATAAATAAGGCCGTTAGTTTTCTCGTTTGAATTGTTTTACATTGTCATTTCGGGGCCTTTTATAGCTGACTATGCGGTATGGGCTTTGCTCATTGTTGAAGGCCGTACGGTGACCTATAGTTGTTAATTTCTGTGTCATTTGGTCTCTTGTGGACAGTTGTCTCATTGGCAATCATACCACATCTTCTTTTTATATCATGTTGATTGCAAATGGTCATGTTATCGTTTCTTTGACTTTCAAATTTTACAATACAGGAGCGTGCGACTGCTTAATTTAAATGACCATGTGACCGTTATTCTGCCAATCGAAGCTTTCAATATATACTAAAGAAAAAATAATGGTAACTCAGCAAAAGGTTTCCATGAGATTGTGTTTGCTATCTAAGATAGGGATTCCATTGAGGTTCTATTTCCTAATACATCATTGTACATTAACGTAAACTAAAGATAAACTTAAATACATGTAAGACATTCCAAACATAAGTAAACAGAAATAACTTTTTATGAATTAGATGCGCCCAAAGTATTTTCTGGAATCATCTGAAAAGCTTACAAAAAGGCAGATACATATACACATATGCTAAAGAAAGATGTTAAAATACCTATATTACTGAATTTCGTGCATTTTTAACAATTCATTGTCATGTATACTAGATAGATAATTGTCTGAAACCAACATATTGCAGGTGGTTAATATTCTGGTCGTTAGAAGAACCTCTGGTCATCCTCTCACAGTAAAGATAAAAATCAACCGTATGAAATGTTATTCAATATCGACATATACATGTAACAGCCACTTTTAACAAAAAATCTGATGTAGGAAATTAAGGAAACCCTTAGTATCTGAATAGTCTATGATGCATTTGAAACGATGTTGAAAATTTGAAGTAAATGATATTTTCACATGCTGCATCTTTTTTGTAGAGTATATATATATTTGTCAACACGACGGGTGCTATTAGTAAAGCAGAAGCTGCTTAGCCTTCCAGAGCACATGAGATCATCCCTGGTTTTTGTGGCGTTCTTGTTACTAAGTCTTTAGTTTTCTACTTAGTTTTGTAATCGGATGGATTAGTCTTCATGTCTGTATCCTTCATTCGCCTCTCTCTTATCTGCTGTAATAATGGATGTTTGTTTTACACATCATTACCAGATGCTTTATCGCAAACAATCAGTTAATCTGGAATCTTTTTTTTAAATCAAACATTAGATATTTATAGTGCAAAAATTATTGTGTGAAGCAGGTTTCAATATCTTTTCAGTTTTATACCTTAGAGTAGTTGTAAACAAATCAAACATGGTATTCACATTACATATATTTTTCCGAGTAATCAACCATTCGACAAGCCTCGGATGATTCCAATAGCCTACATGTATAACATAAATGTCGAGTTATGCCGAATAGAGTAGCAATAAGGTAAAGAACCACAAATTCGGGCCAGGTAAGAAAGAACATACCGTACAGTAGCTCATATCTAAAATTCAAAAATTCCTACGAATATAGCTGTAAGTTTAGAAATAAATAAATATGTGTTTGAATACTTGTAGAAACAAGTGCACTCTTAATGGTTTTTAGGTTAACTTTGTTAATTCCAGTACACTCGTTTTTTTTCTATTACCGATATGGGACATGGTTTTACTCTTTGAAGGTCATTGAAAAAAATGAATAAACGAAAAACAATTATAACAAAGTAAATATCATAAAATAAGTTCTGGACAAAATGAAGCCATTAGTTGCTATGACAACAACTAAAGATACTTGGTTTGTATTGTGCACTTATGGCAGTTTGGGAAGGCTTAAAGAATAGTTTTTTTAACGATATATTCTCGGATATTAAAGATTCAGACATTTATTTTCTAATATCTTCTGACTCTATCAGGGTTTGGAGGCGTTTTATAGAAAATATTGTTATGCCAGAAAATCGCCTTTAATTGTAGCCAACAAAAGACACAAATCAATAATAAAATTTAACAAGATTTATTATACCCTAGTTTACAAAAGTATTACACAAAAGAAATGTCAACTTAACTGTCAAAATATGAGTCCAATCTTTTATCTTTTCTTTATCCGGAAATCTTCACGGGAATCCACAGAATATTATATCCAATTGGTCACAATCTAGTATGATGTAGTTTGTAAATAAAAGTGTCAATCCAACTGTTGAGAATGTTGATGTCTATCGATGTCTAAGTCTATCTATGTCTATCTCTAAATCTCTATATTCAACTAACTTTTGGGTCTGCATTTAAATACTCAAACGGAAATTTCTAGACAACGCTAGAAATATAAATTACGCATCTTTTGTTATGATCATTCTGGAAACGTTATGTAAGTGAAATAGAAAGTTCTAATCATTCCATGAGTATCAATGAATGTTCCAGTGAATTCTAAACTGCATAGTTGTAACACAATGTGTATAATTTGTACACAATATATAATGTAAACATTCTTAGGCCACACAAAACAAATTAGGCCAACTAAATAGATATGATAGTTACAATATCATAACACCTCCCCTTAAAAAAGTTTGAGTGTAACAAAACTTTTCATGAATAATATGTACAAAATGCATAGTATATACAAAGTGTTTCAATAAGTTCTAGATAAAGCATCTGCTATTACATTATCTTTACCTTTAATATGTTTTACAATAACATCATATTCCTGTAACAATAAACTCCACCTAGTCAATTTCTGGTTCTTGTTTCTCATCTTATGTATGAAGGTGAGAGGATTATGATCAGTATAAACAAGAATAGGATGCACAGTGGGATTTAAATATACATCAAAATGTTGAAGTGCAGACAACAGTGCAAAACACTCTTTTCAATAGTTGAATAATTTTTCTGATGTTTATCTAATTTCTTAGAAAAATATGATATAGGTTTCTCAACATTATCATCTGTTTCCTGATATAAAACAGCTCCAACTCCTACATCGCTTGCATCAACGGCAAGTTTAAATTGTTTTCAAAATCTGGAGTGATCAGAACTGGATTATTAATTAAAAGTGTTTTGCTATTTTCAAAAGCGTTTTGACAATTTTACTCCAGATGAATTTAGAATCTTTCCGTAAAAGATGAGTCAATGGTTGAACAACAGTAGCAAAATTTGAACAAAATTTTCTGTAAAATCCAATCATGCCTAAATATCTCATAAGTTGTTTTTATTTGTAGGAGGAGGAAATTTAGTAATTGCATCCACTTTAGCCGTAATAGGTTTCACTTGACCCTGGCCAACGGTATGCCCTAAATAATCAACAGTGGCCTGGCAAAATTCACTTTACCAAGATTTACAGTCAAATTTGATTGTGACAATCTATCAAAAGTATCATATAAATGTGTTAAATGTTCTTCCCAGCTATCACTACATACAATAAGATCATCAATATAAGCATAACAACAGTCTAAATCTTTTATAACATTATTGATCATTCTTTGAAATGTAGCTGGAGCACTTTTCATGCCAAACGGCATTACAGTATATTGAAATAAGCCGTCTGGTGTTACAAAAGCTGATATTTCTCGAGCTCTCTGTGTCAATGGGACTTGCCAGTAACCTTTCAATAAATCAAATTTGCTCACAAATTTTGCTTGCCCAATATTATCAATGCAATCGTCTATCCTTGAATCGGATAGGAATCAGATTTTGAAACAGAATTCACTTTTCTGAAATCAGTTACGAAACGAAAGGTTTTATCTGGTTTGGGCACAAGCAGACAAGGAGAGCTCCACTCACTGTTACTCGGCTCAATAATATCATTGTCAAGCATATATTTAATTTCTTTTCTCATAAATTCAAGTTTGAGTGGATTGAGCCGGTAAGGATGTTGCTTAATTGGAGAAGCATCACCAACATCGACATCATGACAAACAGCAGTGGTTTTGTTTGGCACATCTGGAAAAAGATTTTTAAAAGAAAATACCAAGGCTTTTAATTTTTCTCTACGATCAAAAGACAGATGTGCAAGTTTTGAATCTAAATTTGACAAAATTTCTGAATTTTTCAATCTAACTGTCTCTTCCATAGTTTTAGAACTAAAAGGAGGTTCAATTATATCTGGTTTGTCATGATTGTTCTCCAATTTAACCATGGCTAAAGTGGCAACTGGTTTACTCTCACCTTCATTAGTACGCTCAAAATATGGTTTTAACATATTAATGTGACATACTCTATTTTGTTTACGCCGACCTGGTGTTTTTACAATATAATTCAAATCATTGATTTTACTCTCAATGGTATAAGGACCACAATATTTAGCTTGTAATGGATGTCCAGGGACTGGCAAAATACAAGTACCTTATCACCTGGCTCAAAAACTCTGTCCCTGGCATCTTTATCATACCATATTTTCATCTTATTCTGAACAGTTTTAAATTGTTCTGAGCAATTTGACAAGCAGTATACAATTTTTCTTTAAATCTAGATACATATTCTAGAAGATTCAAGTCAGTGTGTTCAGTAAGCCACTTTTCCTTTATCAATTTTAAAGGTCCCCTTACAGTATGACCAAATACCAACTCAAAGGGACTAAAACCAAGGGATTCTTGAACAGCCTCTCGGACCGCAAAAGTAAAAGTGAACACCATCATCCCAATCCCTGTCAAATTGAAGACAAAAGTTCTAATCATGTTCTTCAATGTTTGATGAAAACGTTCTAAGGCACCTTGAGATTCGGGATGATAAGCACTTGACCTATACTGAGCAATCCCTAACTGGTACACGACTTGCTGAAATAAACCTGACATGAAATTTGAACCCTGGTCGGACTGTATAGACTTTGGAAGTCCTACTAGCGTGAAAAATTTGATCAGAGCTTTGACAATAGTAGGTGTCTTGATATTCCTTAACGGAATAGCCTCAGGAAAGCGAGTGGAGGTACACATGATTGTCAATAAATACGCATTTCCGGTCTTGGTCTTCGGTAAAGGTCCAACGCAATCAATGAGTACTCGGCTGAAAGGTTCTTCAAAGGCGGGAATAGGCAGAAGTGGTGCTGGTGGTATTTTCTGGTTAGACTTACCAACAACCTGGCATATATGGCATGATTTACAGTATTCTGCGACATCACTTCTTAGTCTTGGCCAGTAGAAATGCTGCAAGATCTTAAGGCAAGTCTTCCTTATGCCTAAGTGTCCAGCCAAGGGGGTGTCATGGGCAAGACCAATAATATCTTGCCTATAGACTTTAGGCACCACCACTTGGTATACCACTCTCCATTCCTCCTCTGGAGTAGCATCAGGGGGCCTCCACTTTCTCATTAAAATACCGTCTTGATGGTAATAGCATTCGGCCACTTTGTCTGCTTCCTCCTGTGGTTGAGCCCTCTTGCAGAGCTGAAGAACCTCAGGGTCTTTACTTTGTTCTTCAACAAATTTCCTTCGGTCTAATGAATGGCTGTTTACGTCTGGCCATGGCATAATTACATTCTTGCTAATGCTAGGTGGTCTTATTATGGCCTTCTCTGAGCTACCGGGACCTTCAATGTTGTCTAGAAAGGTGTCAGAAAGGTCCATGTAATCAAACTGGTCTTCTTGCAAATCCTCATTTTGTTGTTTTCTAGCCTTCGCCCTAGTAACGACACAAGCTGGATACAGTTCAGCATCATCTTCAGGTGATTTAACATCCACCACTGGTTCACTGGTAACAATTGGTTCAGCAACCACTTTGTTCCTAGCTAGATCATTTCCTAGCAATAATGAAACACCCTCAACAGGGAGATTAGGACGAACACCCACAACAACTGGTCCAGTTATCAAATCTGAATTCAGATAAATACGATGGAGGGAACATCTATACAACCTAACTCCACACCTTGTAACAAAACGGAGGCACCAACAGAAGTCTCCTCGGACAAAGGCAACACACCTTCTAACAATAAAGACTGAGAAGCTCCAGTGTCCCGTAAAATCTTAATAGGCTGAGGAGTAGTATTATCAACAATAGAAACAAACCCATCAGACATAAAAGGTTTATAATTCTCCATGTAATCACAAAACTGGACTTAAAAGCCTGACTCGCAGGACATTCCAAGATATTGGCAACACGGGGTGTCGTACAAGCACTGGTCTTGGGCTTATTATCTCTTTCATTCTTCTTCTGGAGTCTAAAACAATCAGCCATCAGGTGACCATTCTTCTTACAATAAGCGCAAGTCAGTGACTTCTTCTCAAAAGTATCAAATTTTGGACTAGACATATTATAACTAGACTGGCTCTTATTCTGTGCAACAGGCTTACTATCAATACGCTCAGTGCTTTGATTCTTGTAATTTCCACTGAAGTATTAAAATTTTGACCTTTGAAACTTCTTTTATGTGAAAGGGTATAATTATCGGAAATAACAGCTGCATCTTGCAATGTCTCAACAGTTTTGTCATCTAAATGTGTTTTAAGTCTAAATGAACACACTGCTTGAACTCTTCTAATAACACCAATTGTCTTAAATTATTAAAATTTTTATCTATTTTCTTTGACGTAAGCCATTTATCAAATAGATCTTCTTTTCCCTAGCAAATTCAACATAGGTTTGTGAATCAAACTTTTATAAGACCTAAATTACTGTCTATATGCTTCTGGCACTAGCTCATAGGCTTTCAAAACTTCCTTTTTAACCTTGTCATAATCAGAACTATTTTCTGATGAAAGTGCTGAGTAAATTTCAGCGGCCTTGCCCTCAAAAACACTTTGCAGCATTGTAGTCCAAAAAGGCTTCGGCCATTTCAAATTTTGAGCAATTTTCTCAAACTGTGGAAAAATTTGTGAACTGTTTTTCACAAAATTTGGGAACCAAACGTATGTTTTTGCTGCATCAAAATTAAGATGTTCTGATTTTGACTGGAATTTAGTGTTGCTTTCTTCTTTTGCCATTTCAATTTTCATTTTTTCAATCTCTAACCTTTCTCTCATTTCAAGTTCTGCCTGTTTTAATTTAAAGTCATCTTCTTTTTCTTTTCTTTCATCTTCTCCATCTCTAACCATTCCTTCATTTGAAGTTCTGCTTGTCTTTCTTCTTTTCCAATTGTTTTATTTTGAGTTCATGTTCTAATTCAAGCTGTTTTAATTTGATAGCGTCAACATTTTCGACCTTAAGATCAAGAGCCTCTTCACCTAAAATTTCTGCGTCAACTAATTTGTCTATTACCAAATTTTTATAATTTGTTTTCTCATAGATACTCTAAAGTCTAATTTCAGATGTTTAGCAAGCAACACTAATTCCTCTTTCTTTAAATTATCAAACCCTCCAGGTCTGGCGTTTTCAAAATTTACCGGCATCAAATGCCATTTTGTAGAATTTTGTTGGCTAGCTTAAATAAAAATACTGAAACAATTTTTTTTTTAAATAAGATATTAACGTTATCCCGGACTTGAGCCCCAATTTCTGTTATGCCAGAAAATCGCCTTTTAATTGTAGCCAACAAAAGACACAAATCAATAATAAAATTTAACAAGACTTATTATACCCTAGTTTACAAAAAGTATTACACAAAAGAAATGTCAACTTAACTGTCAAAATATGAGTCCAATCTTTTATCTTTTCTTTATCCGGAAATCTTCACGGAATCCACAGAATATTATATCCAATTGGTCACAATCTAGTATGATGTAGTTTGTAAATAAAAGTGTCAATCCAACTGTTGAGAATGTTGATGTCTATCGATGTCTAAGTCTATCTATGTTTATCTCTAAATCTCTATATTCAACTAACTTTTGGGTCTGCATTTAAATACTCAAACGGAAATTTCTAGACAACGCTAGAAATATAAATTACGCATCTTTTGTTATGATCATTCTGGAAACGTTATGTAAGTGAAATAGAAAGTTCTAATCATTCCATGAGTATCAATGAATGTTCCAGTGAATTCTAAACTGCATAGTTGTAACACAATGTGTATAATTTGTACACAATATATAATGTGAACATTCTTAGGACAAACAAAACAAATTAGGCCAACTAAATAGATATGATAGTTACAATATCATAACAATATAGAGAAATATTTCCAAAAATTAAGAATAGAGAAAAACGCTACGCGTCGCCAGGTAAACTCAATTTGCGACAGTAAAACTACCAATGGACGTCCGCAAAGCTTCAAATACAATACAGTTATCTCTTAAATATGCATAAGTACCAGAAGATACAAAACAACACGCAATAGTGTGTTTGCTTGACGTAAACAACTGGCAAATTCCAATAAAATAATATCCGATGTTTTTAAGAAAACCACTGACGGGATTCCTAACTTACTTTGTACCTCCCATGAGCAAGATAATTAAACAGGTAACCAAATGCAAATTTAATGTATTTATAATAATCTGCGCTCGTCGTTGTCCTTTATTTTTCCGAAGTTCGAGTTGTCCTTAGTAGGTAAGTGTCTCTGATTTTATATATGTTTAATTTTGATCGTTGTCTTTTTTGGAAGAATGTGTTAGGTCATATCTGTATTTACTAATTTTTATGCATTCTTTATGTTTATGCCTATTATTCCTTATTCTTTTTTTTTTCTCGGCCATTATTTCATTTTCTAAAAACCCTATCTAGATCCACCAATAATAGAAGCTGCAATTTTATCTCATAATTATACAGTACTAACTAAGACAAAGAGACACACATTCGGTAACGATAATATTTACAAATGTTTAAGGGATCAAAGAAAAAAGCCGCAAGAAAAATGTGGCAATAGTTAACGACAAGTTGAAGCTGGAGATCTCATGGTATTATTCTGTTTTTTTTTTCCATTATTGGAAACCCAATATTATATGAATTTCTTTGTCGATATGATTGTTATTCTGATGTGCAAGTATGCAATTACTTTTACCCAACTTTTTTTCAAGGGTACTTTATTTCGCGTTTAGCCCTTTCTAGCCCACTTCGCGGCAATTCAATTTCGCGATTTTCAAATTGACTTGATGTAGTTAAATAAGGAAAAATTGAAGTCTTATATATGCACTACGATTTATATTCGCGTTATTTTTCTACTCGCGAAAGTCGCGAAAATAAATAACTCGCGAAAATTAGTTGGTCTACAGTAACTAATAACTGCGATTCAATGCATTCCTCGAGACTATCATGATATAAAATGGATACAACATTATTTTGATAATGTTGAACTACCGACCGTTAGTGTCGTACTCATATACAAATTTAATCAAAGTTCGTATCTTCCATTGGTTATCTTTAATATCAGATGTAAAAAATGATAATACTTATCCAGCAACGTGTAACTGTTTAAATGTACAATACGTATTTGAAATTGATTGGTTTGTAGGTGTTTAAAGCCACAGTATTGTAGCAGAAAGCCGGAATGCCCAGAGAGAACGAACCGAGAAAAGCTAATATGCACACTTTGAGTAAATCGAAAAATTAAAATTATGTTTATTATTGACATCTGTACAAAGTACTACAAAGATAATTATGTTGAAACGTAAAAAGTCAAAAGCTCTCTGTACCTGGAATAGTATCTTGATTAAGACTGACACAATAAATAAACTTCAGTACGAGCTGGTAAGTCAGCAAGTGATGATGTGTTTGTATGACGTTAGTATTACATTGACGTCTTATATGACCAATTTCGAATTTCTAAAACTTAAATAATTTATCAGAAAAGATATTACAGAAAACCACTGAGTTAATACTGAACATTTTCAAACGTAAATTTAAAATCACATCACTGGATCCTCGTATATAAATTCCACAAAACACCTTCAGTTATTAATCATGCTATATATCAGCGTCTATCAAATGTACTTCTATGTTCTACTAAAACGTCTGTTTTTCTGACTTGTATTAGTAGATATTGCTATAAAGTCTATCAAAACAAAGACGTTTATTATTTTGGAGTGTAAAGTTTCTTGGTAATGCCTTTGGTTGCTAAATTATCTGACCAGTCGATTAGTTATATTGAATGAAATATGAGGTCACCTAAACTTCTGATGTATTATTAACTGTTCAGTAAATAACCTTAGTACTGTTGTGTAGAAGTAATTGCTGATAAATTTATAGAAAAGGCAAAATTCATGTAATACAATGTGAGGGTCGTTCTTTAGCTCTTGACTGAAAACTTATGAATAAACATTGAAATCAGTTAGATAAATTGATTTTGACAAATAATAATTTCTTCGATGTGAGAGTATGAAGAGATTTGACCCAATATTTTTAATATAGGACATTCCAAAAATACATATAGTTTCATCAACATAAGAGTCGCATAATACTATTGGAAGAGCTACATATGTTGAGAAAATTGAAATCATCAACATTCATTATCAGAAAATCATGCTTAATATGACAGACACTGAGTTTGTTACAGTTGCCATACTTTTAAGTTGGGGAGGACCATACAGACATGTCTTGTACACAAATCCACATTCATAAACCCAAACGTGTGCTCGGTCACAACATTCAGTTTCGCCACGACAGTCATTCCAGTAATCTGAATAGCATCTATTTTATGTCCACAAATATGATTGCTCTTACAGTGGTAGTTTTATAAACATGGACCAAGGATGGAACGTTTCACAACGAGGTTCAGTTCCCGGATGTTTCAATGAACAACTCTTACTGCAACATTACAAATGTACTTCACTTACATCTAGTGGCTGAAATAGGTGTCAACAAAAATCATTATTTAACTAGTAACGATAGATTTAAAAACAGATTGATCATGTGATGTTAAAAATGAGTTACAAAACGACACATAAAGAGTAATAGCAACTATGTTTACCTAGCGGAGCAGGAACGACTAGCCCTTACGGAATATTTTAAGTTCACATTCGGTTTTCGATGGGGTTTGTTTTTGTCTTCAATATTTAGTATGCTGTGTAGCATTTTTCAAAATTGTCTTTTTTCATTTCTTTGTTTGCTTTTGGTAATGTTGTGTTCTTTGACGATTGGTCTTTAAATCCCTTGTTGGTATTTTCTCACCTTTCAAAAAAGAAAAACCATTTTACCATGAAACATCTACACAGAAAGCAAATATTTTTTAAAAATATTAATACTTTTCAGTTATTGCTTAACGTAACTCTGTAAGGAAAATAACATAAATTAGATGGTTATACCTATAAATGTATATTGCTCAGTCACCAAAGTCAGACATAATGATCACGAAATAGAAAATAACTATAACTTTAAATATATAATCCTCAGTCACAATAGTTAAACATAATGATTACATCATTCCGTAAGGGACATTAATAGAAGACAAAGCCATTTCAACGGAAAGAAAGAAAACCAACACTATACTGTACAAATACACAAAACTTATATGACTTTAACCATACATGTATAATCCTCAGACATTATAGCCAAACGTAATGATCACGTGACTCTGTTTGGTTACTATAGTCTAACATGATAACAAGTTGATTATGAAAAAAATAACATAAACAAGTTTTACGTTTCTAAAAGATACGCTCAGTATCCTATATAATTACAATGACACGAAGCAATAATACCTCCTTCTTTCAACCATAATGGTCTCGCGACTCTGTTGGGTCCTTCTTTCTGGGACATGCTATCGGTTTCTAACCAATGTAATACCTCAGCCACATCAAAGTGCAACCAATCAGAACCGCTATTTGTTAAGTAATATTTTCAAGATGACAAGAATATCAAATGAAACTAACAGCCTTGTACCGTGACATGCGTGATCTGACGCAATTATATGACTATGACAATAAATAATTATGTATAGCCTTAAATCACGATAGTCAAACAAAATTATCACATGAATAGTAAAATAATATCATTTAATATATATATATATATATATATATAATTTATATGTATAACCACGTATTTATAAAAATTAAGTTTAACATAACTATAACCGTTTTTTATCCTTGTTCAATAACACAGTATGTTCTCACTTTCCGCCTCGGACAAATCACACTCGCGCAGCAAATGAATGTTTTCATTTGATAAATTATCAGTATTTTTATTTATTACACTTTATGAAACAGTCGAGTTCAAACTTGTTAATACACGATTTTCTTGAGTGGATATTGAACATTTATACATGTTATCCCGCTACAAATCAACATATTATTCGACATTTTCAAACGTGTACTCCCTTTTGGTAGGCAATCAGTTATATTTCAAAACTGATTATTTCAAATTAATGGAACCAATTTTTTCTGTACTTTCCTCATTTTGAGTTAATTGACGACGTCTTGATAATTTTATATTGCTGAAGGAAATGGATTAACGGAAGCAAATAATGTTAAAGGCTAACGAAGACTTAAATTGAAAAATAATTAAGGGAAGTTTCTAATAAAGAACCCAATTAAAATCGACGATCTTAGGATACAATTAACTACAAATGATAGGACATCGAATTAGAAGCGATGATATTATGATGTAATTATTAACAAATAATAGGACAGAACATAGAAACACAAATTTATCATAATTCACAGCATTGGATTTAGTTAAATTCTTGAATAATTGATTTATGCTTGCTTAGTCCAGTGGCAATCATTTCATGCATATTTAGGATCAATTTTTTTTACAATTACAATAATAGGTAGATGCTGCAAGGTGGGACGACATGAATGACATGGATCGAGAACTACCATATTATTTTTCTTGAAAATACCTGTACCAAGTCAGGAATATGAAAGTTGTCTTTTAGTCATTCCGTTTGTCGAGCGTTTTATTGTGACCGGTTTTATAGACCTTCCCCTGTTTTTAATTTCATTGGATTACGGTATTTTGGTTAAACCATTATGATTGAATTAAACATTTGAAGTTTCCTGCGTCATAATATTCTTACAGATTGAGATTTCTTAAAACAATCGCTTAAACAATGATAATAGCATCACATTATGTGTGTTTAATCTTCCTTTAAACATTGAATGATTTTATCATAACTAGTTATATATTCTACACAATAATGTACTTGTAAAGTGAACTGTTCTTGAGTTTAATCATCATTTTTTCAAGATACCTTTAGATAATGCTTTAATGATTGAAAATGGATAAGTAAGTCGGCTGTATTATCAAAGCTGCTGCAAAGAGAATAGTAAAAATCATTCAATTATTACAGGAAAACTTAATATTTGTTTTATTCTGTAACTTTTTATACCATTTTTCAATATTTTTTGTTTATTTTACCCATTTTATCTATTTTTGTTTATATTTCATTCCCCTTTATACGCTATTTTGATTTTATTATTCTTCTCTACATGTAATTTCAAAAATGGTGTGACGTCACATGTAATTAAGAGTTTACTTCTCAACATTTATTGATTTATCTTAAATGATTATGTCTGAAGTAATTTTGTAGCGATCGATAATGTATATAATAAACGCCTTCACAAAAAGAGGGGATCGTTTTTTGTAGACATTTGTGTTAAGGAGAGTAATTAGAGAGGCGAAAGATATAAAAGGGACATTCAAACTCATAGGTCGAAAATAAGCCGACAACGCTATAGCTAAAAAACTAAAAGACAAACAGACAAACAGACAAATAACAGTACACACAACACAAGAAAATGAAAACAAAAGATTTTAATCTATACAATATCAACTCGTTTTATTTAGACTCCTAAAACATATTTTTTTCTGTTATGCTTTTGTTAAGCTAAGCTAATTACCAAAGAAATTTAAAGAAAATAAAATTAGACTCGGACATCCATTGTAAGTGCCGTTCCCACTGTTGCATTACCCATTTGATAATGTATTTTGATTATCTGAATATTAGTTTTGGATTGTCACATTGGTGTCGGAATTCATTTAATTAAAGTGTATGAATGTTTTGTGAACAGACTGAATATCTTTTACAATTAAAGATACAGCTAAAGGTTAAGTACATAAAAGTATTTACAATGACATTTTATATTGATGGCAGCTCTTAAATACTTTCTGCCGGATGCCACTTGCCTGTTAACACTGAGGTTCTGAGTTCGAGCCTCGTCCGTGTCAGGTGCGTTCGTCTCCAATCTTAATTGATGAGGATTTGCTTGCCAGAGGTCGGTAGTTCTCTCCGGACACTACGACTACCTCCACCAATTGGCGCCACAAAATCGCCAATAAGTGCTGAAAGTGGCGTTAAAACACAAAAAGTCAAGCAATCAATAATCTCTGCCAGAAAAATCTCCATTCCGACTAGGTAAGCAGCTAAATAAACTATCCAAAACAACCTCTTTCAATACAAATATTTCTCACTCCTGTTTATTTTTTTTAACGTCGGTTTTTTCGACTTATGAGTTTTGATTGTTCTTATTGTTTCTTTCTCCTCTTTTTTTTTGTGCTTAGAAACCAAAGTTAAACAATGTATTGTAATATCAGTTATACACAAATCTAGTTTGCCACATCTTATAAATCAGTAATGTTATCGCTTTTTAAATTACAAAGTTTATTTCTGAGAAGTTAAGCATTAGTAACCTAATAGAATATCCTTGTCTGCTTGCAAATAACCGATATAACCAAATAACCGATAATAGGGTATATTAATGTAATTTGTGTCAAAACGATACATTTGTGATTGGGAATCAGAGAGAATAAAGCTAGTCTTATTACAAAATGCAGATAACGTCACTTCATTAGTTGAATTCTCATTTTTAGAACATTTGTCACCAATCACGCGCATCTTTTTGGTGTACGCTTTAAAATATATAAAATATTACCCAGAATGCATTATATTCTAATCGCAAATTGTTAAAAATCTTTCCGTGTTGTGAATATGAAATAAATGGATTGCCAATGTAACAACTGTCATCCAAAAGTCAAAAGGACCAGGATGTCAACAATTACAGGTAATAGTACGGTTATAAATAAACGTGTCAAAGTACGAAACAGTGTGTCAAAATACGAAACAATGTGTAAAAGTACGGACCAGTTGGTCAAAGACTCATTCATTAGGTATTTATTCCCTTCAGTAATAACATGTCACCTTAGTATGAGAAATTGTTAGTTATAAATCTCTTCTTTGTCAAGTTTGTCAAAAGAAGTTGATACATTAATGTCAATGAAACAGCAATACAATCGTTTACTACTGTTTCATTTTACACTGATCAACGATAAAGAAAATTTTACACATAGAAACCAAATACTAATTATATTATTATAACAATAAAGCAAAGAAAAAGTACACGAAAAGCATGTTTAATAGCGAGATAACTCCACAAGATGTCAAAACTAACTTATAAGTCATCATAAAGACGTGAGATAAAAACAATTATGCTATAAAAACAACTCTTAAAACTTAAAAGGAAAGTAATCACATTACATGTTGTGAAGATATATGTTTCATCAGTTGTTCATGTATCTAACCTGTGGTCAAATGTTTGCTTATATGTGGTAAAGGAATTTGAACTTTTGTTGAGGTAAACATCAGCTTTTGTGTACAACGAATAACACCTGTGGTAAAAAAAAATGATTTTATGTTTGGTTCAAATATCAAACTAGTGGTCAAAGTTCTGCTTCATGTGCGGTACATGCATTAAAACTTCTGATAAAAAGTCCTACTTTATCTGTAATACAGTTATCAAGCATGTATTAAAAGTTCTGCTACATGTGTGATACAGGTAATAAATCTATGGTAAAAAGTTTTACTTCATCTGGGGTGGCGGTAATAAACCTGTGTAAAACTCCCTTCGACATGTGAGGTATGAAACCTATGGTGAAGGTTCAGCTTCATTTGTGATACAGGTAATAAGACATTATATAAAAAGTTAAACTTCATCTGTGGTACATGTATTAAACCTGTTGCAAAAAAATCCTTTGGCATGTGAGGTTTAGGTATGAAATCTGTGGTAAACAATCTGATGAATTAAATTTCGTGATAAGTGGGAGCCTTTGTGAGTGGACAGAACAAGTTTAATAATATACTAAGTATAGCAATGTAAAAAATGAAATGTGCAATCTGAAAAGAACAACATTAGTCAATTATCTGTCCAATTTGAGTCATTACGTAGATGTTTTGTAGGATATGAGACACGATAAATTGATTGGAATTTTGTAATTTAAGATCATCATTATACGTTTTCGATGATGAAATTTACAATTAATATGAAAGTCAAGTCCTAACTTCCTAAGGCTATTTCAATGGGTAAAAAATTACTTCTCTTCTGAAACAGATCTGTTGTTTTTTTTTTTGTACGACACTTGCCTCAAGCAGAGCTATAGAAAAATAGTACCATAACGGGTGTTACACGGACACTTATAATGAATAGAGTCGCTCTTGCATTCAATCAGTCCATAGGCACTTTATCGTACATCTTGTGACCCAATTACCTGTTTTTATAAAAATATTTTTATGAAATTTGTTCTTAAAAAATATATCTATAAAAAAGCTAAGTATGTCCCAAAATGCTGAAATTGAATAACGTGTCTATGAATTTACTGACTGCAAGTCAGAGTAACAGTAACCATAAAATGTCAATGTACAATCATCTCGTATGTTTGCTTAGTAGTTAAGTTGAAATCTTTCGAATCGTCTAGTCGAAATACACACACAAAACAATGTGAACGGAAGATTAATTTTCCCCTTTTCTTTTCATCTTCAAGGAATTTGTTTAAATCGAATTGTGAAAGCACAAAATGAGTTTCAACAACAAATTAACTACCAACCATTTTGAACATTGGGTAAAAAATGATAAAAATACTGTGTCACTTGATCAATACTTAGGTCTAATCGACTATCACATTACTATAATGAGCACGAAAATAAATGAAAAATATGATTTCCAAAATATGTGGAACCAAAATAAATAACCTGACATAATCCAGTATTTTTCAATACATTTTATTCCTCCTAAAAAAAGGAAACAGCTTCTTTTTTGTTTTAGATTTGTATGTTTTCTTTATTTTATTGAATTCATATGTATACATGTTGTACTTAAGTTTGTCTGATTTCTTTTTCTTATCTAATTTCCATACGTTCATTTTTAAATGTCTTTAATTTGTTATTCATATTTTTCTTGTTTATTTTATTTGTTTGTACGTACGTATTTTGTTTATTTTGCAGTGGAGGGCGTATGAGCCGGGGCAGGGGACAACTGCCCTACTTTCATAAATTAAGGGGGTGGGGCAAAGTATTGTGTTGGAGTGGAGGGGTATATATATGCTGGGGCATATGAGTAGGAAAAGGGGACAATACCTTCACACATTTTCAAGAGTGAGGTGCAAACCTATGTTTTACCCCTCCTTCCCCCTTACCGCATATTTTTTGGCAATTGTTTGTCATTGAAATATACAGTGGCTACTATAGAGGACATAAACTTACTTCAAAACTACTAGACTAGTCTTTTTTAGGCTTGCCGCTTTAAATCCCCCTCCCTTTTTCGATCTACTCCTACGTCATTGATATGTATCAAAGTAATTATATAATTAACAATAGTTTTACTCGGACACAGCTTAAAGAATTGAAAAGCTCTAGTGTTAAAGCAAAATCCCTCATTTATTAAAGACTAAATATCTCCCAACATCGTCATACATTAACCAGTATGGACATTTTTTTGTGTTTAATCTTTTTAATTATGCAATCATCTTCCAAATGCCAAATGAATTACTTTCTAATTCAAAACGTTGTACAAGGCAGAAACAAAACAACGAAGCAAAAGAAATGGGCTGGTAACAACCAGCCGTATAGTTTTTTATGCACTTGTAGTCAAATCGCCTCGGACATTGACCTGACTACTCGTGCAGTAAAAACTATACGGCAACAATTGGTATCAGCTTGTTTTGTTTTTGTTACCTTTGTTCTGTATCTCAAAAATAATCAGAAATCTAATGAAATTGAAGTATCTGATTGGTATACTAACGTGCCTTGCAACAGTTGTTAACTTGTCTATAAAATCAAGTTCTTATACTATGGTATACGTTGATAATTTTGACAATTTAAATAACAATAGTTTTCCTTTTTAAAGATTCAGGGATAAAATTTGCATTGAAAGGTCACCAGATTATCTTTATTTTGAATTACTCTGATACATTTTTTTCCGTGAGAATATGAATGTTTTTCTGGTTCCATGCTATTGAAATAGATCGAAAGTTTCCAAAATCTTTCAAAATTGCAGTTTTAAGCCGTTTTGATACATATGTTTGCAATATATATAAGATAATTTCTTAATGTTCTAACTTTATTATTAAAAAAAAAGCAATAACAATTGTCTTACTTTGTACAAGCACAAATAAACTCATCATAGATACCAGGATTAAATTTTGTATTTACGCCAGACGCGCGTTTCGTCTACAAAAGACTCATCAGTGACGCTCGAATCCAAAAAAGGTAAAAAGGCCAAATAAAGTACGAAGTTGAAAATTTATTTTGGTTTTAGCCAGTTGACGTGCACGCAAACATAAACCTTGTCTCTCTTAACCATCGTAATAAAAGTAAAACACACACAGTTAAACCTACACAGTGGACATGGTCCAGCTACAAACAGGATGACGACTTCCTTAATCAAGACACACACACTGTTATTTGTCTTTACTAGATTTAATTAGAAATAAAAGTTTATATTTTATATAGACAATAACACAGCATAAGTTAAAAGGTTAAAAAGCAGTGGGATAGTATATACGGTTTCAATCGATGATTATCGTCTACCCAAACACATTTTATTGACGGTAAAACACCGTTAAAATTCAGACAGTGTTGATTTAGAACAATTAAGGTCAAAAACAATTTCCGATATATAGTCTAGTCGAAATATTTACAAATAAATTCTTTTACTTACCCACCTACATATTTTTCTGTTCTGCCTTGAGACAAGAAACAAGTGTATATTTTTTGTTTTCGTAATCTGATGCCAATTGAGAGGGTTTACGATCAAACAACAAAAACAATGTTGTATTTCTCACATGGCAAACCGCGCTCCGATTTGTACTTTAGATTTATCTGTTTCATTAATCAGATGACATTTTCTGTCCGTTATGTTCATGTAATTGAAAACTCCCTCATTTTGTTCTTTTACTGACAAAAATTAATCAACACTTACAATGTGTTTCCCTATAATCAGTATAAAATATTATATAAACAGAAACATACAAAGAAGACCTGGTATGATATTGTATCAAATCGGTCTCGTAGATTTTTATGTTACATGAAAATGCAATAATTCTTATATAATTTGTATATTAGGAAATACGTTGATATGATTGGTCGAGAGGGCTTCCGGTAGTGGCTCTTGAAGTTATTTATTTTTCGATAGACGACGTTGACGGAACTACTTTTGGTAAGCAATGTAAACAAGATAGCAGCGATAATAACACAAACCGGCTCGACGTTTAAAATATTTATTTTCACTTCGCGTTCATAATTAAATCAAAAAACAAATACAAAACATTCATTTGAATAATAGTAAGATAATTTTGTCTTTTTTTTTATCAGATAGCAAATTTCATGGAGTCAAGACTTTTTTTGCGTTAGCCAACAAATATATTCATGCGCCAGGCCAATTCAATGACCCGAATATACAATTTACGTGTGATAGAGGTTGCGAGTGGGAAATTAAATTCCTTATCTGCAATTTTAAAGAATTATAAGGATTAAACGCATTTTAAAATATGATATAGATTGCAATATCGTCCAAAATGCAATATTGTTTACTCCATCGGACTTTTATTTGTTTGTGAGTGACTTGGTCCAGTTTTTACACCAATAAATTCCTTTAAAAAGGCGTTTAATCCTATATTATTTGCCGAACATATATTTTAATACCTAATGAGTGGAATATCTCCGAAGAGTAAACAATATTGCATTTTGGACGATATTGCAATCTATATCATATTTTAAAAGTTTGGTACGTACTACAGAGGTTTCGAGTAAAACGATATTTGCATGCAAACAAACAAGAGGATGACAAGAGGGCGGTAATGGACAGTTTGTCTCTACTACAGGCATCAACTCTACATAAATTGAAAGAATTATCATCAGTTTTGCATAAATATTTGAAGCTTTATCATGAAAAGGTTTAGCAAATCATTGAGAAAATCTGTTCCCCGCATTATATCATATAGCACAAGCTCCTTCTATTTTTGTAAAAAATTTTGAAATTCGAATGACAGTCATATTTTAAATTTCATAACTGCACGCGAGAAACTAATTTAAGTGCATGCGAGAAACTAACTTAACGTTCATAACTACTCGGTTCGAAAGAGATTTGAGTTATTTTAATTATTCCGGTATGGCCAGGAATAACACGGAAATCTCACACTGCGGTATTGACCGGAATTTAGAAAATATAAACAAACCTAAACGTGGATGAGTTTTATTGATAATTGATTTTATTTTCTACTAAATCACATGCGTGTGTTTTCTACTACCTTTCTGGGTACTGTGAACTATTTTCAGTTTGATATATGGCTAGTGTTTTTTTATTCAGTCTAGAAACTTTTTTGAGCTTGACCATTTTCAAAGTGTATGCTTGGAACTGTATTGAGCTTAATATTTTATTCAGTGTAGACAGAACTATTTTGAGCTTAATATATGATTAGTGTATTGATTTAGTGTGAAACTTTTTGAGCTTGACCATTTTTAAAGTGTATGCTTGGAACTATATTGAGCTTGATATTTTTTTTAGTGTAGATAGAACTATTTTAAGCAGTCATGGGACACTATATATTGACAGTATAGATCCAGTTAGTTTGACATTTACTAGTTCTAAATCTAATATATCAGGAAATTGTCTAGCCTTTACGTCGATAAGTAATTAAATCGCTATGCAACTATATTACATGCATGAATAAACTAATGATGAAAAAAATGTTCTGGAAGGATGCAATTACATATTTTGTCGTCAATAAACTGAATCTTGAACGAAAAAAATGTGAATTTTCTAAAGAGGCAAATAAAAAATATTACAAAATTTTAAGAATGTTTTGATAGAATATGTATAACGAAGGTAAGGATTCAAAATGTGACTAGATAGCATTAATGTTATTTTTTTTATCACAAATTGCAAATTGCTTATTTTCATTATAAATTGGAGAAATATTAATAACGGCCTTAATTGTGCATATTTTCAAATGTATTTGCGAGGCCATACGAATACCATGTTTACACTTATATGAGGGTCTGGTGGGTGGTGTTTACAGAATAGAGAATAATGGACAAAAAGGGCAGAATAAATGCAAAAAATGAAGAATCTTGGAAAATAGGCATAAAGAATACAGAATAGTTGGGTGATATATTATAAGGAATAGAGAAAAAGGCAAAAACAAATAAAGAATAGACAAAATTGACTTAAAATTATAGAATAAAGAAATGAAGCACCTCCATCCAGACCCTTTTATATGAGAGTCGTTGTTTATTTGTAGGTAGATTCTGTGAATTATCTGGTTGATTCTTGTATTTGCTTCATATTTATAAGTGCGCAAAATCATTAAAACTGACAAAAATATAATGTATTTTAACAAAAAACGCCTTAAATGGCATCACATCTACATCTTTTTTTCTTTTTTTTGTGTGTGTGTAAAACTAAACTTATACATCAGAGGTAATATGTACTAATTAATTAGTAACGCATCAGAATGATTGATGTTAGCTAAAATTGATTCACAGAAATTTCTTCATATAACGTTCATGACGTTAGCTGAATGCATTGTATGACAAAGAAAAGCTAATCAAATTAGAACGTTATCTTAGGACACACATGCTCTATTGCTTATTTGCTTGCCAACCAAAGCTGCCAATGTACGAGATTCTGTATTGTAAATTATTATAAAACGACTGACTTCCACTGCTTTGAATATACAGCGAGCAGACCCTAATGTTCATTTATCAGATAACACTGATGTTATTAATTTCCCCTATACAAGAATATGTGTTCGCAGGACACCATTCTCCGTTCATACTATCAAGTTTCCATGGTCAGTGAACCGCACAAGCCGTCTTTACCTGAGGTTGGTATATATTTTTCTAAAAACAACCTTACGTTGTAGGAGCAATTAATGTCAATCAAAGCATGCAATATAGGAACGAGTTTGCTGCTGATTGTTAATGACCATAAAGGCACCATTTTATGGTCAATCAAAGCTTAAAATTAAGAAAAGGGCGATTGCTGATCGTGAAAGACAATAAATTGACCGTTTTCTCTGCCTATCAAATCTTTGAATAAAAGAGCGAGCGTCTGCTGATTAAAACTAATCAAAAGATGAACGTTTTCTGGCTATCACAGCTTACAATATAGAAGCGAGCTCCTGCTAATAAGTAGTGATCCTGTTGAGTTTCTATTTCAGGACTGTTCCTTATTATGTTAACGTTTTGGTTTAAATAAGTTTACCATGAAGTTGTGGTCACACCAACTTGAAAATAATACTCAATTAGTATACCTGTTCATTATTATATGAACTTATATATACATATGTGTATATCAACCTCAGGTTGAGACGGCTTGTGACCATGGAAACTTGATAGTATGAACGGGGAATGGTGTCCTGCGAACACATATTCTTGTAGAGGGGAAATTAATAACATCAGTGTTATCTGATCAATGAACATTTAACAAAATAACGGGTGTAAGGAATTGAGAAAACCTTTGTATCTGTGTAGTATATCATGTATACATGGGTGTGTGAACAAGACTAGTGCCACTAGTGGAGCAGAATCTGTTTACCTTTTTTTTAGAATTACTCAGTCATTTGTTTCTGTGTAGTGAGTTGTATAATTTGTATGTCTTTTCGTCATTTATTTTTTTGGTTATGGTATTGCTTGTTTTTTTAATTGTCCACTAGTATTTTCAGGCTCTTTTTGACCGTTTTTTTATAGACTTTGCCATTTGAGTAGATATTGAATATTAGAAAGAGTCTTATGCTGGTTAATCGATACGAGTGAATGTCTGGACTGAGGGATCTTCAAGGCGGCAAGAAGAGAAGCATAGTTGGTTTCGATGGGAATGCCGATTGTTCCTAGAAAGAGTCTTATGCTCGTTAATCGATATGTATGAATGTCTGGATTGAAGGATCTTTCAGTCGGCAATAACAGGAGCACAATTGGTTCCCATTGGAATGCCGATTGTTTCTAGAAAGAGTTTTACGCTGGCTAATCGACATGTATAAATGTCTGGATGGAAGTATCTTCAAGTCGATAAGGAGAGGAGCACGATTGGTTCTCTTGGGAATGCCGATTGTTTCTAGAAAGAGTTTTATGCTGGTTAATCGACATGTAAGCATGTCTGGATAGAGATACCTTCATTTCTGTATTCTTTTATTTAAGACCATTTTTATCAAATTCTTTATTTTTTGCCCTTTTATCCTCTATTCTTTATACTTTAGCACTCCATAATTCTCTATTGTATATTTTGTTTAAATTTCCACATTATTCTCGATTCTGTAACCCCCATCCAGACCCTCAGGAAGAGTACGATTGTAATAGACAATGTAGGTCCCTGAGTATACTAGTAATCTTAGACTGGTATAGAATATCTGCTGTAATAATAGATGTTTGTTTTACGTATCATTACCAGATGCTATGCTGCAGACTATCAGTTAATTTAGACATAGAAGTTTTTTAAAACAGATACTTTTTTTCTCGAGTAATCAATCATTCGGCAAATCTCTCTGATTCTGGTACCGTACATGCTTCCTCTTAGTGCAGAGCTTTGACGAATACGAATGGTGTAACAATAAGGTAGAGAACCACCAATTCGGGCCAGGTCAAGAAGAACATACCAGACATTCGTTCATATATAAAACACAATAATTCCTACGAATATAGCTGTAAGTTTAAAAATATGTAAAATATTCTGTTGAGTGCGTGTTGAATTTCTAGGAACAAGTGCACTGTTAAATGCACTTTGAGGTAAGGTTTGATGTCTATTTTAATACAAACGTTTGCTCCTATTACCGATATGTGACATAGATTTTACTCGTTGACGGTCATTTAAAATAAGTAAGTAAACGATAAACATTTATAACTAACTATAGATCGTAAAATAAGTTTCGAACTGAATATAGCCATTAGTTGCTATGACAACAACTTAAGATAATTGGTTTGTATTGTGCACTTCAGACAATTTGAAAAGACTTAATAATAGTCTTTTCCGACGAAAAACATCGGATATTAAAGAGACATTTATTTTTGAATATGATCTCACTCCATCAGGTTCTGTAGGCATTTTACAGAATATAAAGAGAACTATAGGAAAAATAAACAGTAGAGAAAAAATGGAAAAAAAATACTTAAAAGAATAAATGAGTTCTAAAATATAAAGAATAGGAAGTAATAACACAAAAATAAAGATACATGTCCTTAATGATTTAGAATAGGGAATTGCAGAACCACCCACATAGACTCTCTCCCATCAGGGATCAAATCTGTTGATCGTAATTGTTCTTTCCTGGAAATACTTTTTATGAGTTAGATGATGTTTATGCTTTTGTCATCTGGTAAATCCAATTAAAAATAATATCCTTTGTTTTAATAAAACAACTAACAGGATTTCTGACTAACTTTGCACTTACCATGAGCAAGACGACGGGCACCATATGAGAAGCACGAAATACTTACCTTTTCGAAGCACCTGGTATCACCGACGGTTTTTGATGTGGTTCTTGATGCTCAGTCTTTAATGTTTTTCTTTAATGCTTTATAGGCTGTTGTTTGATTTTTTCGTTGTTTTTGTTTTTTCCATCATTTTGTCCGTTTTTTCTTCGACTTAAAAGAGTTTTGATTCTCCCTTTGGTATTTTCTGCATCTTTTTGCGACGTGTTCATTAAAATGCGACGGATGTAAAGTGGTTTTATGAGAAGACAGACTTCAACTGTTTTGGTTTAATCAGTGGATTTTAGAAAAAGTACAAACAAATATCGATAATAAAACAACAAAAAGCATGTAGCTAAGTACTCAGGTTAAATCAATACTAAATATTACGGAATAATACAATTTACCTAGTAACTAAATGCTAATGTAATGTCCTAATCATAATCTGTCCATATCTTACAATGTAATTGATTTTAACTTTTTTTATTACTTTTCTTTGTCCTATGTACATGTATGTAACAATAATATTTCCTCTCATTAAAACAATTAACGACTAAGAGACAAATATTGGGTATCGATTATTATTATTCGTGTTTAAGTGATAAAATAAAACAGTTGCGAGAAAAAATAGGATTAAGCCATAAACTACAATTAATAGTTGGAGATCTGAGGTATCAATTGTTGTTTTTCCAAATTTGGAATCCTAAGATCCTCTTTTATTTTTTGTCGATATGATTGTTATGTTGATGTGCTTGTATGCAATAAACTTAAACTGCGCTTTAGACTATAATGCTTTAACATTTATGCCACATTATTTTGATATTGTTGAACTAACGTTAGTTTCGTATTCATATAAAAGTTTAATCAAATTTCTTGTCTTCCATTATTAATCTTTATCAAATGTTAAAATTGATGATACTTATCCAGCAACATGTCACCGATCAAATGTGAAATACATATTTGGAATTGATTGATTTTTAGGTATTTGAAGCTATTTCAGCAGCATTGTTGGAGGAAGCTGGAGTGCCGACAGAGAACGAAACGAGAAAAGCTGATAAACACCCTTTGAGTAAATCAAAAAATAAAATGTAGTATAAAGATAATTATGTTGAAACGAAAAAGTCAAAAGCTCTCTCTCCCAGGAATAATATCTTTAATTAGACTTACATAATAGATAAACTTTAGTACCAGCTAATAAAACGAAAGCAATCAGCAAGTAATGATTCGTTTGACGTAAGTATTACATCGCCGTATTATATGACAAATTTTGATATTCTAAAACTTGAATAATTTTTGACAGAAAGATGTAATAGAAAACCATTGAGTTGAAACTGATCATCTGCAAACGTAAAGTTAAAACACATCATTGTTTCCTCGTATATATATAAGGCAAAACACCTTCTAAATCCTGCTATATATCAGCTTCTAGCAAATGTACTTCTATATTCTACTAAATTGTCTGTTCTTTCGACTTGTTTTATTAGGTATTGCAATAAACTATAACAAAACACAGGCGTTAATTTTTGGAGTGTACAATTTCTTGACAAGGCAAATTCCATGTAATACGATGTGAGCGTCGCTCCTTAGCTCCTGACTAAACCTTTTGCATAAACATTGAAATCAGTTAGATAAATAAATATTTCTTTGATGTGAGAGTATGAAGAGATTTGACCCAATATTTTTGATGCAGGACATTCCAAAAATATATGTTTCATCAAAATGAGGGTCGTATAACACTATGGAAGAGCTACACATGTTGAGAAAATTGAAACGATCAACACTCATTATCGGAAACACATACATTCTACTAACAAATGCAAACACAATCAATATGTTTACTGACAAAATATAACAGATGTTAACTGCTTCGAGTAATCTCATAGGAGACAATAATAATTAGATATTTTTGAGGAAATATTTTATTCTCTTCTCACAAATCGATCGATATTATGCATATTTTAATTTTCCTGTCAGTTTATTTATAAAACTGTGTCGGGGTAATTTCTAGTAATCAATGATGACACGGAATACAATGGGATCGGGAAGGGTGTAATTTACAGACACCACAATGTTCATTTACAACTGGATTCGTCTTTGCTTCTATGTACCTAGTATGAATATTAGTGACGCCAACGAATTCCAGAGTATTCTAAGGTTCAGATACAGTGGATTCATTTATTTTCGTGGGTACCAATTTTCGTGGATTGAGGAAAAAATGTGTTTTCGTGGATATTTGATTTCGTTGTTTTGCCAAGGTCTGCATACAAACCTATAGAAAATGTGTACTTCGTCGAACATTGAAATTCGTGGTTCGCTTATTTCCACGAAATCAACGAAAATTGGTATCCCACGAATAATAATGAATCCACAGTAGTTTTGTTTTTAATAGCGGACAAAGATCCATTTGCACATAGACACGAAAAAAGTCTAAGCCTGTAAGAATAGATATGCGAATGTGAGAACAACTTAAACATTTTAAACTATATCTATTTCAGTTTAAGCTACTCATCTGCAGGTAAATTTGGCAATTCGTTCCAATTATATTATAAATAAGCAAGGTTTGAATAATCGATCAATGTTTAAACAAATTGATTGTCCTTGTACCATAATTGACATCCAATATAATACGTATATCTCTATGGATATTACTGTCATTTTTTTAAAGAATATTTGGTTGAAACTGATTGATTTGATATTTTATTACGTCGACATGTTTATCGAAAAAATATACCATATAAACATGATAAAGTGAAATGCAAAAATTAGTACATAAATAATTTACAACGCTTTTAATAAATTTCTTGATTTGCAAATGGTTTAAAAAGGAATGTAAAAAATAAAATACTTAATAGACAAATGACGGATAGTGGGGTTGTAAGAGGTGCAATACTTTTTTTTATGTTAGAATATTTAAAGGCTTTGGTAATAAAATCTCCAACTTTATGTACAAACGCAAGTACTTCAAGTTCTAGTAATTCTTGTGATTAAAACGTTTGAGTGTCATCTGACAAAATACAATAGACGAAACCTTATGAAAGCCCAGCATTTAGAGTCCCGGAACTCCAAGTATTAAAGAGTGTCTGGATAGGGGGAGTGTTCTTCATTTCTGTTTTATTTTAGCACCCCATTATTCTCTATTCTTTATTTTTTTTTGTCCTATTTTTTTTTATAATTTTTCTGTTCATTTGGCCCAATATTCTCTTATTAATTAGAGCAACTGATATTTTCTGAACTAGTAAACCATTCGTTAGGTCATATTCCGATTTAGTTATGGTATCGCGATTATTTCTCAACTACTTTTGAGTGCCTGCAGCAATAAAGATAAAACGTTCCATTCACTGAGGTCTTTTTTTGTTTGTTTGTGGAAGAGGTGGTTGCTGGCATTTAATGTAGTTTGCCAAAATTTACAATACATTGGTGTAATCTCTCAAGATATTTATGGAAACCTATATCAATATTTTTCAAAATTTCACTACCAATCAAAAAGAAGGTTCTACGAAGAATCTCCCATTAAAAAAGGAAATCTCAATCCCACTTTTCAGCTTTTAAAAATTTACAAAATGACATGCTATATAAATAAGAGGAACATATTTTCAGTCAATTTTGCATAGCTTCCTTATTAAAAGAAATCCACCAAAAATCAATAACACTTCGATGTAAGAGTGTGTGTTTGTTTATTTTTTAATACTTCACTGACTACACGAGTATATATTTGTAAACACGTAAATAAGGTACAAATATAAAACCATTGAAGTTACCACCCTAGAATATATTCCGAAGAAGGATCAATTATCATATCAAAAGAAAGCAAAAGGTCAACGTCATCATTTTTTAGAATAGTTTAGATGCAAGAGATAAAAACTTCAAATACCACAACGTACATTATTTATATCTAGATAAAACATTCACTTCTTTACATATTGTGCTCAGACCTAATGAAGGACATCTGAAGGTTTGGGTGCCAACCTAGCCGAGATATGGTAGGCAGTGGTGTACTCCCCGATGGACCATAAAGATTAAAAAAAAATCTGAAGGTTTGGGTGCCAACCTAGCCAAGATATGGTAGGCAGTGGTGTACTCCCCGATGGACTGTGTCAATTCATAGCACTGACGGAGAAGAATACGATACTGCCGTAGCCATGCACCATAACATTGGTGTATATTCTTATGGGCTTAATGAAGCCCTTTAGAATTTATATTGGTAAGGATTTTTTCTAAATGTGCATGCTCTCTTTTTATCTTTTGTGTTCTCTCCCTCTCTATCTCTATCCCGTACTATCTCTCTTTATCTCGTTCTCTATTTCTCCCTCTATCTCTCTCTTTCTCCTTCTCTCTCTCTTGCAATCTCGCACTCTCTAATGCACGAGATTAAACGAGAGAGAGAGAGAGAGAGAGAGAGAGAGAGAGAGAGAGAGAGAGAGAGAGAGAGAGAGAGAGAGAGAGTTTAGCAGTATCAACTAATGATGAAAGCAAGAAATTATTTATAGCAACTATATTTATTTAATGGATTATAAAATCATATGGTATTATTTATAAATTCATACGAGGATAATGATCACGTGTTATACATCTCTAAATTAAAGTACACTTGTATGAATTGTTGGTTCTCTTGAAAGTTTTAAATCGTGAGTGTCTTATTTTGGTGCGTTTCGCAGCATTAAATTTCATATCATGCTCAATTCACATTTAAACATGGGTACATGTAGGTATTATATTAAAAAATTCAAAACCTTGATTACGCTCGATGTAAAGATATTGACAAACATATAACCTTGCATTATTAGAATAAGCATAAAGCATGTCATGAAAAAAATATTTATTAATTCAGACTAAAGGTTTCCAATAGATTTAACTATCAAGGGAAGATAAAAATAGAAACTAAGAAACCATAGCAAAAATGTATCATTATATGGACGAAAAACAATTCCTCTTTCCCACATCAACTAAATCAGTAATGTTATTCCTTTTAAATAACAATGCTTATTTCTAAGAAGTTAAGCATTAGTAATCTTATAGAATATCCTTTTCTGCATGTAAATTACCGATTATAAGGTATGTTATCATAATTTGCGTCAAAACGATATATTTGTGTTTGGGAATCAGAAAGAATAATACAAGTACGATTACAAAATGCAAACGAAGTCACGTCCTTGATTAAATTATCATTCTTTTTTACGTTTTGACCAATCACATTGTTTTGGTGAACGCTTTTGAAAATATTACCCAGCATGCATCATATTCTAAAATGGAGAATTATGAAAACTCTCTCCTTGTTGTAAATTTACGAAAAGGATAATGTCATGAGCCAAATGTCAACAAAAAGTCAAAAAGACAAATTCAGCTTACTTTACGGTTTTCAATTATGAAGAATCTAACACTATCTTGTCAAAGTATTGACCACAGTATGAAAGTTAGGTCCACTGTGTCTACATACGGTTCACTGTGTCAAAGTACGGACATCTTTTGTGGTAAATTGTCCATTAGCAATAATACCACGTCTTAAAAGCAACTTTGCTTGTTTCTGAATCTTAGATATTTATTTAAAGTGTATTATATCGTTATGTGATGATTTATCTGAATGAATATTGTTCAAACTAATACCCCATCATCTTAATGTTTTATACTGTAAGCCACATTTCAGACAACTGTATGTCCAAAAAATTGTTCACTGTGTCAAAGTAAGGTCCACTGTGTCAAAGTAGGGCTCAGTGTGCCAAAGTATGGTCCACTCTGTCATAGTATTGTCCACTGTGGTAAAATATGTCCAACGTGTCAAAGTGTAGTCGAATATGCCAAAGGCCGGATCTATTTTTCAATTCCGAAAAACTGTTTTACAGTATGGTCTAGTGTGTCAAAGTATGGTCCACTGTGTCAATTACGAACTCATGTGTCAAAGTATTGTACGTCAAATTCCAGACAACTGTGTCAAAAGTATGGTACATTATATAAAAATATGGCCCATTGTGTCAAAGTAAGTCCAATGGGTTAACGTAAGGTTCACTGCGGGAAAGAATGGTCCACTATGTTATAGTATGGTTCACTGTGCGAGTCAAAGTGTGGGCCACCAACACAAATTACGGTTCACTGTGTCTAAATACGTTCTTAATACTGTGTCAAAATAAGGTCCACTGTGTCAAAGTAAGGTCTTCTGTGTCGAAATACAATCCACTGTGTCCATAAAATACGGTTCGATGTGCGTCTATTGTACATTGTATCAAATATGGTCCACTGTGTTAAAGTAGGGCACATTGTGTTATCGTTTGGTATGGCCCTCTTTGACAAAGTATGGTTTACTGTGACAAAGTATGGTCTTCTGTGTAAAAGTAAATTCACTGCGTCAAAGTATGGAGCACTGTTTCGAAGTATGATCCACAGTGTAAAAATACAGGTAAAGAAGCATTGATTCACTGAAACAATTCAGCAAGGACAACAATTAATGAAAAGCATGGTCAATACCGAAATAAACCACAAGATGTAAAAGACTAGCTTACAATTCATCACGAAGGCGTCAGACAAAATCTATTATACTATTTAAACCAGAACTAGCAAGAAAAGGAAAGGCTTATCCGTCTTCATACTTCATGTGTTTCAAAGGTATTGAACTTGTGGTAAATGTACTGATGTATGTGAGGTAAAGGCATTAAAGCTGTGTGAACAGTCATTCTTCATATTTGCTGCATGTATCTAACCTGTGGTCAAAGTTCTGCTTCATGTGTGGTACAGGTATTTCAAATTTTGATGAATTCAAGAACTATTTTTTTGGGTAGTTACATGTATGGAATGCAACCTGTGGTAAAAAAAAAAACTTCTGAAATATGTGTGGTTCAAATATGAAACCAGTGGTCCAAGTTCTGCTTCATGTGTAGAACCTGCATTAAAACTTTAGGTAAAAAGTCTTGCGTCATATGTAGTACATATATTAAGTATGTAGTAAAGGTTTTGCTTCATGTGTGATACAGGTAACAAGAGTTCGGTAAAAGTTCTGCTTCGTGTGTGATACAGGTAACAAGACTGTGGTAAAGTCCTGGTTTATGTGTGATACAGGTAACAATACTGTGGTAAAAGTCCTGGTTCATGTGTGATACAGGTAACAATACTGTGGTAAAAGTTCAGCTTCATGTGTGATACAGGTAACAAGACTGGGTAAAAGTCCTACTTAATGTGTGATCCAGGTAACAAAACTGTGGTCAAAGTCCTGCTTCATGAGTGATACAGGTAACAAGACTGTTGTAAAGTCTCGCTTCATGTGTGATATAGGTACCTAGACTATGGTAAAAGTCCTGCTTGATGTGTGATACACTTTTCCGATTTTTGTTATGGCATTGTCAGTTTATTTTCGACTTATGAGTTTGAATATCCCTATCTTATGTCTCTCTTCTTTAATAAGACTGTGGTGAAAAGTTTAACATTATCTGTAGTATAGGTATTAAACCTGTGATAAAACGTCCTACGGCAAGGGAGTTTAAGGTATTTAACCTGTGGTAAAAAATCTGATAAATTAAATTGCGTGATATGTTGACGACTGTGTGACAGACAAATTTAATCAAATTTTAACAAAGAGGAAACATGCAATCTAAGAACCATAACGCTAGTCAATTATCTGTCCGATTTGAGTCATTAAGTAGATGTTTTGTAGGAAATGAGACGCGATAAATGGATTGAAATTCTGTAAGTTTACAAATTCATCATTATACGCCTTCAATGAAATTTGAAATTATCGAGAACTCAAGTCCTTACTTCTTCAGGCCTATAACTCAGTGGTTGTTGTTTGTTTCTGTATATCATATTTGTTTTTCGTTTATTGTTTTGTACATAAATCAAGCCGTTAATGTTCTAGTTTGTATTGTTTTACATTTGGAATTTGGGGCTTTTTGTAGCTTGCTATGAGGTATTGGTTCGGCTCATTGTTGAAGGGTGTACGGTGATATTAAGTTACTAACTTCCACGTCATCTGGTCTTAATTATTTTCGACTTTAACAAACATTATCTTTGCTTTGTCAATAACATCAAGAACAAGAAAACAGAAAGTCAATATAGTATTATATTTAAATGAAGATCAAAATTTACTTCTGAAACAAATTAAAAGAAATTTATAACTAAATAATTTATTGAAAAAATACATGCACCCCCCTCTTTCAAATAAATGATGAATGTTCGGCGCCTTATGATCGAATTTTCAGACAATTTGAGTAACATATATAAAGACGATGTGGTCAACGCCTGACTTACAAGAATCTGCTAACTCTCTACTTTTTTTTCTGATAGTAATAACCTCAACAAATTCCCTTCTAGGAAACCACAATTTTCAGAGTACTAGTAAATGAAAATTGACAAATAACATATTGCATACGACACGACTGATATTTACTGATAACTGAACCATAATGACAAATCGCAAAATGATTGATGTCTAATGATAACTTAAACTTGATGTATTGTATATATGATTGGTGAGGGTCTGGACGGGATCTTGATGGTGTTTACCTAATAGAGAATAAAGAAAAAAATGGACAAGAACGAAAGATTTTCGAATATGAGGGTGCTATAAGATAAATAATTGAGACAATGGACCAAAAAAAAAAAAAAAAAAAAATACAGCTAATAGACAAAAAAAAAAAAAAAAAAAGAATAGATATAATGGCAAAACATAAAGAATATTATAGATAACGGTTTAAAAAATCACACACCCTTTTATAACATAATTGATTTTTCTGCCTGATTTGATGCAGCAAAATACTAACATGCTGTAATTAGAAATTTCTATTGGCAGATTACAACTTCGTGAACTTTGATATAAGTTAAAATGTTTTGTTATTAGTGACCTTTGCCCTTCAGTGATCCCGAGAATTCTTCGGAGTAATGTGTTTTCACTTTTCAGGCAACAAAGTAGCAAAGAAGATATTTTTGTTAAGAAAACTAATATGTTTGACAGGTATTAGATAATTTGTTTATGCCCTCATTTTATTATACATAAAAAGAAATAACAACGGTCTGATATTGTACAAGCTCAAAATGTGTTGTGGATCAACCAGTTTTACATCCACACAAACCTCTCTTTTGCCTTTCTAATCCATCGTCTAAAACAAAAACATGCACATTAAAAACATACACAGTCCTAGTACCAACAGATTGATGACTTACTTAAGCAAGACACACATACTGTTATTTTTCTTTTCTAAATTGAAAAATTAACTAGTTTATATTTCAACTAGACAATAACCCAATAATGAAGTTAAACAAATCAAAAAGTAGAGGCCTACCATAAACATTTTCAAGCGATGAGTATTGTCTACCTTTACACATTTTATTGACGGTAAACACAGTTAAGATTCAGACATTGTTAGTTAAGGATCATTTAAGGTGGTACCCAACACCTTCACTAAAATTAATTTGGCTCGTTTAATTTTCATAAAATTTTGACAAAGTATTTACTTTGACCCTTTGACAAAAATATAAAAAATTCAAAAAAATTGAACCAACCATTTTATCAGAAAAAATACACTGGTTATATAGCAGTTTGACAAACACTAATTTTGATCATTGAGAAGCTTAATATTCTCTTAACAACATAATGTAATTAAAACGTTTAGCTGATTTTACAGAGTTATCTCCCTGTAGTGTTAGGTACCACCTTAAGTCCGGAACATGTTCCTAGTATATAGTCTAGGCGAAATATTTACAAATACAATCCTTTTACCTTCCAACTTCCCTAATTTGTGTGCCAGGAGGCAGGAAACCAGTCTATATTTAGTTTTGGCCTAATTTAAAGTAAATTGTGGAGGTTTATGATCGTACTGTAATCACAATGTATTTTTCTCACATGGCGAACCCCACTCTGATTTGTACTTTGGATTATCATCTTTCAATAATAAGATGATATTTCCTGTCAGTTATGTAATTAAAACCTCCTTCATTTTGTTCTGTGAAGATTGTAACCATCATCTGACCTTTCTTTCACATTCTTTAGAGATTAATGTTATCTTAAAAAAAGACAAGAAATTAATCAATGCTTAGAATTTGGTTCCCTTATAATCAAGATAAGAAATTATTATATAATAAAAAACATACAAAGAAGACCTAGTATGATATGGTATCGAATTATTCTCGTAGAATGAAAATGCAATATTTGCCGAACATACATATTTGTACCTGAAAAGAAGAACATCTCCGAAAAGAGTAAGAAATATTGCGTATTGGACGATATTGCATTCTATATTATATTTTAAAAGTTTTGTAAGTACTAGAGAAGTTCCGAGTAAAACGATATTGTCACGCAAACAAACAAGAGATAAATAAGTTGGCGGTAATGAACAGTGCGTCCCTATTGCAGGCATCAGATCTTCAGGAATCAGACGAAGTATCATCAATGTTGATTAAGTATTTGAAAAAAATATCATAAAAAATATAAATCAATTGCTTTGAAAAAGCAATTGTAAACGGTCTTTCCCCCCTTCTGAAACATGATTGATTGATATGTGTGTGTGTGTGTGTGTGTGTGTGTGTTTGTTTGTTTGTTTCTTTAAAGGGTCCATATTAGTGTGTTGGTTAAGTTTCTATATTTAGTTAGTTGGAAAGTTTTATTCTATTTCAAGTCCCGCGCGTATTTGTCTCGCGCCACGTGACGAAGCTTTATAATAGCGAAAACTTAGTATTTTTATTTCTTTTTAGGTGGAGACGTTGGACAGAGAACATGTATAGCGACGGAGTACACACAATGTATTTCTTTTGTCATTGTAGGTAATTGACGTTTCGATCACAGTTCACGAGCAGTGCATGCTTTGGATTTAATTGATCTGGTGTAACTTTAAAACACGTTTATCGATTATTTTCTTACAATGTACATTTCTCAGCAGCAGCTTGTAACACAGATATTATTATAATGTAGGAGCAGACATTTTATTATAGGATTTCATTGAGAGTTACGGACCTAGCAAGCGATTTTAACGGCATTGCAATTTCTTTTCTCTACGGAAATTCTTCAGAGGTAGCTGCACCACGTTGTTTAATGAAGTTTTAGTACATGTATGCCCTGCTGACTGCAAATTTTGAGGTCGATTGGACTTGTAGTTTCAGAGTATATCTGATAACAAGCATGTGGATTTTTTTCAGAAGAGATGTAAGAACAATATTAAAATGTCAATTGTTCTTGAACAATTGAGAGGTCTTTCCTTTTCATTATGTAAAATATATGTTTAAATAAGCGTATAATGCATTGAAAAGCTCTAAAACACACAAAAACTCTTAAAATATGGTCGAAAACACATAATTCGGAATTTGGGACATGACCTTGACTTTTGACCTTTGTCAAGGTCATTGGTCCACGATGTCATTACAAAAGACCCCATGGGTCTAGGACCTTGGTTCAAGAGTAAAAGCTAATTTTGTATTTTCAGAAACAGTTAATTGGGGTTATGCCCCTTACAGATAGGTCAAATTTCTTCGGTCAATATGTAAAAAGTTGCGCCTTTATGTCCCAACTATTTTTCACTATTTACTATATCTGTAAGTATAATCGTTTTGAGATATGCAATAAATAAATTTTAAGGTCAAAGGTCAAGGTCAACCTCTAAAAGCTTTAAAACACACTAAAAATACTTTAAAAAGGTCAAAACACATAATTCGCTATCTGGGACATGACCTTGACCTTTGACCTTTGACCTTTGTCAAGGTCATTGGTCCACGATGTCATAACAAAAGACCTAATGGGTCTAGGACCTTTGGTTCATGAGTTAAAGGTTATTTTGTCTTTCCTAAAACAGTTAACAGGGTTATGCCCTTACGGATAGGTCAAATCTCTTTGGTCAAACTGTAAAAAGTTGCGCCTTTATGTCCCAATTATTTTCACTATTTACTATTTCTGTAAGTATAATCGTTTTGAGATATCCAATAAACAAGTTTTAAGGTCAAAGGTCAAGGTCGACCTCAAAATGCTTTAAAACACACTAAAATCCTTTAAAAAGGTCAAAACACATAATTCGCTATCTGGGACATGACCTTGACCTTTGACCTTTGACCTTTGTCAAGGTCATTAGTCCCCAATGTCATTGCTGAAGACCCCATGGGTCTAGGACCTTGGTTATATAGTAAAAGCTGATTTTGTCTTTTCAGAAACATAAAACAGGGTTATGCCCCTTACAGAAAGGTCAAATCTCTTCGGTCAAAATGTAACAAAGTTGCGCCTTAATGACCCAAACATTTTCCACTATTCAAAACTTCTGTAAGTATAATGGTTTCTGAGATTATCCCATACAAGGTGTTAGGTCAAAGGTCAAGGTCAACATACAAATTTGACCTTGAGGTATTTTCAAAGTCACATCAATTGATGATCATTGGTGAAGATCCTAGGTGTCTATGACTTACGGTTTCTGAGTTTTGGTGGCCAACCGACACCGGTTAATTTTCAAAGGGCATAACCCTACCAACGAGTCGTTGAATCTTTTCGATCCAAATGTAACGAAGAACCGGGGTCTGGTCCTAAACAAATTTCACCATTCGGTTTTTCTACCTATTACGGTTACGGTGTTTAAATGATAACAAGGTTTTTGGTTTCGGAGGATTACTCCGAACCGACAAAATTTTTGACTCACAGGGTGAGTTCCGGATAGGTATTCATGACACCGATACAATGTGTGAACCTGAAAGCGACATGTCTTACGGTTACGGAGGCAAATCTTGTCAAAGTTTGGCGGAACAAAAGAATAATAATAATAATAATAATAATCAGAAGAATACAGTAAGGTCTTTCCTTTGGAAAAGGAAAGACCTTAATTATTGGAAATTATAGAGAAAGTCTGTCCCTTGCAGTATATCATATAGCACTCGACTCGCAAGCTCCTTCTATTGTTGTTAGATTTTTTTTTTTTAGAATTTGAAAGACAAAAATAATTTAAATTTCATAAATGCACGCGTAGATCTAATTTAACTTTCATATCTACTCGGGTTGAAAATGATTTGAGTAATTTTAATTATTCTTTTATATACTTCCGTTTCACTTTCCGGTTATTTATGGCCATGAATAACACGGAAATCTCACACTGCGGTATTGAGCGGAACCTTAACGTGAATGGGTCTTATTGATAATTGATTTTTATTTCTTCTAAATCAGATGCATGTGTTTTCTACTACCAATTCAGGTTTTTTTTCGGGATAAAAAAAAAAGCTGGGATTGTCGCACTTCGTCCTCCGCTTACAAATTACCAGATCAAAATTCAGTATCTGATTGCAGAATAACTCGTGTTGAACTCTTCGACTCTAAGCAGCAATAATCATATTTTCAAATAGTACAAACCGGAAACGTTTAGGCAATAAGCAAGTTTTTACTGATAAGTATATTGAACATAATCATTGTTAAGAAAAGGAACCTTTTCTAGCAAGACCCTTATTTCATATTGGACTGTGGACTTTTTCAGCTTCATATATGGCTAGCGTTTTGATTTAGTCTGGAAACGCTTTTGAGCTTGACCATTTTTTAAGTGATTGCTTGGAACTATATTGAGCTTAATATTTCATTCAGTGTAGACAGAACTATTTTGATGCTGATATATGGTTAGTGTATTGACTAAGTCTTGAAACTTTTTTGAGCTTAACCAGTTTTTACGTGTATGCCTGGAACTATATTGAGCTTAATATTTTATTCAATTCAATGTAGACATAGCTATTTTAAGCTGTCCTGGGACACTATATACATGTATTGACAGTATACATTTAGTTAGTTCGACATTTACTATACTATTTCTATATCCAATAAATAAGGAAATTGTCTAGCCTTTACGTCGAGAAGTAATTAAAATCGCTATGAATCGACATTACATGCATGAAAAAAACTAATGATGAAAATAAATGTTCTGGTAGAAGTAGTTACCTATTTTGTCATTAATGAACCAAGCTGTGAAAATTCTAAAGAGGCGAAAACAAATATTACGAATTTTTATTTAATGTTTTGATAGAATGATATGTATGAGGATTCAATGGGATCTTAAGGTGACTAGATAGCACTAATGTAGTATATCATCGCAAATTACAAATTGCTAAATTTTGCTATACATTTGAGAAATTTCAATAACGGCCTTATATGGAAAGGACATACGAGTACCATGTAAACACTTATATGAGAATCTGGTGGGTGGTGTTTACAGAATTGAGAATAATGGACCAAACGGGTAGATTAAATGCCAAAAAATAAAGAATAGAGGCAAAATGGTCATAAAGAATACAGAATAGTTTAATGCTAAATTATAAGAAATAGAGAAAAGTGGCGTAAAACATTATAGAATTAAGAAACGAAGGTCCCCATCCAAACCCTCTTATATGAGAGACGTTGTTTATTCAAAGGTAGATTCTGGGGAAGTATCTTGTTGATTCTTGTATTGCCTTCATATTTATTAGTTCGAAAGTCACTAAAATCCGACCAAAATATTTTGTATTTTCCACGTCATGTACATCTATTTTTTTTATGTAGATCTAGACCTAAACATCAGACGTTAGATATATTAATTAATCATTAACACACCCAAATGATTGATTTTAGCTAAAATTGATTCACAGAAATTTCTTCATATGGTCCGGGATTACAGTTATCGTCCTTTGATTTTCGTTGTCTACAAATATAGTCCCTACTATGGACAGGGTATTAGTTGCAATTTTTTTTCATACCCCTTCCAAATTTATTTCATCATGTTTTATGCCTCAAGTAGCAAGTAGGGGGATGAAATTACACTGTAAAAAATTTTGGGTCAAGAATTTTAAAGTAAAGTAGTGATTTGGTAGGGCTGAAAAAGGTTAAAAATTAGTATATCTGAAGCTGTTAAAAGATTTCAAGACCCCTTTCACATACAATTGTCCATATTTTGAGTTAGAGTTGATGAAGTATTCTATAATTCTAATATAATTTGTCCGAAAAGCAGTACAACACACTATAAAAATATCATTGAGAAAGCGCAGGTGGGATTTTTTAAATTTTCATTTATTGTCTTAAAAAAATGCACTGCGAAATAAATGTTCTCCGGCCATATAACATTCATGACGTTAGCTGAATGCATTTCATGACAATGACAAGCCAATCAATTTAGAATTTTATCCTAGGACACACATGCTATATTGCTTATTTCCTTGCCAATCAAAGCTGCCAATATATGAGATTTTGTATTGTAAATGATTATAAAACGAATGACTTCCACTGCTTGCAAATACAGCGAGCGTTAGATGATCATATATTACCATACAGTGACCGTTTATCTAAAACAACTTTACGTTTAGGAGCAATTAATGTCAATCAAATATAAAAAAGAAGATGTGGTATGATTGCGAATGAGACAAATCTCCACAAGAGACCAAATGACACAAAAATTAACAACTATAGGTCACCGTAGACAAAGCATGCAATATAGGAGCGAGTATCTGCTGATTGTTAATGATCATAAAGTGACCATTTTAAGGTCAATGAAAGCTAAAAATTCAGAAAAGTGCGATAACTGATCGTAAAAAGCCATACTTGAACGTTTCTCTGCCTATCAATCTTTGAATAAAGGTGCGAGCACCCGCTGTTTAAAAATTAATCAAACAGATGACGTGTTCTGCTTATCATAGATTACAATAAAGGAGCAAGTTCCTGCTAGTAGTAAGTGACCATGTGATCCTGTTCAGCTTTTGTTTCTGAACTGTTCCTTATCAGGATTAGGTGAAAGCTTTGCTTTAAGGCAGTTTACCATGAATTTATGGTCACATCAACTTCAAAGTTAGACTCAAATAGTACAGATATTCATTATGATATGAACTTATATAAATATATTTCAACCCAAGTTTAAGACGGCTTCAGCGGTTCACTGACCATGGACAAAAGATAAAAGGAGCGATAAATGGTGTCATATGGGCACCTATTACTGTAGAGGACAAAAATGAATAACTTCAGTGTTATTTGATAAAGGAACATTAGGGTCTGAAAAAAATCACTAACAAAAATGGGCAAGACATCCAGTAAAGATAATCATTTTTTAAATGTGCATTTTCACCTGATGATAAAATACATGCTCTAACACAACAATATCCTGTATTTCGTTCGGTGGCAGAAAAGTCATTGTAATCCTGTATCAGGCAAGATTATTTTTGATGCGATATAACTATGTCAGATTAATACATTCCAAATGATAAATATATCATTCGTCATTTTCACGGAAATATGGTCGTCCCTTTCAAAAAAGATAACATTAACCATAAGAAAAGTTAAACAATATCGACATCTTCCGGCAACTTTTAACAAAATAACGGTTGTAAGGAATTGATAAAACCTTTGTATCTATGTAATATATATTTGGGTATGTGTACACGACAAGTGTCACCAGTAGAGTAGATCTGTCTTTGTGGAGTTTCTCAGTCATTAGTGTCTGTGTAGTGAGTTGTATAATTTGTATGTATTTTCGTCGTTTTATTTTTGGTCGTGGTATTATAAATAAACGAAGGATATGGGGTATCCATCCATGACACAAAATTTTTATATTGCCTGTTTTTTAATTGTTCACTCGTATTTTCAGGCTCTTTTTTGACCGGTTTTTTATAGACTGTACCATGTGAGTAAATGCCGATTGTTTCTAGAAAGAGTCTTATGCTGGTTAATCGACATGTATGAATGTCTAGATGGAGGAATTTTCATTTCTATACTCATTTATTTTAGAAAATTTTCCCCTAATCCTTTGTTTTTTGACAATATTATTCTCTATTCTTTATGCTTAAGCACTTCATTATTATTTTATTTTGTGCTTAAATTTACCCTTTGCATTGTAGTCTCTATTCTGTCAACCCCATCAAGATCCTCAAGTATAGAGACAACGTAGGTCCCCGAATATACTAGTTCACATCGACTGATATAGAATATCGGCTGTAATATTAGATGTTTGTTTTACGCTTCATTGCCAGATGCTATGTTGCAGACTATCGGTTTTTCTGGACAAAGAAGTTTTGTTTGGTCAGATACGTTTACAATAAATTATTTTTTGAAACAATTTCCAATAACTTTCAATAACAAATCAGTTTCATAGCTTGGGGTATTTGTTTACATGATATTAATATTAAAATATGTTTTTCTCGAGTAATCAACCATTCGGCAAAGCTTGTCTGATTCCTGTTCCGTAACATGAATAATCTTAGTACCGAGTTTTGCCGAATGGAATATCAATAAGGTAAAGATCCCCCAATTCGGACCTGTTTGGGAATAACATACCATACAGTAGTTTATACATTAAACTCCAATATTCCTACAAATATAGCTGTAAGTTGAAAAACATAGTTTTTACTCGCAGAACTTTATTGAAGAAACCTTATGAAATGTAAATATTATAAAAATAAGTTTCGGACAGAATATAGCCATTAGTTGCATGACAACAACTTAAGATGCTTGTTTTGTATTGTGAACTTCAGACAGTTTGAAAAGACTTTATAATAGTCGTTTCCGACATATTATTCTCGGATATTAAAGAATCAGACATTTGTACTTAAATATCATCTAACTCAACCAGCGTCTTGAGTAGCTTTATCGAATACATAGAGAATTATGGGGAAAAATAAAGGATAGAGAAAAATGGGACAAGAAAAAAGTAGAATTTAGAAAATAATTGGGTGCCAAAATATATTTAGTACAGAGAATACTGAGCCAAAAGTAAATAAAAGTGTTAAAAATTAATGAATAAAGAATTTGAGTAGGGATAATTTGTCTTTTTTTTGTCTTTTTTTTTTTTTTTTGTTGATACAATCGACTTACTGGTAAAGTACAAGTTCATATTTAATTTGTCTATTCAATAGACATAATAAAAGTTATGTTCGTGGCACATTTTCACCATCGCTAATCTTGTATTGTCTGGGGATTTATGAGGGTCTGGATGGGATGTCCTTCAATTCTTTAACTTTTATACGATTCTCTCTGTTATCTATTTTTTTAAGCCTTTTTCTTTATTCTGTAATAAAAAAACTAAGTGATATGCAATGTTAATAAACGTATAAAGTACAATAAAGCTAACTTTGTTGAAACAGAAAAGTAAAAATCTCAATTTAGACTTAAATAAGCTTTTGTACCGGTCAGTAAGTTATCTTCAAGCGTCAAGTCATAATTATATTATCCTTACTATGCACTGGTTCCATATTTATAAATGACACGGAACATCTTTTAAATCCTCGGTTATATCAAACTTCTAGGATATGAGTTCCTACTAAGTTGTCTGTTCTTCAGACTATTTCACTGTAAAACAGTGTACCATTAATAATGTTATAATAAAAGATTGCAATAAAGTTTATCAAAACACAGACGCTGATTTTATTTGGAGTTTAAAATTTCTTGGTAGCCCCTGTGTTTGCCAAAAGAACTGACTAATCAATTGTTTAAATTAAAAAATATATGATGGCCATATGAGAGTCGCATAATACCATGGAAAGAGCTACACCTGCTGAAAAAATTTTAACTTTCAATAATTATTATCAGAAAAACATACATTCTAATAGTAAAAACAAACAAAACCAATATTTGTGCTGACAAAAATCAAACAGATATTAAACTGCTTCGAGTATTATAATAGGAAACAATTGTTATTTTACTCAATTAAGGGTAGAACATGTGGCAACTGAAGGTTCAGAGACTTTTATATTTAATGGTGCACAAAAATCAATGTGCACATTAACACGAAAATAGTTTACGCATGTAAGAGTAAATATGCTGATGCTGAAACAACCTGTACAATCCAAACTATATCTCTAAGTTTGACCTACGCGTTTTCTGTTATTATTTGGACAAGTTGTTCATTTTGTATTAAATTAGTAGATAAACAATTGATTAAAATATTATTGTGTAACGCCTCGTCAATACGGAATACCTATCTCGGTTGAGACAATTTATTGTCAGCAAAGTACATGTATCTATATAAATAACAAATATATAACAGAGTTTCAACAAGTACGAATTGATTGTCCTTGTCGCATCATTGACATTTAATATTATATTTGTTCCTCTATGGATATTACTGTAATTTTTCTACATAAATATTCGGTTGAAACTGAATAATTTGATATTGTATTACGTCGACATATGACATGTTTATCGACAAAAAATACCATATAAAGTGAAATGCAAGATTAATACATTCATAATTCACAACGCGTTTGATAAATTGCTTGTGATGTGGTCCTTTGTGAATAATTTCATTATTAATTTCTGATCAATATGATGTTAAAAAAAATCAAATGTTATCTGCCATTATTGAAGATTTATTAAAAATGATTTCCTCAACTGTTAAAGGTTAGGGGTACAAGCGCTCACAGACAAGTTTAACATCGCCACATTCTGTATGTGTCTTTACCAAGTCAGTACCATATAATTCAGAGGTTGTTGTTGGACACTGTCTGTCATACTTGTTTTTTGTTCATTGTTTTATTATAAATAAAGAAAACTGGCAGTCCTAGTAAATAAAATCGAAGTCGAAAACAACTCAACACTAGCGAGGTTCAGACTCAAAATGTAATATTTGATTTATACGGTGTTTGAACTTTCTGTACGGTCTGTCTACATAACATTTGGTTTGTATAGTATGTCCTGATAATATTTGATTTGTACTGTGTGTCCTGATAACATTTTATTTGTATGGTGTTTCATGATAACATTTTATTTGTATGGTTTTTTCATGATAACACTTGATTTGTACTGTGTGTCCTGACAACATTTGATGTGTACGGTGTGTCATGATAATATTTGGTTTGTATGGTGTGTCCTGATAACATTTTATTTGTATGGTGTGTCCTGATAACATTTGATATTTTCGGTATGTCCTAATAAATTTTGATGTGTACTGTGTGTCCTAACAAACTTTTATTTGTATTGTGCATCTTGATAAGGTTGATCAACGTTTGATTTGTGCAGTGTGTCTCATACCAATGTATTTGTACGGTGTCTCTTGGTAACATTAAATTTGATTACAGGGTGTTCTGATAACATTCGATTGATACGATGTGTCTTGATAACTTTTCATTGGTACGATGTGTCCTGCTAACACTTTATGTGTATGGTGTGTCTTTATGACATTTGATTTGTATAGGGGACGTAATTATAACATTTGATTCCTATAATTAATCGGGACAATACTTGATTTGTATGGTGGACCTTTATAACATTTTGATGTGCATGATTTTTTTTTATAACAAAATGATCGCGTGACTTTGTAAGGAAAATAACCTATAAATGTGTAAATGTATATTGCTCGGTCACCAAAGTCAGAAATCAAGATCACGTGATAGACAATGAATATCACTTTTAATACGTCATCCTCAAACAATACATTTTAACAGAGAGAAAACCAACACTCTACTGTACAAATATTACAAAAATGATATTACTTCAACCATATATGAACAATCATCAGACATGGTAGTCAAACATAATGATCACGTACACGTGACTCTGTTCTGACATTGTCCAGCATAATGAACACGTGATTATAAAGATAGTTTAACCTTTCTAAATGGCACGGACTGTTTTTCGGTATCCTATATAATTACGTTGACACGAAGCAATACCTGTTGATCGGGTCTTTAATACCCATACTGTTATTGGATTCCTTATCTTCCGTATTTAATACCTTGTCCTGTTCGGGACATGTTACCAATTCTATATATATTTTGGCCAATAGGACCTCAGCCGAGTCACAAGGCAACCAATCAGTGCCGATATTTGTCCAGAAATAATTTCAAGATGGCGGCAATATCGAATGAAACTATGAAGAATGAAAATATGATTGGTAAAAAGCAACCGCGTGGAGACCGTGTATATTTTCTATGGGGTTAGTAGTCGGGGTTTATTTCAATACACGGTTAGTAGTGGTGTTACGTCCCTTTATAAAAACAACACGGTGTTGAGGAAAAATCTGAAAGGTTTCAGCAGACGAAGAAATTGATGATGAGCGATTGAATTAAATTCATAAAACTCATTTAAAGCTAACAAGTTGTTATTGTTGGCATTTGTTTTTGTATAGACCAATTGAAGTAAGTTCTTAATACTAAGTAATGAAGACTTGATTACGTTGATAGGCCACTAGTCTAAATACCACATATTAAGATAATCGGTAGATAAATTCGTCACACAGTGTGCTAGTGACCTTATACGATATATATGAGGTCAGTAAATTCTATATAGGGATTCGAGCTTCGCTCTCACCCCATATGGAATTTACTGACCCCATATATATCGTATTAGGTCACTAGCACACTATGTAACTAATACAATCACGAAAATGTAACATTAAATATGTATAACCACATATTTATATATATAGTTTAATATAACTATAACCATTCTGTTCAGTAACACATTATTATCTCACTTTTCGCCTTGTACAAATTGTGTGAATCATACGCACTCGCCTAGAATATGATTGTTATCATTTGATAATTTAATAGTTTTTCCTATTTGATTTACTTGATCGAGTTCCATCTTGTCTATACCATATCTTGTTGACCAGTATATTTGAAGTATATACATTTTCTCTTGCTAAAAATCATCATTATGATATTATTCTACATTTTCAAACGTGTTGGTTATTTCAAAACTGTTCACTTTAAATCAATTCTTCTGTACTTTTGCATTTTAATTACTTGAAAACGTCTTGACATTTTTATATAACTGAAGGAATTGAATTAACGGAAGCACATACTGTTCAATGCTAACATGGCTAATGAAGACTTAAGTTGAAAAATAATTAAAGGAAGTTTCTAATGTAAGAATTTAATTAAAATTGACGATTTTAGGATACAATAAATGTCAAATGATAGATCATCGATTTGATGCAATTAGTAGCAAATAAGTAAACATATCACAAAAACACCAATGAGTCATAATTCAAAACACTGCATTAAATTAAATTATTCACTAATGGATTGCTGCCTGAATATAGTCAAGTGGAAATCATTTCATGCATATTTAATGATGTTCGCTACTCTGTTTTAAAATAACAAGCCTTTTAAAATAAAATTGAGAATGAAAATGGGGAATATGTCAAAGAGACAACAACCCGACCAAAGAGTAGACAACAGCCGAAGGCTACCAATGGGTCTAAAAGACTATCATAAATTGAAAGTATATGAATAAAGGAACTAAAAAAGCAGAAAAAAATGAGAAGTCCATGTGCTTGTTTTCAAGATATATGCCATTGAAAATTTGGCGGGAAGTGGTTCTCTCTAGATTTTTCCTACATTTAACATTGGCACCTTTTTTTCTTTTAAAAACTATGAAAAAATAACAAGAATTTAATACAATTTTCAAATATGGCTTTTTAAAATATATGTAATCAAAAGAAAAGTAGGGGTTTGCAGGCAAAATGTTTTAATTTGCACTACATGTATAAAACTAGAGGATTCCAAATATCTGGCAAAAATTCAAAAACAAGAAGAGCGAACATCCTTAAGACGAGAACATTTTTTCTGCAAATTGGGACGATAGGTATAATTGGCGGGGAATTTAGACTGCCACTCGAGAACAATGGTATTTTGGATAGGGCATATATTTTAGACCTTAGACCGAGTTTTTGCAAGCGTATTTTGACGAACAGTTAGCGTGGCACTATGTCCAAATTTTGACCGTACATGGCTGTCACAATTTGCAGCAATGAAATAGACGTTAAATAAACAACGAGTGTTTTGTTCATACAATTTTGTCAATATAACGGAACTATGAACAACTGTCATACAAGTGAGAGGTTAAGCTATATACCAAACCAGAGTTAACCCATATTTTTTTTCTTCGGAAAATGCATGATTCAAGTCAGGAATATGAAAGTTGTTGTACAGCCTTTCCATTTGATGAGAGTTGTATTTTGTCCTGTTTATATAGACCTCTCCCTTCATTGAAAAGTAAAATTACAAAAATACTGAACTCCGAGGAAAATTCAAAAAGGAAAGTCCCCAATCAAATGGCAAAATCAAAAGTTCTGTATTTTTGTTAAACCATTTGAGTAAGAATAATCATTGAAGTTTCCTGCGTCATATTATTCTTACAGATATAGATTTAAATAATAGCTTAAAAACAATGATGATTGCATCGCATTATATATTTTGATCCTCATATATACATCGAATTATCCTATCATTATTAGTTATTCTACACCATAATGTACTTGTAAATTGAACTTTTCCTAAGTTTGATCATCATGTTTGAAGATTCTTTCAGATAGTGTTATAATGATTAGAAATGGATTATTTAGTCAGCTGTACCACTATGATAAAATCAGCCGTAAAGAAAATAGCAAAATCATTAAGTTATTACAGGAAAACTCGAAAACAGTGATGTATTCCTTTGGATTTAATTCTGTAATCGTTATTATCAGTCTGAGGGCGATGTTTTTAGAAATTTGCACGATGTTGTTGATGTGGGTACTTCATTTCTTTATTCCTTAAATATTGTATCTTTTCTCTTTTTTCTTTGTTCTTTTGTTGATTATTCTCTATTCTTTAACCCTCATATGCATCCAGATCCTCCTGAATGGCGTGCTTATCATGCTTACAGATGGGTGCGGTCCTAACCTTGACAAAAGTTAACTTGGAGCAGACTTGTTGACTGCTTTCTAAGTTAACTTGAGAATTTTTAAGCAGACAAGCAAGTTAACTTTGTCGTTGGTGGACCAGACCTACGGTCTGCTTTTTTAGGACTGCTGCAGACCTATCGACAGGTCTGCTCCAGACCAGACCTGTGGACAAGTCTGCTTTTGACCAGTCCTGAGGACAGGTCTGCCCCAGACCAGACCTGTGAACAGGTCTGCTCCTGACCAGACCTGTGGACAGGTCTGCTCCTGACCAGACCTGTGGACAAGTCTGCTATTGACCAGACCTGAGGACAGGTCTGCTTATGACAGATTATCGTGTTTAAGAATTTTCATATCAGACTTGAGCTTTAATTAAAATATGTAAACAACATACGCATTGTTTTTCCCAGGTAGCAAATTTCTTTACTCGCTAGACTCTACTAGATATTATACAGATTAACAAAACTCTTTTTTTCATTTGATAATTATTCTTATTCTTATTTCCATTCTTAATTTTATTATATACATAAACAATGGCTATGCAATCTCATAGAGCTATCATAAAGGAAATGAGAGTTTGTTTGGTTTTTTTTATTAGAAGGCGGATAGAAAAGTTATCCAACACATCGGAACAATATTCTTATATCATGGGATATCAACATCATTGTCGACGTTGCATCGTTCCCCATTTTTACCTGTCTCTTCCTAAATTTTACTAATGCGTTACATGCACGGATATTTCATTGTTATTCACCTTGTTTGCATTGGATTTACTATTCTGTTTTCCGCAGAATATTCTAACGAAAAGTGTACAGTGTCCGGATACATACGGTGTGGTAAAACTATCAACAATCTCGTCAATTTCGTCAGATTTAATGAGGATTTGTCTTTGCTATATGGGACGTCCCAAAATTATACTCGTTGTGCACTTGATTGAAATAGTTGCCACTTGACTTGACGTATAGCTACAAACAAAATCAATCAACCGACATAATATATTAACAGTATACTATTCCCAGAAGAGAACCTCATATACTTTTTTATTAAAAGTACAAATGAATTCAGACATGTCAGTGTTGGTACTTGGATGATGCGGCAAAATAGTTTTGTTTTACACACCATCCTGAACTACTATCTGTGGTGACTGTTCAATATTATGAATACAGAGATGAAATGCTGACACTCTCAATTAATCTGGAAAAATTTTGCATAAATTTATTGTTTTCCAATATAATTGCTTACATTTGCAGTCCTACTAAAATGCACAGGAGCACCAGGAGAAGACATAAAGGCGCCAGGTACAATCCATCGCAACATTAAAAAAAAACTTCTAATTTATAATGCAGCCATATAGAATTACATACTGTCAGAAGTGCAAGTATGGTCAGTTTTGATTGATACGGTCAAATCATTTTGTTAAAGGAGTCAGCCTAAGGTATCAAAACTACTGAAATTTTGTTACGTATCAATATTTTGAATAAAAGGAGGACATGCTGACACTCTGAATTTATGTGGACAAAATTTTGTAGTCAACGTGTTTCAATATTGCTGTTATTTGCTTTATACAATACACATGATACATCCTGACATAAGTATTACTGAATTATTATGCAGATATATAGATTTATATAATAAAGTGCAATTATGGTCAGTTTTGGTTGAAGCGGTCAAATTATTTTGTTGTACAAGTCAGCTTGAGGTATCAAAACTACTGAAATTTTGTTACCTATCAATATTTTGAATAAATGGAGGACATGCTGGCACCCTTAGTTTATGTGAAACAAAATGTGTTGTTATTGTATTGTAATATTGCTGTCATTTGTACATGTATTATACATTGAATCCTGACATGAAAAATATGGCTGATTTACTATGTGGGTATATACATTTACAAATTAAAGTGCACATATGGTCAGTTTTGGTCGATGCGGTCAAATAATTTTGTTGTGCAAGTCCGCATGAGGTATCAAAACTACTAAAATTTTGTTACCAATCAATATTTTGAATAAAAGGAGGACATGCTGGCACCCTAAATCTATGCGAACAAAAATTTGTTGTTATTGTATTCCAATATTGCTGTCATTTGTATTATACATTGAATCCTGACTTAAAACATATAGCTGATTTACTATGCTGGTATATATGTTTACAAATTAAAGTGCACATATGGTCAGTTTTGGTTGAAGCGGTCAAATAATTTTGTTGTACAAGTCAGCATGAGGTATCGAAACTACTGAAATTTTGTTACATATCGATATTTTGAATAAAAGGAGGACATTCTGGCATCTTAAATTTATGCGAAACAAAAATGTGTTGTTATTGTATTGCGATATTGCTGTCATTTGTATTATACATTGAATCCTGACATAAAAATATGGCTGATTTACTATGCAGGTATATAGATTTACAAATTAAAGTGCACATATGGTCAGTTTTGGTCGATGTGGTCAAATAATTTTGTCTGTGTGCAAGTCAGCATGAGGTATCAAAACTACTGAAATTTTGTTACGTATCAATATTTTGAATAAAAGAAGGACATGCTGGCACCCTAAATTTATGCAAACAAAACTTTGTTGTTATTGTATTCCAATATTGCTGTCATTTGTATTATACATTGAATCCTGACATAAAAATATGGCTGATTTACTATGCTGGTATATAGATTTACAAATGAAAGTGCACATATGATCAGTTTTGGTTGAAGCGGTCAAATAATTTTGTTGTACAAGTCAGCATGAGGTATCCAGACTACTGAAATTTTGTTACCTATAGTAATTTTGTTACAATATTTTGAATAAAAGGAGGACATTCTGGCACCCTAAAATTATGCGAAACAAAATGTGTTGTTTTGTATTGCAATATTGCTGTCATTTGTATTATACATTGAATCCTGACATAAAAATATGGCTGATTTACTATGCGGGTATATAGATTTACAAATTAAAGTGCACATATGGTTAGTTTTGGTCGATGCGGTCAAATAATTTTGTTGTGCAAGTCAGCATGAGGTATCAAAACTACTGAAATTTTGTTACATATCAATATTTGTATGCTGGCACCCTTAATTTATGCGAATAAAATGTGTTGTTATTGTATTGCAATATTGCTGTCATTTGTTGAATCCTGACATAAAAATATGGCTGATTTACTAAAATAGATTTACAAATTAGAGTGCACATATGATCAGTTTTGGTTGAAGCGGTCAAATAATTTTGTTGTGCAAGTCAGCATGAGGTATGAAAACTAGTGAAATTTTGTTACGTATCAATATTTTGAATAAAAGAGGACATTCATAAAAATATGACTGATTTATTTATGATTTACAAATTAAAGTGCACTTATGGTCAGTTTTGGTTAAAGCGGTCAATTTATTTTGTTGTACAAGTCAGCATGAGGCATCAAAACAACTGAAATTTTGTTAGGTATCAATATTTGGAATGAAAGGAGGACATTCTGCCACCCTTAATTTATGCGAACAAAATGTGTTGTTATTGTATTGCAATATTGCTGTCATTTGTATTATACATTGAAACCTGACATAAAAATATGGCTGATTTACTATGTGGGTAAATAGATTTACAAATTAAAGTGCACATAAGGTCAGTTTTGGTTGAAGCGGTAAGTCCGCATGAGGTATCAAAACTACTGAAATTCTGTTACGTATCAATATTTTGAATAAAAGGAGGACAACCCTATTGTTGTTATTGCAATATTGCTGTCATTTGTATTATACATTGAATCCTGACATAAAAATATGGCTGATTTACTATGTGGGTAAATAGATTTACAAATTAAAGTGCACTTATGGTCAGTTTTGGTTAAAGCGGTCAATTTATTTTGTTGTACAAGTCAGCATGAGGCATCAAAACAACTGAAATTTTGTTAGGTATCAATATTTGGAATGAAAGGAGGACATTCTGACCCTTAATTTATGCAATATTGAGGTATCAAAACTACTGAAATTTTGTTACCTATCAATATTTTGAATAAAAGGAGGACATGAAACAAAAATGTGTTGTTTTTGTATTGCAATATTGCTGTCATTTGTATTATACATTGAATCCTGACATAAGAAATATGGCTGATTTACTATCGGTATATAGATTTACAAATTAAAGTGCACATATGGTTAGTTTTGGTCGATGCGGTCAAATAATTTTGTTGTGCAAGTCAGCATGAGGTATCAAAACTACTGAAATTTTGTTACGTATCAATATTTTGAATTAAAGGAGGACATGCTGGCACCCTAAATTTATGCTAAAAAATATGTTGTTATTGTATTGCAATATTGCTGTCATTTGTATTATACATTGAATCCTGACATAAAAAATATGGCTGATTTACTATGCGGGTATATAGATTTACAAATTAAAGTGCACATATGGTCAGTTTTGGTTGAAGCGGTCAAATTATTTTGTTGTACAAGTCAGCATGAGGCATCAAAACAACTGAAATTTTGTTACATATCAATATTTGGAATAAAAGGAGGACATGCTGGCACCCTTAATTTATGACATATGGTCAGTTTTGGTTGAAGCGGTCAAATAGTTTTGTTGTGCAAGTCCGCATGAGGTATCAAAACTACTGAAATTCTGTTACGTATCAATATTTTGAATAAAAGGAGGACATTCTGGCACCCTTAATTTATGCGAAACAAAAATGTGTTGTTATTGTATTGCAATATTGCTGTCATTTGTATTATACATTGAATCCTGACATAAAAATAAGGGTGATTTACTATGCGGGTATAAAGATTTACAAATTAAAGTGCACATATGGTCAGTTTTGGTCGACACGGTCAAATAATTTTGTTGTGGAAGTCAGCATGAGGTATCAAAACTACTGAAATTTTGTTACGTATCAAGATTTTGAATAAAAGGAGGACATTCTGGCACCCTAAATTTATGCGAAACAAAAATGTGTTGTTTTGTAGACATAGGAAATATGGCTGATTTACTATATATAGATTTACAAATTAAAGTGCACATATGGTTAGTTTTGGTCGAAAATAATTTTGTTGTGCAAGTCAGCATGAGGTATCAAAACTACTGAAATTTTGTTACGTATCAATATTTTGGATTAAAGGAGGACATGCTGGCACCCTAAATTTATGCTAAAAAATATGTTGTTATTGTATTGCAATATAGCTGTCATTTGTATTATACATTGAATTCTGACATAAAAAATATGGTTGATTTACTATGCGGGTATATAGATTTACAAATTGAAGTGCACATATGGTCAGTTTTGGTTGAAACGGTCAAATTATTTTGTTGTACAAGTCAGCATGAGGCATCAAAACAACTGAAATTTTGTTACATATCAATATTTGGAATAAAAGGAGGACATGCTGGCACCCTTAATTTATGCGAACAAAATGTGTTGTTATTGTATTGCAATATTGCTGTCATTTGTATTATACATTGAATCCTGACATAAAAATATGGCTGATTTACTATGTGGGTAAATAGATTTACAAATTAAAGTGCACATATGGTCAGTTTTGGTTGAAGCGGTCAAATAATTTTGTTGTGCAAGTCCGCATGAGGTATCAAAACTACTGAAATTCTGTTACGTATCAATATTTTGAATAAAAGGAGGACATTCTGGCACCCTTAATTTATGCGAAACAAAATGTGTTGTTATTGTATTGCAATATTGCTGTCATTTGTATTATACATTGAATCCTGACATAAAAATAAGGGTGATTTACGATGGGTATAAAGATTTACAAATTAAAGTGCACATATGGTCAGTTTTGGTCAATGCGGTCAAATAATTTTGTTGTGGAAGTCAGCATGAGGTATCAAAACTACTGAAATTTTGTTACGTATCAATATTTTGAACAAAAGGAGGACCTGCTGGCACCATAAATTTATGCTAACAAAATTTGTTGTTATTGTATTCAATATTGCTGTCATTTGTATTATACATTGAATCCTGACATAAAAGATATGGCTGATTTACTATGTGGGTATATACATTCACAAATTAAAGTGCATGGTCAGTTTTGGTTGAAGCGGTTAAATAATTTTGTTGAGCAAGTCGGCATGAGGTATCAAAACTACTGAAATTTTGTTACGTATCAATATTTGGAATAAAAGAGGACATGCTGGCACCCTTAATTTATACAAACAAAAATGTGTTGTTATTGTATTGCGATATTGCTGTCATTTGTATTATACATTGAATCCAGACATAAAAATATGGCTGATTTATTATGCAGGTATATAGATTTACAAATTAAAGTGCACATATGGCCAGTTTTGGTCGATGCGGTTAAACAATTTTGTTGAGCAAGTCGGCATGAGGTATCCTAACTACTGAAATTTGTTACGTATAAATATTTTGAATAAATGGAGGACATGTTGGCAACTTAAATTTATGCGAACAAAACTTTGTTGTAATTGTATTCCAATATTGCTGTCATTTGTATTATACATTGAATCCAGACATAAAAAATATGGCTGATTTATTATGCAGGTATATAGATTTACAAATTAAAGTGCACATATCGTCAGTTTTGGTCGATGCGGTTAAACAATTTTGTTGAGCAAGTCGGCATGAGGTATCAAAACTACTGAAATTTTGTTACGTATCAATATTTGGAATAAAAGGAGGACATGCTGGCACCCTTAATTTATACAAACAAAATGTGTTGTTATTGTATTGCGATATTGCTGTCATTTGTATTATACATTGAATCCAGACATAAAAATATGGCTGATTTATTATGCAGGTATATAGATTTACAAATTAAAGTGCACATATGGCCAGTTTTGGTCGATGCGGTTAAACAATTTTGTTGAGCAAGTCGGCATGAGGTATCAAAACTACTGAAATTTGTTACGTATAAATATTTTGAATAAATGGAGGACATGTTGGAACTTAAATTTATGCGAACAAAACTTTGTTGTAATTGTATTCCAATATTGCTGTCATTTGTATTATACTTTGAATCCAGACATTAAAAATATGGCTGATTTATTATGCAGGTATATAGATTTACAAATTAAAGTGCACATATGGTCAGTTTTGGTCGATGCGGTTAAACAATTTTGTTGAGCAAGTCGGCATGAGGTATCAAAACTACTGAAATTTGTTACATATAAATATTTTGAATAAAAGGAGGACATGTTGGCACCCTAAATTTATGCGAACAAAATTTGTTGTAATTGTATTCCAATATTGCTGTCATTTGTATTATACATTGAATCCTGACATAAAAATATGGCTGATTTATTATGCAGGTATATAGATTTACAAATTAAAGTGCACATATGGTCAGTTTTGCTTGAAGCGGTCAAATAATTGTGTTGTACAAGTCCGCCTAAGGTATCAAAACTACTGAAATGTTGGTATGTATCAATATATTGATAGATATACGTAATAAAGTGCAAATATGGTTGAATTTGATAGGTATTGGAATATATATTCAGTGCCCGTTATCATCCCAGCAGGCATTTCAACGTTCTGGGTGGGGTCCTTTAATCTGTATTATTTAATTTTAAGCCATTTTTCTCTATTCTTTATAAAGTTTACTCATCATTCTCTATTCTTTATTTTTGACCACCACATTATTCTTTATTCTTTATATTTGACCACCACATTATTCTTTATTCTTTATATTTGACCACCACATTATTCTTTATTCTTTATATTTGACCACCACATTATTCTTTATTCTTTAAACCCCATAAAGACCCTCGGAAATCTGTTCCAAGGAATTGATAATTAATTTATATGACTTTTGGCCATAGTCCAATCCAGTACTGCAGCAGTATTACATTGTATTTTTATGTTTTAAATGATTTGTTAAAATTTTTCAACAGGATTCGGTATGTAAAAAAAATCAGCACACTATCCTGCAGTACTCATCGGCTATGCTCAGTGCACAGTTTTCATCATTTGTAACTCAAATAAAAGGCATTGACAGAGTTTTGCTGTAAATTACGTAATGGGATCGAGGACCTTAAATTTGAAATATCATTTTGCATATATTTTCATTTATCAGTTGACCATCTTTGGGCCTACTCCATAAATTCCAAACGACAAAGTTCTTAACCGCAGGGACTTAAATGCATTGCGCTGTGCGCTGTTTAGGTGTGAGATAGAATCAGGAACCTAGGGTGCACTATCGAATACACAGTGCTCATTTACATGTCAGTTTTATAATAAAGACCAAACTCCTAAATTAAAAAAAATATATATATGCAAAAACAGAGTTTAGCATCAACAATGTAAGTACAACCCATTTTCATGGTTTTTCAATTTTTTATTTGTCTTCAATTTTTTATTTGTTGCTATAGTTTTCCTTTAATTTAACAAGGAAGGTGCATTTCAGACAACGTTTCCTGATATTATTAATAAACTGCAAAATATGTAGTTATTATGTAACAAAATGGCATGTTGATCAGCAAAAGCTTTTTTTTTCATGAATGTTCTTTGATATAACATATTGAACTCGGAAATTCTTTCTCATATGCAACTCTCCATTTCATGCAAATAAAGGCAACAGTAGTATACCGCTGTTCAATAGTCATAAATTGATTAACAAATCCGGATTACAAACTAAAACCAAGAAAACACATCAACTATAAAAGAAAAACAAAAGAAACGCTGAACTTCAACAAAAACAAACGACATCATACATAGAAACAGACTATTTGATAACAACTGCCATATTCCTGACTTGGTAAAGGACATTTTAAGAAAAAATGGTGGGTTGAACACATTCTCTTTTACCCTTTACTTTCTTTTACTCTGTCTTTTCCGATTAAACAGCACATGCTTATCCGTTAACTTCCTCTCTGACTGAATCATTTTCACTTTCTTTCACTCAATCTGTCTAACTCTCACTCAATTGAACTCACTCACGGTAACTCCCTCATCTGTTTGCTTACTTATTAACGTTCGCTCTCTCTTCCTTACGCTTAGTTACTAGAGCTTTACTTCTCTCTCTCACTCACGTTTTCTCGCTCTTTCTGTTTCACTCACAGAGTTTTGTTCATTCATTTTATCTTACTCTCTTTCTCTGACTGAATCATAAACTTGGTATCTTCATTTAATCACTTTTGCTCGCTCCTCTTTCACACACTCATGCTTTCTCCAACTCACTCACTTCTTCACTCAATTACTCTCGTTTGCTCACTCATTTTTTTTGAAATTTGAAATTTGTATTTCTTGCATTCAAATGTTTTAAAATGAAGTCAGTTTAATTGATATAAAAATGTTCTACTTTTTGAATATTTAAAATTTTAGAAATGAACATATTCAAGGGTGGTAACTTCAATAGTTCTCTATGTGTACCTTAAAAACATGACAAATGTTCACCAACCTGTTCACGTGCAGTCGGCGAAGTACTAAGAAATAAACATACATACGTCATTCAACGCAAAAGCTAACCAAACCTTTAAACACATTTATTCAGAGGGATAAAGTTACGATACTGTTGTCAGCTCATTAAAGATGGCGTTTTTTGGAATTGATATTGATTCCCTCATAGGGTCTTGGCATCGGAAATAACAACATTTATTCTAAAATCAGTTGTTGGCATGATACGGGTTATGTTCTTCTCGTATATTTTATGATGGTATGATATTAAACCCCTAACGGGAGGGATTGTTCTTGATTTCATATGATGAAGACATAATCTTTCTATCAATTTAATTGAGGTCTGGAGATGACATGTAAGTAACTGCTAGTAGTCATTTGCTAATTTATGTTGATCATTGTCATTTTGCTTAGTTTCTTCTGTTACCTGTTCTAACATCGGACTCGGACTTCTCTTAAACTAAGTTTTACTGTGCGTATTGCTGTGTGTTTGTTTATTCTACATTGGCTAGAGGCATAGGGGGCAGGTTGAAATCTCACAAAACCCCGCCGCATGTTTGCCCTTTGTTAGTCTTGCATGTTTTTTTTTTTAAATTTTGGTTTATTTATATGTTTCGGAGTTTAGTGTGACGTCCATTTCCTCTGAAATAGTACACATTTTTGTTTAGGGGCCAGCTGAAGCCCGCCTCCAGGTGCGGGATTTTATCGCTGTGTTCAAGACCCATTGGTGGCCTTTGGCTGTTTTTTTTTCTCTGTGGTCGGGTTGTGTCTCTTTGACACATTCCACGTTTCCATTCTCAATTTTATACATACACTTACATTAATGATCTAACTGTATTTGCTGTCATAAGGGGTAACTAAATTCTTTGACTTAGAAAGCAAGGAAAAATTTGATAAAAATACACGAGAATTCTTCAAACCAGTAAACTAAATGGAAAAAGAATTGAAACATACATTGCATAGAATGGAAATTTCAATGCTCACTGCTATGAACAATTTTATTCTGCACATCTATATATTTTTGTGTTTCTGGACACTATTCTAAAATTTTAAACCACCACATATACCATACCAAGAGGGATTTATACACCATCAGCTGTACGTATATAAAAGTGAGAAAGAGAAAACAAAGCATATGATGAAGCTGTTCCAAAAATATCAGAATAGAGAAGTTGACCGAATTCATTTTCTTAAACCACTGGGCTTCAAATATTCAGCAGGTACTGACATGTAAAATCGGTTCTTTCACTGTTAAGATTTGTAATGTTTTACCTTTTATTTATATATTTTTCTAGAAAGTGCTTGTGCATAAGAAAACTGACTTATCTTGCTCGAAACACCACTTCCAACTCCTCGTTGGTGAGGAAGGGTCTATGTATAATTTACCTTTACCTAAGTGTACCTGTGTTTACCTGTAGATTGAATAGAATGCACGCAAATGTAAGGGTAATCCGCGCAAATGTAATGTACCTGGACAGTTAGATCGTCGAGTATTTAAACACTTTTTCACTGGAAAAACAATTATTTTAGACTCATAGCAAGAAACAAGAAAACAGATTTGAAAGTTAATATTGTATTATATCTAAATGGTAAATATACTTTACTCCCGAAACACTTTTTTCTTAAAAGGCATTTATAATCAAACAATTTATTGAAAAAAAACATTGTGAAAATATTAGGTTCAATGAACTTCAGCATTGTTCAATATAATTGGATTCTCGGGCAATTTGATTAGAATTTTAACTGTGGGCAATGCCTGACTAACAAGGATCTAACAACACTGTACATTATTTTTGATAATACTAAAGTCATCCTAGTAAACCAGGTACTTGTCCTTGAAAAAAAAATATCTTTATAGATTTGGGCTTTATGGTATTTATTTGACAGATACATGTATGAGTGGTAGGGCCAGTTTCCTCTCCAGTTGTTCATTCCCGGGGAAAATTAGTCAAACTTAATAAAATTTAAATATTTAAGTGACTATATAACGTATCTAAAAGATTGTTCACATGAACATAAAACCAGCTTGTTATACTATGGTATACGTTGTTGTTTAAAATAAAAGGCAATTTTGATAACAATTGTTTTAATTTTTTTATTTGTTGGGGTAAAATTTGTATGAATGTTATCCACATTATCTGTAATTACTCTGATACAAATTTTTGCTTTTTTGTTTTTGTTTAGAAGATCTTTCTGGTTCAATATTTCAACAATCCTTTTGAAATTTGTCGAATCTTTCTTAATTGCAGTTTAAAGGTAAAATTACAAAAATACCGAAATCCAAGGAAAATTAAAAACGGAAAGTCCCTTATCAAATGGCAAAATCAAAAGCCCAAACACATCAAACGAATGGAAAACGACTGTTATGAATAGGAATGTACAGTTCACAAACATACTTGGTGTAAAAAAAAAAAAAAGACTTTGGCCTTTTGAAAGAGGGACGACTTTGGCCTTTTGCCATGGCCAAAATAAAAAGACAAACAGGCAAATAATAGTACTGAAAACTAAAGAATAAGCAACACGAACCCCACTTATTAGTTCAAAATTCAGATCCTGATCACCGTTGAAAAATGTTCAAAACAGTGGTAAAACAGGACGTTGTCAGATCTGTGTGTTAGAAACATAACATGCATAAAAAGAGGATCTGAATTTTGATCTGATTGGTTTTCATAGTAAATGAACATAGTACATATAACCTGTTGCAGATACGACTAATATTTACTGATTATTGAACAAATGACATATTGCAAACACAATTGATGTCTAATGATTCTTAAAATTGACATGTTTTATCTACATGATTGATGAAGGTTTGGATGGGTTCTTGATGGGGGTTACCAAAGAGATGATAATGAACAAAATAGAAAAAAAAAGAAAATAGATAAATGAGCAAAAATTAAGAATACTGAATATCGGGGTTGTTTAAATTAAGAGTATAGAAAAATGGACAATACAATGCAGACAAGCGAAAATAGAATAAGAATTTGAATAAAAAAATTGAGACCCTCATTGATTTTCCTTTCAAGATTAGTTTCTATGAAATAATAAAATCCTGTAATTAGAGATTCTATTTGCAGATAACAACTTCATGAACTTTAATATTAGTTTTAATGTTTTTTTTTATCATTTTGTCCTTCAATGATCCCAGGAAAACTTCGGAGTAATTTGTTTTCACATGTCAGGCAACAAATAAGCATGGACAAAATTTGTGATAAGAAAACTAATATGTTTGACATATTTCAGATAATTCCGTTATGCCCATAATTTATAATATATAAAACAATAACAATGGTCTGACTTTGTACATGCAAAAAAGTGTTGGGGTTCCACCAGTTTTACGTGAACACAAACTTATCCTTTAACTTTCTAAACCATCATCTTAAAAGTTAAAAACACGCAGTCCACATGATCCAGCTATCAATAGGATGACGACTAACTTAATCAAGACATACATTCTGTAATGTGTCTTTTTCTAGATTGAAAAAAGAATACCAGTTTAGATAATATCTAGCCAATAACCCAATAATACATTAAAAGCAGGGGCCTATTATATACGGTTTCAGACATTGTTGATTATGGATCATTAAAATCCAGAACATTCTCCTATATAGTATAGGCGAAGTAGTTACCAATAAAATACTTTTAATGACCACCTATCCTACTGTATTAATAGGCTGTAGACACGGAGGTTGTGTGTTAGAATCCCACACGTGGGCATTCGACTCCAATCTTAATTGACAAGGATTTTCAGTTTTCCTACAGAAGGTTGGTGGTTCTCTTCGGGAACTCCTGCTTTCTCCACCAATAAAAACAGACCGCCACTAATGGCACAATAGTGTTGAAAGTAGCGTTAAACACCAATCAATCAATTATTAATTTGTTTGGCAGAAGGCAGGAAACACATATGTTTTGTTTTGGCTTAATCTCGTGTCAATTAAGGCGTTTGTGTTCGTAATTTTTCACATGGCGAACCGCACTCTGATTTGTACTTTAGATTATCCTGTTTTTCATTGATAAGATAACATTTTCTGCTAGTTATGTAATTAAAATCTCCTTTATTTGGTTCTCTGACGAATGTAGCCACCATGTGACATTTCTTTCACTTTCTTAAGAGATTATTGTTATCTAAATAGATAACAAGAAATTAATCAACGCTTATAATGTTTTTCTCTTAAAATCAATAAAATAAATTATGATATAATCAGAACCATACAAAAAAGACCTAGTATGACATGGAATCAAATCTTTTTCGTAGATTTCTTTCTTTTTAAAATGAAAATGCATTACTCTTTTTGTAGCTATGAAGTAGAACATCTCCGAAGAGTAAAATATTTTGCATCTTGGACGTAATAGCATTATATATAATATTCTAAAAGTTTGGTACGTACTAGAGAGGTTCCGTGTAAAACATCTTTTTCGCGCAAACAAAAAAGATATAAAAAAGATGTTGTTTATGGACAGTGCGTCACCACTGCAGGCATCAATGCTGCAGAAATTGGACAAAGTATCGTCAATGTTGCTTAAGTATTTGAAAGTAAATCATAAACGGTAACTGCAAATTATTGAGAAATTCTGCCCTTCGCAGTAAATCATATAGTACTCGACTCGCAAGCTCCTTCTATTTTTCTAAAAAAAAAATATTGAAATTCAAAAGACAGTCATATTTCGAATTTCATAAGTGCAGGCGAAAAACTAATTTAACTTTCATAACTACATTTGTTCTCCGGTTGAAAGTTATTTGAGTAATTTTAATTATTCGTTTAGACACTTAAATTTCGGATTCAAGAATGGCAAGGAATAACACATAAATCTCACACTTGGATGAGTTTTATTGATAATTGATTTTCTTTTCTACTTAATCAGATGCGTGTGTTTTCCACTACCCAACCGGCTTTTTATCAGGGGCCCAAATAAAAGCGGGGTTTGTCGTACCTCTTCCTTCGCTTAAAAATTATCATATCAATGTTCAGTATCTGATTGCAGAAGAGCTCGTGTTGTACACCTCTCTATTTAGAAATAACAATCACATTTTTATATAGTAGAAACATGAGACGTATGCACTGATAAGTATAACCATTGCTTCATGTTTGGAAAGAAACTATTTTGAGCAAGACCCTTATTTCAAATTGGACTGTGACTATAATTTCAGCTTATGATATTGTTATCTTTTTAATTTAGTCTAAATTCGTTTTTGGGCTGGACTATTTTTCAAGTGTATGCTTTGAACTTTTTTTAGCTTGATATTTTATTCAGTGTAGACAGAACTATTTTAAGCTTGAACTGGGACACTATATATTGGCAGTATACATTCAGTTAGTATGACATTTACTAAACTATTTCTCAATCCAATAAATTTGAATTTGTGAAAGCATTTACGTCCATATGAAGTAATTAACATTGCAATGAAAACTACATTATATGCATGAAAAAAATTATTGATGAAAATAAATGTGATGATGTAATGACATATTTTGCTATTGATGATTTTAATCTTGAAACGATAAAAAATATGTGAATCCCAAAAAACATTACAAAATTTTATGAATTTTTGATGGAATAATACGTATGACCAAGGTGAGTATTTAACGAGTATTTAAGGTGACTAGAACGCATTAATGTTATATTTTATCACTAATAATAAATTGCTTGTTCTTATTTACGAAATATCAATAACCGCTTTAATTTTGCATATTTTTCAAAAATATCGGCGATGTCATACGATTAGAATAATTGGGCGATAATTTATAAGAAATTGCGAAAAATGGCAAAAATAAATGAGAAATAGAGAAAAATGGCTAAATAATATAGAACAAAAAAATGAAGGACCTCCATTAAGACCCTCTTATATGAGAGACGTGTTTAGATTCTTGGAAAGTATCTTTTGGATTATGTTATTGGCTTCATATTTATAAGTGCGAAAGCCGTTAAAATCGACCAAATAGTTATGTATTTAACGAAAAACGCCTTAAATGGCGTCACATCTATATCTATTTGTCTTTTGTGTAAACCTAAATTTATACATCAGTCGTGAGATGTACTAATTAATTAGTAACACATCAGAATGATTGATGTTAGTTAAAATTTATTCAAAGAAACGCCTTCATATAAAGTTCATGACGTTAGCTGGATGCATTGAATGACAATGACAAGCAAAGGAAATGAGAATTTTACCATAGGACGTAAATTGCCTATCTCTTTGCCATTCAAGGCAGGCAATATACGAGATTTAGAATTGTAAATAATTATAAAACGACTGACTTCCGTTGCTTGCAATATACAGCGAGCGCCATGCCAGCTGATCATAAATTACCATACAATAGATATCAGAAGATGTGGTATGAGTGCCAATGAGACAACTCTCCATCAAGTCAAAATTTATAAAAGTAAACCATTATAGGTCAAAGTACGGTCTTCAACACGGAGCCGTGGCTCATAAGCTATAAAGTTACTAGTGTAAAACCATTCAAACGCCAACGATCTAATCTATATAAAAACGAGAAACGAGAAACACTCTACATCAACAAACTACAACTACTAAACATCAGATTCCTGACTTAGGACAGGTGCATACTTCTTCTCTAAAGGCAACCTTACATTGTAAGAGCGATTTATGTCAATCAAGCAGGCAATATAAGAGCGAGTGTCTGCTGATTGTTAATGACTATAAATTGACCATTCCAAGGTCAATGAAAGCTTAAAATTCAGAAACGAGCAATCGCTGATAGTAAAAGCCCTTAAATTGACAGTTCTCTGCCTATCAGATCTTTGAATAAAGGTGCGAGCACCTACTGTTTGAAACTTAATCAAACGGTGAACGTTGTCTGCCTGTCACAGCTTAGAAGACAGGAGCAAGCTCCTCCTAATAATTAGTGACAATGTGATCCTGTTCAGTTTCTATTTTTAGGATTAGGTTAAATGTTCGATTTTAGAGAGTTTACCATGAAATTGTGGTCACATCAACTTCAAAGTTAAACTCAATTAGTACACATGTTCATTATGATATGAACTTATATTTATATATATATATATTTATCAACCCAAGGTTAAGAAGGCTTCCGCGGTTCACTGACCATGGAAAAGAGATAGAAGGAGTGATTAATGATGTCATGTTGACACATATTCTTGAAAAGAAAATAAATAACGCCAGTGTTATTTGATAGATGAACATTAGAATCTGAAAAAATCACTAACAAAAAGGGACAAGACATCCAGTAAAGATATTCATTTTTTAGGCATACTCACCTGATGATAAAATACATGTCATATATGTTACAGTTAATGTGTATAATTAGGGATAATGTAGAATCACTGGTAATTTTAGTGATTATATATACATGATATAATTAGTCAAATTTTCAGAAATTATGCATAATCACTGGAAAAATATCAGGGATTATACATAATAACTGGAATTAAGAGACAACGAACAGTTTATAATTTATTCTATACAATCATATTCAAACATCCTTAGACACATAATATTAAATTTGTAAGCACAATATTCTTAAAAAAAACATTTATTTTTACAAACTACAAACTACATTGTAAACTTAGATGACATCTCTTGACAGCGTCTGGATAGGGATCCTTCATTTTTATTCTTTAATTGTTAGATCCTGTTTCTCTATTCTTTATTTATTCTGCTCATTGTTCTCTTTTCTACATATTTTAACATTCTATTATTCTCTATTCTTTATCTTTTTTTGTCTATTTTTCTCTTTTCATTTTTTAAGCCCTATATTTTGCACTTTTTGCTTATTATTCTTTATATGTAAACCACATCCAGACCCTCTACAATCGAACATTTGCTCATCTGTTTGCCGTTGTTTTTTTTGCAGAAAAAAAAAAAAAAAAAAAAAAAAAAAAAAAAACGAAGACAAAAACTTAGCTTTCACATACTAGTATTCAATCTGACCTTGATACTACTTGAATAGAATTGAAGTGTTTATCAGTTACATCTGAAGGTGCCAAAAAGGTCAATCGATACCTCAGTTTGATGCCTTGTGTAATATCTGACAAGAATGTCATGGTTCGTAGCCAGGAATATTACTTTCAGTCCTTTTATGAACAATGGCCATTACGTTTTTCGGGTCTCTTTTTCCACAATTAACTTGCGGAATCCGTCAAGCGTGTGTTCTTTTTGTGTTTCTGTACCTTTAGTTGCATTTCTTTGCTATATCAGTTTGAATTCCTTGTTCTCTTGAACAAAGAAAACATAAAATAAATGTTCAATCACTTTCATCCTCTTTGTTTTATAGCAAATTAAATGATCTCTGCGTTTATGTTGGTATTATTTATTTCAATTTTGAATACTTTTTTGTTTATGACTTAATGTGGTTCAACACAGTTAAATAGAATATCACCGGAAAAACTGTTCACTTTAATTAGATTTGATAAATGGACAGGGAATGAAACCTGTCAACTTAAACCATAAAGGGTAATACATATGATTTATTTGTCTACATTTGATGTATTCTTATTAAACAAAGGATCTTTGTATTATTGATAATCCCTGAAATCATTTCAGGGAATTTGTAAAATAATTCTTAAAATTTTAAGTGATTATGTAAAATCACTAGTCATTCTCAGGGATAATATATAATCATAGATTGTACATTATCCCTTATTATACAAATTCACTGTAACATATACACACCTATATCATGTCTTTCGTTCGGGGGTAGAATATTCATTTTAATCCTGCCTCAGACAAGATTTTTTTGATTCAGTTCTAACCAGGTCAGAATATTAATTTCAAAATACATCCTGTCCTTCCTCCTTTCCAATGGGCAAAGGGTCGTCTCCTTCCAAAGAAGTTTACATTAGCCAAATGAAAAGTTAAACAATATCAGCATCTTCCGGCAATCTTAAACAAATTAACAGCTGTAAGGACCTAAGGAAACCTTTCTTTCTGTGTAGTATATAATGTTTATATAGGTGTGTGAACACGACTAGTGCCACTCGTGGGGCAGAATCTGTTTACTCTTGTGCAGCACCTGAGATCATCCCCGTCTTTTGTGGAGTTACTCATTTATCAGTTTTCTGTGTAGTGAGTTGTAGAATTTGTTTGTCTTTTCGTCGTTTTCGTTTAGCGCATGATATTTTCCTTTCTTCTTGTGACATATGAATTTTTATTTATCTACTTGTATTTTCAGGATCTTTTTTGACCGTTTTTTAATAGATTGTACAATGTGAGTAAAGTTGTATTAGAAAGAGTCTTATTCTGGTTAATCGACAATAATGTCTGGATGGAGGGATCTTCAAGTCGTCGGTTAGAGGAGCACAGTTGGTTCACATAGGAATGGCAATTGTTTCTAGAAAGAGTCATGTATGAATGTCTAGATAGAAGAATTTTCATTTCTTTATTCTTTTTTGTTAGAACATTTTTCTCTAATTCTTTATTTTTTGCCCATATTATTATCTTTTCTTTAAACTGTAGCACTCCATTAATCTCTACTTTATGTTTGTTTAAAATTCCCCATTTATCTCTATTCTGTAAAACCCATCAAGCCCATCAGGTAGAGTAAGATTGTAAGTGACAACGTAGTTTCCTGAGTATACTAGCTAGCATAGACTGGTAAAGAATATCGGCTGTAATAATAGATGTTTGTTTTACGCATAATTACCAGATGCTATGTTGCAGAATATCAGTTATTCTAGACAGATGCTATGTTGCAATTTCTAATATCTTTCAATAACAAATCAGTTTTGTAGTTTGGGGTATTTGTTTACTAGATATCAATTTTAAAATATCTTTTTCCCGAATGATCAACCATTTGGCAAATCTCGTCTGAATCCGGAACCGTAAATGCATAATCCTTAGTACCGAGTTTGGCCGAATTGAGTATCGATAATGTAATGAGCCACCAATTTGGGCATGTTCAGGAATAACATACCAGATAGTAGTTGCTATATATCAAACACAATAATTCCTTCAAATATAGCTGTAAGATTAAAAATATGTTAAATATTTGTTTGAACCTTTGCTCTTAATGCACTCAAAGGTCAAGTTTGGGTTTTTTCCAGTACAATCGTTTACGTCTATTACCGATATGTCACATAGTTTTTACTCGCTGAAGGTTATTAAAAAACCCTGACTAAATGCAAAAGTTGTATAACAAAGTAAAAATCATAAAATAAGTTTTCGATAGAATATAGCCATTAGTTGCTATGACAATAACTTAAGATATTTAGTTTGTGTTGTGTATTTATGATAATTTTCAAAGATTTGTCAATGATATACATGTAAGTCTTCACGGACGACAAATCCTTGAATAGTAAAGAAACAGACATATATTTAATTATGATCCGACTCCGTCAGGGTGTGAATGGGTGAAACAGAATTGAGAATAAAAGGCGAAAACAAAATTAGAAAAGAGAAAAACGAGATATACAAAAAATGAACTTTGGAAATTACAAATGAATTATTTTTGGTGACAAATTACAACGCATAGAGAAGATAAGTAAAAAAAGGATACATGGACTTATATTAAAAAATGAAGAAATGAAGAACCACCCACAGAGACAATCCTCCATCCGGGATCAAATCTGTTGATCGTAATTTTTCTTTCCTGGAAGTATTATTACGTAAAATCATTTTTGATGAACAGATTGGTGATAGCTAGAAAAAATCTAGTAGGAATAATTCGTCTTTCTTTTATCTTACAATACAATATAGACATGCTCATAAAGTACAAATTCCCATGCTCTTGTATTGTCTGAGGATTTGCGTTTTTATGACTGTTCTGTTCAACATAATTATCTTTGGCGTACTTTATACGTACCTAAATAATGTATACTACACAAAGAAAGTTTTGCAACACATGGATTTCGCCTTTTATATAAATATATCAACAATAGCTCCTATACACCAGTAAAATAATTGTACTGAAAGGTTATTTATAGATTACTTTAGCTGTATTTGGCAAAACTTTCAGGAATTTTTGGTCCTCAATGCTCTTCAACTCCGTACTTTATTTGGCCTTTTTAAGTTTTTTTTATTCGAGCGTCACTGATGAGTCTTTTGTAGACGAAACACGCGTCTGGTGCAAATACAAAATTTCAATCCTGGTATCTATGATGAGTTTATTTACACATCAGATGTTTGACTCCCATTAATCTCAATGGAAGTGTTGAAAAGCTGTTTTTCAGTAATATACATTGTTTACATAGTTACGTAAAAAGTACCTTAAGGATAATTCTGTTGAAACAGAAATATTAAAAACTCTGTTTCCATAAGATCTAAACTTAGAATATAATAATAAATATGCATTAGTACCCGATGATATTAAATAGCACGCAATGTTTAGTTTGCTTTACGCAAACATCTGGCAAATTCTTATGAAATAATATCGGTTGTTTGCTAAGAAAACAACTGACGGGATTCCTAATTTACTTTGTACATCCCATGAGCAAGATAATTTAACAGGTAACCATATTTAAACTTAATGCAATCATATTAATCTGAACTCGTCGTTGTCCGAAGGTCTCCTTGTTAGGTTAGTGTCTTTGATTTTCCATATATTTAGTTTCTAATCGTTGCCTTTGTCGGAAGAATGTGTTTGGTCATTTCTGTGTTCACGAGTGAATTTTTATTAATTCTCTATGTTTATGCCCATTGTTCATTATTCTTTATTTTTCTCGGCCATTACTTTATTTTCTGAAAAATCTATGTAGACCCTCCGATAAAGATGCAGCAATTTTTTCTTTTATTTCTACAATATCATATTCAAATATGATACACACATGAGGCAATACTGATTTCTTTGTTGATATGATTGTTTATTTGATGTGCAAGTATGCAATTTACGGATAACTGCGATTAAAGCCATACAGAATAATTCGTGACAAAGTCATGATCATCGTCAATCAGGGTCAGTTTAAAAGACATTTTGTTAAGAAGAAGGTTCGACACGGTTTACTCTCTATGCTCTGTTTCCTACCCAGAATGCAGTAAAATACAAATTTATTTTAGTTTATACAGTATTTATTAATGAACAATTATAACAATGAAGTAGTACAATGTTTCATAAATTTATTTTGAATGCAACATTGTATCTTTCAATAGCCTATCTTACTAATGTTCTAAATCAATATTGTTTTTTGTGTGTTTTAACTTTTCCACTTATCGATAAAGAAGACAAGCATATTTTCTTCTTTCTTAAATTGGTTATCATAAAGGTATATGGATTTTAAAAACGGTTCTAGCCTTTTAGAGACAATCCGGTTCCTACTAGAAATTTCAACTCTGCTTCATATGAGCATTTAGCAATTTCGTCCCCGGTAATCATGGTAAAATTTCGTTCCTGGTAATGTGGATACCATCATATTTTGATAATGCTGAACTGTCAGTAGTTTCGTGCTCGAAAAAAAAAAAAAAAAAAAAAAAAAAAAACGTTTAATCATAATTGCCAGTGATGATAGTTCTTATTTTTAATTATTCATGTTTAACATCAAATGTAAACTTATCCAACAATATATATATAAGTTCAAATTATCATCCCCGTCAATGTGGATATCATTCAAGACCGAGAGGTGACGAAGTTCCTTTTGATGTGACCAACCTATCGCCCTCCGTCTATAATCAATTGGAAATAACTTCTTTGACTCTATTTCAGACTTATTTTGGTCTAAGTTGTGAAAGGTGGACAAATTGATGAAAACGCATTTTAATAAATTGAAAAATAAAGTGCTTTATTGACATACGTATAAAGTACTTTAAGGATAATTATGTTTACACAGAAAAGTCGAAAACCCTCTGTTCCTGGAATAAAATCTAAACCTACTATATAAACTACATGAACATTATGCATTATTATCAGCTGATATAATTGCGAGGTTTTTATTAATGCGAATAATGCGACTGGGTGAGTATCGCAATAATAAGAACTCTCATTATAATATCTAATTAATAAAAATGAGTTCAGATTTTCCCTTAGTCGCAATAATTGATATCGCATTTTTGTCAATACTTCAAAAATCGCAATAATAAATGCACGCAACAATTTCTTAATTTCCAGATATATCAGCTTCTAGCAAATGTACTTCCTACTAAATTGTCTTCCGACTTATTTATTTATTATTGCAATAAAGTCTATCAAAACACAGGCGTTAATAGAACATTTTCATATTACAAACTTTTGACTCCGGATTTTATAACTTTTGATAGGTTACCTACTTCGTGGTTAGACATCCTGGTACTCGGTCAAGTAAGAGAAACCAAAAGAAGTATAATATAAAAGCGGTACAATTTGGGGGGAAAGTTTACTGTTTTCTGATGATTTTGTCGTGTATAGAAAACATAAAATAGTTAACTTTCCCCAAAAATTGTACCCACTGAAAGCTTTATTTTGCTTCTTTACGTTGCTCTTACTTGCCCGAGTACCAGGATGTCCTACCACATGAAGGTTACCTGTCGAAAAATTATAAAAATCCGGAATTAAAATTCGGTAATATGAAAATAGTCTATTATTTTGGAGTGTGAAGTTTCTTGGTAATGCCTGTTGTTGCTAAAATAACTGATCTTTTAATTGTTAAAATTAAATAAAATACGAGTCAAATAATATTCTGATGTATAATTGACTGTTCAGTAAAATAACCTCATTACTGTTGTGTAGAAGTTAATGCTGATAAATCCATGTAATGCAATGTGAGCGTCGCTCTTTAGTTCTTGACTGAAACCTTTTGAATAGTCATTAAAATCAGTAAGATTAATTGATTGGGAAAAAATAATCAATTCTTTCATGTGAGAGTACGAAGAGATAAGACCTAATAGTCTTGACACAATAATTTAAAAAATACATAATGTATACTCAAAATGTGAGTCATATTATAATCAAAATGTGAGTCGTATTATAATCAAAATGTGAGTCATATTATAATCAAAATTTGAGTCGTATTATACTCAAAATGTGAGACCTATTATACTCAAAATGTGAGTCCTATTATACTCAAAATGTGAGTCCTATTATACTCCAAATGTGAATAATATTATTATCAAAATGTGAGTCATGTTATAATCAAAATGTGAGTCATATAATACTATGGAAACACATGTTGATACAAATTGAAACAATCAATTATTAAGAGAAAAACATTCATTCTAATAGATAATGCAAACACACCTAATATTCTTACTGACAGATGTTGCTCATGTAATAAGTCTAATTTGGTAGGTCACACTCGGGGGAAAGGGGACGGGATTTTAGTTACGACATTTGGATCATATCCGCTATCATCTGTGAAACGGATATTCCATAACGGGCAACCAACTCGTGATGGCGTCCGCCAAATTTACGGATGGATGATTTCAACTTCACAACTTGGAACTCTTGGCAACCCTCTATCAAGGAAATCATGATAGGAAATACAAGCCCTGGAATATCGTTTCAACTGTGAGATAGTTATACCGTATTCAGGAGCTGCTTGAATTTTGCTACATAAAAATAGAAAGTTCACAATTGGGAAGCTCAAATTATCTATTTTGTCATGACGTTTTGTTTTCAACCGACCCTCATTGTCAATTTCTAGATGTTAGTCAAGATATGAGACAGACTAAATGTATCTGTTGTATCCTTCATCTCATGTTCGATGGGATAGATGTGTTCATTATAGTAACCAGATTTTGAATTATTCAGTGAGAGAACACCATCTATATAGCGGAAAGTAAAGGTAAAGGATATTGCTAACTTCTTTTCTTTCTTTCTAAGAAGTTCCTGTATAAAGTCGAAGTCGAACACACTTGTCACTAGTGAATTTGTTTTTGTACCTTGTGTCTGCATAACATTTGATTTGTACGGTGTGTCCAGATTACATTTGATTTGCATGGTTTGTCCTAATAACATTTCATTTCTACGGGGTGTCCTGATAACTTATGATTTGTACGGTCTGTCTGTATAACATTAAGATTTGTATCACTATGGTGTGTCCTGATTATATTTGATTTGTACGGTGTGTCCTGACAACATTTGATTTGTATGGTCTGTCCTGATAACATTTAATTTGTATGGTCTGTCCTGATAACATTTAATGTGTATGGTGTGTCCTGATAACATTCAATTTGTACGGTCTGTCCTGATAACATTTAATGTGTATGGTGTGTCCTGATAACATTTAATTTGTATTGTGTGTTCTGATAACATTTAATGTGTATGGTGTGTCCTGATAACATTCAATTTGTACGGTCTGTCCTGATAACATTTAATGTGTATGGTGTGTCCTGATAACATTTAATTTGTATGGTCTGTCCTAAAACAAATTATTTGTATTGTGCATCCTGATTACATTTTAGTTATATGGTGCATCTTGACAACGTTCGATTTGTGTTCATACCATTTTATTTGTACGGTGTCCTTTGGTAACATTTAATTTGAATACGGGGTATCGTGGTAGCATTTTTTTGTACGATGTTACCTAAGGTTGAAGGTGTATGGTGTGTCTTCATAACATTTAATTTGTATACGGGATGTTCTGATAACAGTTATTCGGGACAACACTTCATTTGTTTGGTGGGCCTTGATAACATGTTGATGTGTATGATGTCTTCTGTTTTATCATTTGATTTTGTTTAGTATGCCTTATTAAGATTAGAGTTCATTTATACTCTTTACATTTTTATTCAAAATATTCAAAACTCAAACATATTTGATTTGTAAATCGTTTAAAAAGGAATGTATAAAAATAAAATACTTAATAGACATATGACGGAATATGAGTTTGCTAAAGGTGTCATACTTTTAAATCTGACAGGACCAAACAGACATTTCTTGTACACAAATTCATCATAAAGACAAACGTGTGCTTGGTCACAACATTCCGTTTCGTCATCACAGTCATTCAAGTAATCTGAAGTAATCTGAACAGCAATTATTTCTAGGACCAGAAATATGATTGCGCTCACAGTGGTAATTGTAAAAACATAGACCAAGGATAGATCTTTTTTCACAACGAGGCTCGGATCGCGGATGTTTCAATTAAATACTGTTACTGCAACATTTCGAGTTTGAAAAACAACCTTCACTTATAGCCAGTGGCTGAAATAGATGTCTACAACAATCATTAACTAGCTAATAACGACAGTTTAAAAAGCAGATTGGGTGCCACGTGTATAGCAGGATGTGCCTACCCTTCCGGACCACCTGAGATCACTCCCAGTTTTTGGTGGGGTTCGTGTTGCTCGGTCTTTAGTTTTCTATGTTGTGTTTTGTGTACTATTGTTTGTCTGTTTGTCTTTTCTTTTTTAGCCATGGAGTTGTCAGTTTATGGCTTTTCAGTTCGCATGTCCCTCAGGTATCTTTCGCCTCTCTTTGATAATGTAATGTTAAAAATTAGTAACAAAAAGAAATATAAAGAGTTCGATTTGCCCCTTACGGAGTATCTTGAGTTCACATTCGTTTTTTGACGGGTTTCGTTTTGTTCAATCTTTTATATTCCGTGTAGTTTTTTTTTAAACTGTCGTTTGTCTTTCCTTTGTTTATGTTTAGTATTTAATGGTGTTTTCTGTGCCTTTTGAAGTTTGGTCTTTGAAGCCCCTGCTGGTATTTTTTACCTTTTAAAAAAAGAACACAATTTTACAATGAAACATGTAAACAGGAAGTAAGTTTTCACTAAATATTAATATTTTTTTAGTATATGTTCACTTAGAAACAAATACTTACAAGAAAAATATAACCCTTACCCTGACGTGACTACTGATAATCTATCAAACATGATAAAACATCGACTAACACCATCTAAATATAATCCTCAGTCATCATAGTCAAACATGATCACGTGACTGTAAGAAAAATAACATAAACTAGATGATTATAACTATAAATGTATATTGCCAGGTACCATAGTCAAACAAAACGATCGCGTGACTCTGGAAGGAAAATAACATACATAAGATATATATGTTCACTTAGAAACAAATACTTACAAGAAAAATATAACCCTTACCCTAACGTGACTACTGATAATCTATCATACATGATAAAACATCGACTAACACCATCTAAATATAATCCTCAGTCATCATAGTCAAACATGATCACGTGACTGTAAGGAAAATAACATAAACTAGATGATCATAACTATAAATGTATATTGCCAGGTACCATAGTCAAACAAAACGATCGCGTGTCTCTGGAAGGAAAATAACATATATAAGATAAGTTTAAGGTGATACCAAACACCTTGACTAAAATTAATTTGGATCGTTTCATTTTCATAAAATTTTGACAAAAAATATTTACTTTGACTCTTTGATATATATACAAAAATTTCAAAAAACTTGAACCACACACTTTAGCGGAAAAATTCCAATGGATTTATAGCAGTTTGACAAACACTAATTTTGATCATTGAGATGCTTAATATTTCTTTAAAAATAGAACGTGATTAAAACGTTCAGCTGATTTTTAAAGAGTTATCTCCCTGAAGTATGTACCACCTTAAGTATAAACATGATAAATATACATGACCTGGACAAGAAAGTCAGACATAATTATAACGTGGTACAAAATGACTATAACATTAAATATATATTCCTCAGTCACAATAGTGAAACATATTGATAACGTTTTTTTTTGAAGGAAATTAATAAAGAACAAAACCATTTTAACAGAAAGAAACCCAACTCTATACTGTACAAATATATCAAAAAAATATCTTCAACCATACATGTATAATCCTCAGACATGGTAGTCAAACATAATGATCACGTGACTCTATGCGCTTATTTCAGTCAAACATAATGATCACTGGACTCTGTTTGGTTACTATAGTCAAACATAATGATCACTGGACTCTGTTTGGTTACTATAGTCAAACATAATGATCACTGGACTCTGTTTGGTTACAATAGTGAAACATAATGATCACTCTACTCTGTTTGGCTACTATAGTCAAACATAATGATCACTCGACTCTGTTTGGTTACTATAGTCAAACATAATGATCACTCGACTTTGTTTGGTTACTATAGTCAAACATAATGATCACTCGACTCTGTTTGGTTACTATAGTCAAACATAATGATCACTCGACTCTGTTTGGTTACCATAGTCAATCATAATGATCACATGGCTCTGTTTGATAACCATAATCAAACATAATGACATCAAGTTACTATTTGTTTCTTTACCACAGTAAAATATGATCACGTGACTCTGTTTAGTTACCATAGTCGAACATAGCAACCACGTGATAATGAGAAAGTAACAAAAACAAGTTTAACCTTTCTAAACGGTACGCTCAGTATCCTATAACTACGTAGACACGAAGCAATAATACCTTCCTTGGTCGGTTACATGTTATCTGGTTCTAACCATTTTTATACCGCAGCCACATATAAGTGCAACCAATCAGAACCGATATTTGTTAAGTAATAATTACAAGATGACGTGAATATTTATGAAACTAACAGCTTCGCACCGTGAAAAGCGTGATGTGAAAAAAAAATATATGACTACCACAATACATTACTATGTATAGCCCTAAAGCATGATATTCAAACAAAACTATTACATGAATGTTAGAAAGAATTTTGTACGACTGTCATACAAGTAAGAGGTTTAGCTAGCTATAAAACCAGGTTTAATCCACCAGTTTCTACATAAGGAAATGCCTATACAAAGTCAGGAATATGACAGTTGTTTTCCATTCATTTGTGTTTGAGCTTTTGACTTTGCAATTTTTTAAAGGATTTTCCGTTTTGCATTTCCCGTGGAATTGGATATTTTTGTTATTTTACTTATTTAGTATTAATAACCACATATTTATATATATATATATAGTTAAATATAGATATAACCGTTCTGTTCAATACTAAAATATTTTCCTATAGCATATGAATGTTTTCATTTGATAATTTAATAGTTTTTCCTATTTGATTTACTTTATAAAAAAGTCGAGTTCCATCTTGTCTATACTATATTGTGTTGACCAGTATATTTGACGTATATACATTTTCTCTAGCTAAAATCTTTATATCATTCTACATTTTCAAATGTGTCATCTATTTTGGTAGGCATTCAGGGTTAATTCAAAACTGTTCACTTCAAATTAATGGAACAAATTCTTCTGTACTTTCTCATTTTAAATTATTTGAAGACATCTTCATATTTTAATGTCTGAAGGAAATGGATTAACGAAGCACATAATATTTTAGGTTAAGAAAGACTTAAATTGAGTATTAATTTAGGAAAGTTTCTGATGAAAGAACTTAATTAAAATCAACAATCTTAGGATACAATTTATAACAAACGTTACGACATCAAATTAAAATCGACAAGCTTAGAATAAAGTAAATAACAAATAGTCGGACATCGCATTAAAATACTAATTAATCATAATTCTCAGTATAGCATTAGCCTAAAGTTAAACTGTTGAATCAATAAGACTGTTGCTTACTTAACATCCAGTGGAAATCATTTCATGCATGTTCAGGATAAGAAACTTCAACAATTAAGACAAAAAATAGGCGAAAGATACCAAAAGGATATTCAAAGTCACAAGTCGAAAATAAACTGACAACGCTATGGCAAAAAAACAAAAAAAAAGACCAAAACACAAACAACAGTACACAAAACACAAAAAAGAAAACTAAAGACTGATCCTCAACAAAAACCGGGGGTGATCTCGGGTGCTCCGGAAAAGGTAAGCACGTCCAGCTCCAGATTGTGACACCCGTCATGTTGCTCATGTAAGTACATACCCGTCGGTAAGTCACATTCGTGGAAAAGGAGACTCGTGATGGGACCTGTAAAATTTTCGAAAGGATGATTTCATTTTCACCACTTGGAACTCTTGGTTTAATAGGTTCCTTTTGAAAGGCAACGCTCTTAATCATGATAGGAAATGCAAGTCCTGAAATATCGTATTAACCATGTGTTAACTGGAGATATATATTCCATATGCAAGCGCCGCTGGAATGTTGCATAAAAATGTAACGTTCACATCTGGGAAGCTGAAATTATCTGTTTTGTTATATAGTTTTGTTCATAACCGACCCTCATTTTCCATTTTTAGATGTAAATAAATATATGTAGCAAACATAACTATCTGTTATATCCTTTATTTCAAGTTCGATGGGATTGATGCGTTGAACAGTCACCAAACCTTGAATTTTTTAGTGAGATGACATCATCTTCATAGCGGAAAGTGAAGTAAAAGGATAATGCTAGCTTCTTTTCATTCTGAGAAGTTGCTGTTTGAGGCCAGCCTCATATGAATAACGGAACAAGTCGGCAAGAAGAGGAGCACAGTTGGTTCCCATTTGAATGCTGATTGTTTGTTAAAAAAAAAAACACGTCCTTTTAACGTATTAAATGTGTTGTCAATGAAGAAATCAAACATCTTATTAAGGTCAGTTTCAAATAATTTTTTGTTTGAATCAGAGTGAGTATTTTACAAAGTACAATTTATTCCTCCCTAAGACAGAATACTTGTTTGCCATTCTTTTTTTTTTATGAAGCAAAGTAAATCCAGCTTTTTCATATTGTCTTTAAGTTTTAAATGGGGAATACTTGTGTAAAGTGTCGAAAAGTCAAATGTTTTAATACTATTGCAAGATGAAAGCGTCTTAGATTGTATGTACCCTTACATTTTTTAGATCCTTATCTCATTCACGTCGCCTCTAGAATAGGTAGTATAACAATGATTTTGGAGACCGGCTTTGATTGCCCACAAAAGGTTGTTTCTGCAAGTTGGGACGACAGTGATAAATGCCGGGAAATTTAGACTACCACAACAATGTTATGTTGGATAGGGCATATAATATGCCTTGTATCAGGCCACCTACGGTCCGCCCAAAGAGATGTTGCAAGCATTTTTAAACGTGCATTAGTCGTGGCAATCTGTGTACGCACGGTATCGGATTTAACTTCCCAATTCTGACCCGACGTTGCAGCGAATTTATAGATCCCAAACAACCAAGCTGACGGGTTTCACTACCGGTCAAAAAATATCAGGTTGACAATATTTCTCGAATCCAGTCATCATTGAGGTATTCAATTATTGCAGCACTGGTATGAAGTTAAACAACGGGTGGGTTGCCTACAGAATGTTTTCAATATGACGATATAACGTTGCTATGAACAACTGACATATCGGTAGGAGGTTTAGCTATCTTCAAAACCAGGTTTAACTCATCAAACTGTACCAAGTCAGGAATGAGACAGTTGTTTTCCATTCGTTCCGTTGGATAATATAGTCGAGCGTTTAGTTTCGTCCGGTTTTATCGACTTCCACCTTTACTTTAAGAATTTACAGTGGAGTTCGTTATTTTTGTTAATACATTTCTTTATTTAAAGGGATAATCAACGATTTAGATTGTTAATCTTACAGATGGCGATTTTTTTCTAACAAGTAGTTTAATAATGATAATAGCATCGAATGGAATTTTCCTCTCTCATTTAAACATCTAACAATCATATTGTAACTACTAATTCTTCATTATATTTCACTTGTAAATTAAACTTATATTATTTAAACTTTGATTAAAACTTGTACACAAGTTTAATAAGCGATTCAAAGTGTACCAACGCAATCACAAACTTGAAATGCACTCAAAATTGGTGGTCATTTCTTACAGAATTAATTGAAAAAGAGACAAAACCTCCCACAATATCATGAAATTTTTTAGCGAAGTTGAAATAGATGTAACAAAATATTGTTTTCTTAAGTGCTTGCTTATGGTAATGTTGAAAACACCTTTGTTTAAATGAAGGAACAGGCATATGTCAAGACAAAAAATTGGCAGACGTAGGTATGATATCGTCCCATTTTTACTTAAAATGGTGAAATTGGCAACAATTATATATTATCTCAACACTTAATTTCTAAACGAAAACAGGCTGGATTTTTTTTCCTCTCACTTTGTTCGTAGTAGAGTTAACTACTAAAATTTCATCACTTTGACCAAGTATTAAAGTGGTGCAGTGGAAAGCTGTATCAACCCACAGCAGGAAGATTGCGTGTTCGAATCTCATAGTCGGATGTGACAAATTAATTAAAGTTAATATCAAATGTAACTTAACTTATCTTCAATTTCCAAAAAGAGTCCTCAGTATATGCAAAAGTCAGATTAAGATCGATTTATACTTGATTTAAAAGAATTTGTGTGCCCAATTGCATCCCCCCAAACCCTCATCGCCACAGTCCAGTATGGGCCACAACACCAAGTTATTATTGGTAATTCATTGCATCTTTACTTGGAAAGGCTAAATTTTATTTGCTGCTTGAAAGAACAAGATTTAGCCAGAAATTTGTTTCAGGGATTATATTTGGACGATAAAAACTTCTGCAGTCCTTTATTTTTTATATTACGGGCATTAACATTTCGAGGCATATAGCACGTATTCCCTCTTTCTATACAACTATGGTAGTGTTTATGTTTCTATCAGACTAAGGTCATTGCTTCGACACCAAAACTGTACTTTATCAGCACATAAAAATGTCTCCAAACGACTTTTCCCGGATGAATTTTTTATTTTTTTCACATTTTTCCCGCAAATCACGTGACTTCTGGAAAGATACCGCGTGACTTAAAAAGGCAAATTTTCTTCATATTAAATTGTCTGAAATACTCAATCAATCTTTCATAAAGACCCAAAATGACCTTTATGAGCTTTGGTGCGAATGCTATATTCGATTGAATTTGGATAGTTTTCTTTCCATTAGTTAAGGTCCAATTTGGCGGAACGTAAAAGGGTTAAGTTGGCTGTACTTCTATGATAAAAGCCGCTGTAAAGAGATTTGTAAAAAAAAACATGCAGTTATTAAACCAAAAACTCAATAATTGTGATGTACTCCTTTCGAAAGAAAATTAATTAAATACTCTATTGGTGTTTAAAGTATAAAACCACTAATTCATAGCCCTATTGCTTTCTATGTTAAATTCTGCAATTTCAAGCATTAATAGCTACTTTGTCTTAAGTTCAAATAAAGTGGCAGTTATTTCATGTCAAAACTATACCTTATCCTGACTTGTGCTGAAAAATTCAACATACCTTTAATTGCATATTAGAGCGTACTTGTTCCCGGAAGTTTGATAGTACAAAAACAGGTACTTCTGATCTGAACAACAGGGCAAATGTGCCCACCTATCAAAATTTCATATACTTCTTTCTTATTCAATAGAAACTTACAACAAAGGATCCACAGTGATTCTAAGTCCCCAAGCTTTCATTTGATACCAACACTACCCAAATATTTCACCTATTGAGAAAGATACAGCTATGCGTAGGAACTATTTTGTTTAAAATATGTATTACTTTCTTGTATGTTCTTTCCGACCGGGCCTGAATTAGTGGTTCTATACCTTAATACTGTAATCGTCGTTATCATCAGCCTGAGGGCAATGTTTTATAAAATGTGCACGAGGATCTGGATGTGGATACTTCATTTCTTTATTCTTTATTTTTCATATCATTTTCTTTGTTCTTTTTTAATTTTAACCCTTATCATCTATACTTTATTTTTGATAACCCCTTTATCCCTATTCTATTTAAAAAAAAAATTTTTTTGTGTTCTTTATATTTTTGTCCCTTTATTCTGCACTTTTGGTTGATTAATCTCTATTTTGTAACCCCCATCCCGATCCGCCTGAATGGCTTGCTTATGTCTATAATGATATTATGATATGTGATTATAAAATCGGAGACTTTTATTACCAATATAGTAAAGATAATGTAAATATTTTTCTTGGTTTAATTTAACGTCCAGTGGCTAATATTTCAGGGATATTTAGCTGGATAGGAAAGTCATTTTACACGTAAATTCTATGAGTTTGCTGTTCAACAATTTTTGATTTACCTTAGATAATTATGCCTGAAGTAATTTTGTATATGAAAACCTATATCACAAAAAGAAGGGGATGTACAAATAAGTAAACAAGGTGGTATGATTACAAATGAGACAAATATCCATCAGAGTAAATAACATAGGTGCATGCAGTTCTATGTCACCGTAAACCCTTCAAAAATGATCGAAACCAAACCAATACCGTATAATAAGCTATAAAAGGCGCGGATATGACACAATGAAAAACAATTTACACAAGAAAATCAACGGCCTGATTTATATGAAAAAAAAACAAAAAAAAAACAAATATGACAGTCAGCAACCAATGGCAACCAACGGCAACCACTGAATAACATACTCCCTACTTGGGACAGGCACACACATAAATGTGGCGGGGTTAAGCATATTTTTAAGTTCTAACCCCACCCTTAATCTGGGACAATGGTGTAATAACACAACATAAGAACAAGCAGTAAAAATCCGTTGGAAACGTCTTGACTCATCAGATCGACACGAAGCTCAAACAAAAAAACAGTTGCCAAAACGCCATTAGAAACCAAACTTTGACTTCTCGCGGTTACTGAAAGCAAATTAAAAGCCAAATACTAATAAATAACGTTTTGTTAAAGTATGCTACAACGAGTTTAAAACTACCATTGCAAGTTTATTCTAATAGATATAAGAAGATGTGGTATGAGTGCCAATGAGACAACTCTCCATCCAAGTCAAAATTTATAAATGTAAACCATTATAGGTCAAAGTACGGTCTTCAACACGGAGCCTAGGCTCACACCGAAGACATTTTTGTTAAGGAAAGGGAAGATGAAAACAAAAGATTTTAACCTATACAGTCTCCACACGTTTTATTTAGACAGCTGGGACATATTTTTTTCTGTTATGCTTTTGTAAAGCTAAGCTCATTGTCAGAGAAATTCAAAGAAAAAAAATTAGACTCGGACATCCCGCGCCGTTCCCACTGTTGCATTACCCAATATATCAATAGATCTATGACTACATTTGTTAAATATTTACTTTGTCTAAAATTCTAATCAATCATTGAAAACCAGATAATGCCAAACTCTTGTCCGAGTATTTATATTCACAAACGATGAAGGGCAAAGGCTGAGTTCATAAGTGAGGGTCTGGATGGGGTTTACAGAATAGACATAGGGCTAACCTGTAGAATAAAGGGCAAATAAATAAAGTAGAGAAAAATAGGCCAAAAATAAAGAGAATACCGAGTTAGTAAAATATGAAGAATAGAAAAATAATTGGGAAATTAAAAAAAGGAATAAAGAAAAGTGATATTCCAAATTAAAGAATAAAGAAATGAAGGACCTCTCGCCCTGTTATCCTCAAAAATGCTTGATTAATCTCTATTTTGTAACCCCCTCCAGATCCGCCTGAATGGCTTCCTTATGTCTATTATGATATTATGATATGCGATTATAAAATCAGAGAAATTTATTACAATATAGTAAAGATAATGTAAATATGTTTTCTTGGTTTAAATTAATACTGCAACTTAATCTTTCACTTAAAGTGCGCGTATTTACTTTTTCTAAAATTCTAGTCAATCATTTTTAGGAATAATTGGGAAAATAAAAAAAAGAATAAAGAAAAGTGGTATTCCAAATTAAAGAATAAAGAAGTGAAGCACCCAACGCCCTGTTATTCAGGCCCTCAAAAATGCATTTACATTGAGACAAGGTAAGCATCTATCTAAACTATCAAAGAAAATGAAACGCAAATGTGTGTCAGATCCCAGTTTTTAAGTTATTTTATCCATGATTTTGTCAGTGTCTCTTCAACCAAATACATTTGTAGTTTTGTATCATCCTTTGGTTTCTTCCTTCTTTTTTTCTTTCTTAAAAACCAAAGCGAAATAATGTAATGTAAATTCAGTGATAAACAAATCTAGTTTGCCACATCCAATAAATCAGTAATGTTATCTCTTTTTATATTACAAAGCTTATGTCTAAGAAGTTAAGCATTAGTAACCTAATAGAATATCCTTATCTGCATGCAAATGTCAGATAATAAGGTATAGTATTGTAATTTGCCTCGAAACGATACATGATTTGTGTTTGATAATCCGAGAGAATAATGAAAGTCTTATTACAAAATGCAAATAACGTCATTCTCGTCATTGATTGAATTCTCATTCTTAAGAACTTTTTTAACCAATCATATTGTTAAGGTGTACGCTTTTGAAAATATTACCCGGAATGCATTATATTCTGAAATGGCGAATGTAAAATCTCTACATATTTTAAATATATAAATATGGAGAATTGTAAGATTGCAAATGAGAGCACTATAAACAAAAAGGCCAAAGGACCGTGATGTTTACAACTACAGGTTACAATATGTTTTTAATAAAATTGTCAATGTACGAAACAATGTGTCAAAGTACAGACCAGTAGGTCAGAGGACAAAGGTATTCACAACTACAGGGTACAATACAGTCTTCAATAATGAACAAATCTCCTACTATCATTTTAGCTATAAAAATGTTCCGTATGACAAAACGTGAAATAATTACAACTGAAAAAAAACTAACAGTTTTTACGACCACGATTAAGCTGAGTCTAATAAAATTCATGAACAATTTTAATAAAAGACCAATAATAACAAATGACAATTATCGACACCCACTGTATCAAAGGCTCTTGGCTTGGGGCATGTATACAGAATATAGTGGAGTAAGTCATGTTTGTAATCGCCGAAGCATTTCCTTCACATGTAGCAACAGTGTTATAGTACGGTCTGCTGTTAATGTTCAAACTAATATGTCAAAGTACTGACCAGTATGTCAAAATACAGTCAACTGTGTCAATTTATATTCCACTGTGTCAATTTATGTTCCACTGTGTCAAAGTATGGTCAACTATGTGAAAGTACGTTGCAGTGTGTTTAAGGACGGTCCACTGTTTCAAAGTGAGGTCTTCCTTGTCAAAATACAATCCAATGTGTCAAAAAAAAAAAAAAAAAAAAAAAAAAAAAAAAAACGGTTCGCTGGGAAAAAGTGTGGCCAACTTTGACAGATTAGGATCCGCCGTTTCAAAGTATGTTCAATTGTGTCAAATTATGGTCCACTACTTAACAGTAAGGTCAACTGCGTCAAAGAAGGGACACTGTTTCAAAGTACGATCCATTGTGTCAAAATAAAGTCCACCGTGAAAAGAAAGTTCAAATGTGTCAAAGTATGGTCCATTGTGTCAAATAAATCTTGGTCTATGATGTTACAAGTGAATTGAATAATCTCATGAAGATGTAAATTATGCTTTAATTATGTTAGTAAATATATTTTCTTCAATTGTCAAGTTTAATAAATCGAATTCTCAAAAGAATTGATACATTAATTTCAATGAAACAGTAATGCTATCGTTTACCGTTTCATATATCACTGATCAACGGTAACGAAAGTTTTACACATAGAAACAAACAAGAAAATCAATTTATCATAGCAACAATAAAGCTAAGAAATAAGTACATGGAAATCACGTTTAATAGCGATACAAAATGTCAAAAACTCACTTATGATTCGGCACGAAGACGTCAGGCAAAAGCAATTATACTATGGAAACAAGCACTTAAAAGGAAAGTAATCACATGTATTTAAACTTGTAGTAAATGTACTGATTTGTTTGAGGAAAAACAATTAAACCTGTGTGAAGATTCATTTTTGATAGGTTGTTCAGGTATCTAAGATGTGGTCAATGTTCTGCTTCTTGTACGGTACAGCCCTTTAAACTTTAGTGAGTTAAGATCTGCCTTTCGGTAGTATTGGAATGAGACCTATGTTAACAAAATCCGCCCTGATTTGTGTACGATTAATATATCAAGCCCGTCGTTAAAGTTCTGATATATAGGCCAGCTACTTGTGTAGTAGAGGTATATATTTACCCTGTATAAAACCAGTGTTAAAACTTCTGCTTCGTGTGAGGTACAGTTAATAAGCATGTGGTAAAACGTCATACAGCATGTAAGGTGCAGGTATAGACCTATGGTAAAAGTCCTGCTTCATGTGAGGTACAGTTATCAAACATGTGGTAAAACGTCATATGGCATGTGAGGTACAAGTATGACACCTGTGGTAAAAGTCCTGTTTCATGTGAGGTACAATTATTAAACATGTGGTAAAACATCATACGGCAAGTGAGGTTCAACCAAGAATCCTGTGGTAAAAGTCCTTCTTGGTTTAAGGTACAAGTATGAAACCTGTTGTAAAAGTCCTGCCTAATGAAGGAACAAGGATGAAACCTGTGGCAAAAGCCCTGCTTCATGTGAAAAGTAATATAACAAAAATACCGAACTCCAAGGGAAACAAGGGAAACGGAAAGTCCTTTATAAAATGGCAAAATCAAAAGCTCACACACATCTAACGAATGGAAAACAACTGTCATATTCCTGACTTGGTCATGCATTACCTTATGTAGAAAATGGATTAAACCTGGTTGTATACCTAGCTAAACCTATTACCTGTATGACAGTCGCATATAACCCATTATATTGACAACAATGTGTGAGCAAAACAAACAGACTTAATAGGTAAAAACGTCAAAAATTGGGGTACAACAGTCAACATTGTAATATAATCTTAATCACTATAAAAACAAATAACTGTTATAACAAAGAAATAGAAAATGGCATACAGACAAAGTACATAATCAAAAATGAAAGACAAGAACTCAAAATTTACCATAGCACAATAACAAAATTGCGGGATGTATAAGTACCGATCCACGTCATAAGTATATAATCAAATATGGATAAACGGTAAAGGTTAAAAATATACAAGGACAAAAAATGGGGAACTTTAAGATCCATCATAACAAATGGACAAAAATGGCTGTATTTCCACCTCAAAAACTACTCTTGAGTACAGACTTACCTGTCCAGTTGGAAAAGTTTAAGGCCCGGCATCCACTAGATATATAAAATTTGAATGCATTTTGTTTCAGAAAGATATAATCTTTTTTGGATTTTGATGGGAATTTTTTTTCCTTTCTGCAGAAGGTGTAAAAATAAACAAACACCTGAAATGCTTTGATACTGTGCACTCAGTTAAACCCTTTAACTCACCTATAGTTCTGTAGATACCTACTGTCTGTCTATTGTCAATGTCAATCAAGGACAATCAATACAACATAATACAGTTTTTACCTGAAAGGGAGCATCTCAAAGTTGTATCCAAACTTAGTTTATTTTTACACTTCTGCCTGAACGAAAAAAAAAAAATGCCCATCAAAATGCAAAAAGGTTTTATCTTTCTGAAACACAAAATGCACCTAAATTTTATGTATCTAGTGGATGCCAGGCTTTAAAACTTTTCCAACTGCATATGTAAGACTGTACTCAGAGTAGTTTTGAGGTGGAAATACAGCCATTTTGTCCATTTGTTGTGATGAACCTTAACACGTAATTATGATGATAAACAACGTCAGTACCTAGAATCTATACTTCAAGACTTGTGAGTTACTGTTATTAAACATGGGGTAAACAATCTGATAAATTGAATTGCGTGATAAGTCGTAGACTGTGAGTCAACAAAGTGAATCAATATGTAACAAAGAGGAAACATGCAATCTAAAAACAAAACGCTAGTCAATTATCTGTCCAATTTGAGTCATCCAGTAGATGTTTTGTAGGAAAAGAAGCACGATTAATGGATTGAAATTCTGCAATTTTGGAAGACTTTCGTTTATTGATGTAAACCTAAATCAGGCAGATAGTTTTCTTGTTAGAATTGTTTTACAATTGTCATTTCTGGGCCCTCAATAGCAAGACTTGTAGTATGGTTTTGTTCATTGTTGAAGGCCATATGGTGACCTATAGTTGCTAACTTCTTCGTTATCTTGTATCTGCTCGCCATTATTTCACAGGTAACACGGAGATATATAAAGATATTTCATTACAATATATGTCGATAGTTATTAATTTTGAACATATTCATAATTTTAAATTATATGTATTTCATATGGAATTCTAAAATATATAAATTGATCGAGAAATCCAGTAATGGATTGACCCTGCAACAATTTGTTGTTGATTTTGCACTGCAGCGTCAAGGCGTATAACAAACGACCCGAATTTTCCATGCTCACTGTTGTGAGCTCTTTTATTTTGCACATCCATGTATTGGTGTGTTTCTGGACACTGTTCTACAATTTTAAACCACCACATATATTAAACAAAGAGGGCTTTATACACCAGCAGTTGTACATCTATTAAAATGAGAAAGAGAAAACAAAGTATCTTATGGAGCAATTCTAAAATTATCAGAATGCAGAAGTTGGCCGAATTCATTTTCTGCTTCGTGTGAGGTACAGTTAATAAGCATGTGGTAAAACGTCATACAGCATGTAAGGTGCAGGTATAGACCTATGGTAAAAGTCCTGCTTCATGTGAGGTACAGTTATCAAACATGTGGTAAAACGTCATATGGCATGTGAGGTACAAGTATGACACCTGTGGTAAAAGTCCTGTTTCATGTGAGGTACAATTATTAAACATGTGGTAAAACATCATACGGCAAGTGAGGTTCAACCAAGAATCCTGTGGTAAAAGTCCTTCTTGGTGTAAGGTACAAGTATGAAACCTGTTGTAAAAGTCCTGCCTAATGAAGGGAACAAGGATGAAACCTGTGGCAAAAGCCCTGCTTCATGTGAAAAGTAATATAACAAAAATACCGAACTCCAAGGGAAACAAGGGAAACGGAAAGTCCTTTATAAAATGGCAAAATCAAAAGCTCACACACATCTAACGAATGGAAAACAACTGTCATATTCCTGACTTGGTACATGCATTACCTTATGTAGAAAATGGATTAAACCTGGTTGTATACCTAGCTAAACCTATTACCTGTATGAGAGTCGCATATAACCCATTATATTGACAACAATGTGTGAGCAAAACAAACAGACTTAATAGGTAAAACGTCAAAATTGGGGTACAACAGTCAACATTGTAATATAATCTTAATCACTATAAAACAAATAACTGTTATAACAAAGAAATAGAAAATGGCATACAGACAAAGTACATAATCAAAAATGAAAGACAAGAACTCAAAATTTACCATAGCACAATAACAAAATTGCGGGATGTATAAGTACCGATCCACGTCATAAGTATATAATCAAATATGGATAAACGGTAAAGGTTAAAATATACAAGGACAAAAATGGGAACTTTAAGATCCATCATAACAAATGGACAAAAATGGCTGTATTTCCACCTCAAAAACTACTCTTGAGTACAGACTTACCTGTCCAGTTGGAAAAGTTTAAGGCCCGGCATCCACTAGATATATAAAATTTGAATGCATTTTGTTTCAGAAAGATATAATCTTTTTGGATTTTGATGGAATTTTTTCCTTTCTGCAGAAGGTGTAAAATAAACAAACACCTGAAATGCTTTGATACTGTGCACTCAGTTAAACCCTTTAACTCACCTATAGTTCTGTAGATACCTACTGTCTGTCTATTGTCAATGTCAATCAAGGACAATCAATACAACATAATACAGTTTTTACCTGAAAGGGAGCATCTCAAAGTTGTATCCAAACTTAGTTTATTTTTACACTTCTGCCTGAACGAAAAAAAAAAAAAAAATGCCCATCAAAATGCAAAAAAAGGTTTTATCTTTCTGAAACACAAAATGCACCTAAATTTTATATATCTAGTGGATGCCAGGCTTTAAAACTTTTCCAACTGCACATGTAAGTCTGTACTCAGAGTAGTTTTTGAGGTGGAAATACAGCCATTTTTGTCCATTTGTTATGATGAACCTTAACACGTAATTATGATGATAAACAACGTCAGTACCTAGAATCTATACTTCAAGACTTGTGAGTTACTGTTATTAAACATGGGGTAAACAATCTGATAAATTGAATTGCGTGATAAGTCGTAGACTGTGAGTCAACAAAGTGAATCAATATGTAACAAAGAGGAAACATGCAATCTGAAAACAAAAACGCTAGTCAATTATCTGTCCAATTTGAGTCATCCAGTAGATGTTTTGTAGGAAAAGACGCACGATTAATGGATTGAAATTCTGCAATTTTGGAAGACTTTCGTTTATTGATGTAAACCTAAATCAGGCAGATAGTTTTCTTGTTAGAATTGTTTTACAATTGTCATTTCTGGGCCCTCAATAGCAAGACTTGTAGTATGGTTTTGTTCATTGTTGAAGGCCATATGGTGACCTATAGTTGCTAACTTCTTCGTTATCTTGTATCTGCTCGCCATTATTTCACAGGTAACACGGAGATATATAAAGATATTTCATTACAATATATGTCGATAGTTATTAATTTTGAACATATTCATAATTTTAAATTATATGTATTTCATATGGAATTCTAAAATATATAAATTGATCGAGAAAACCAGTAATGGATTGACCCTGCAACAATTTGGTGTTGATTTTGCACAGCAGCGTCAAGGCGTATAACAAACGGCCCGGAATTTTTCCATGCTCACTGTTGTGAGCTCTTTTATTTTGCACATCCATGTATTGGTGTGTTTCTGGACACTGTTCTACAATTTTAAACCACCTCATATATTAAACAAAGAGGGCTTTATACACCAGCAGTTGTACATCTATTAAAATGAGAAAGAGAAAACAAAGTATCTTATGGAGCAATTCTAAAATTATCAGAATGCAGAAGTTGGCCGAATTCATTTTCTTAAATCACTGGGCTTTAAATATTCAGCAGGTACCGACATGTCAAATCGGTACTTAGACTCTCAAGATTTGCAATGTTTTACACTTTTACTTGTATATATTTTCAGATCTAAAGTGCTTGTGCATAAGAAAACTGGCTCATCCTGCTCAAAAGTGAATTCCACCTCTTCGTTGGTGAGGAAAATACTTAGACTACGTATTTTTAACCTGTGTTTACCTGTAAAATGAATAGAATGCAGTCACACGTAACCAAAAGCTGTGCGTAAACGTAATTATGGTGTTTACGTGCAAATGTAATGGTTATCCTTGCAAATGTAATGCACTGGGAAAAAAAGATTGTTAAGTATTTAAACATCCCGCATCACGCCGCATTTGGAGTTGGAGGTACATTCTGGAATTTTATTTCCATTTTTCACGGGATAAACAACTATTTTTTACCTAACAAACACTTTCATTTTTTTTCCAAAAGCATTCATGAACAAGAAAACTGATTTTAAGGTCAATATTGTATTAAAATGTATATTGGCATGGTAAATATTCACTTTATTATTTTTTTGTTTTCAAGAAATTTATACTCAAACAATTCATTTAAAAAAAATATGCCCCCTCGCTGTCTGTCAAATAAAAAAATGAAATGTCGGTGTCTTGAGAGATTCGTCGTAATGAATTCTATTGAAAACGGTTTTCGGAGTTCGCTACTTGCTCTTAAATGCACCAAGTCACGAATAAATCGAATAGGGGAAATCTTTATGCACAGTGAACTTCAATATAATTAGATTTTCAGACAATTTGATGAAAAAAATGTACTTACTCTTATACAAATCTGTTTTTGTTAAGATGATCTTACTGGTTTCAATGGTATTACAATACATTTGACATTTCAAATGTGCTGAAATCTTTTTAAATTGCAGTTTTGGGCAGTCTTAAGGAATGTATAGTCCAGCTACAAGCTATACATTAAAGAATACGAAAGATTAAAAATCTTTTTTTTAAGAAATCAGAGGAAATTGTCCTTTCGAAGCTGTGTACAAAACCTAAGAATCTCGAATAAGTGTTCAAAACAGTGGTAAAACTGGACGTTGTTAGATCCTTATAAGAAAAACGTAGACACAGGATCTGTATTTTGATATGATTGATTTTCAGAGTAAATGGAAAAGTTGCATATAACATATTGCAGACACGACCGATATTTACAGATTACTGATACAAATTGACATATTGTATATATGATTGGTGATGGTATGGATGAGATCTGAATAAGGTTTAATCGAATAGATAATAATTAGCATAAAATAAAGACTAGAGAAAAATGGACAAAATAATTTGAAAAATATAAAATATGGGGGTGAAAGAATATGAACTAAAAAAATAAAGAAAACCCTGAGATTACGAAATTACTAAATGATATTGAAAATGACCTAAACAAATAACACCTTATCCCATCTAAACCCTCTTTGAATTTTCCGTTCTGATAAGTTGCACCAAAATACTAACACCCTGTCATTAGAATCTTCTTTTTGCAGATTACAACTTTATAAACTTTGATATGAGTTTAAGTTTTGTAAGAAGTGACTTTTGCTATTGAATGATCTCGGGAAAACTTCGAAATGATTTGTTTTCACACATCAGGCAACTAATAAGCATGAAAGAAATTTGTTTTCAAGTAAACTATCATGTTTGACATATATTAGAGAATTCCTTTTTGACCAAGCATAATATGCCTTGGAGGTTCGACCAGTTTTACATACACACAAACCTGTTCTTTGTCTTTCTAAACTATCATCTTAAAAGTAAAACACACATGTTAAAAACCTACACAGTCCACATGGTCCAGGTACCAACTTACTCAATCAAGACACATATACTGTTATGTGTCTTTACTAGATTTTAAGAGAAATAATAGTTTATATCTTATATAAACAATAACCCAATAAAAAGTTAAACAAATTAAAAAGTAGAGGCCTAGTATATTTAAGCGATGAGTATTGTCTACATTAACATCTTTCTATTGACGGTTAAAGTTAAAATTCAGACATTGGTAGTTAAGGGCCATTAAGGACAAGGACCTTTTCCAATATAGCTTAGACAAAATATTTCAAAATAAAATCCTTTTACCTACCCACATATCTTTTTTCTTGCAACGATGCAGGAAACAAGTTTATATTTTGTTTTGATCTTATCTAATGTCAATTGAGGATGTTTATGATCGTACAGTAATTACATTGTATTTTTTTCACATAGCGATCCGCACTCTGATTTGTACATCAGATTTTCCTATTTCATTAATAAGATGATATTTTTTGTCAGTTATGTAATTAAATATCCTTCATTTTCGTCTGTGACGATTGTAGCCACCATCTGACCTTTCTTTCACATTCTTAAGAGATTAATGTTATCTTAAAAGATGACAAGAAATTATCAACGCTTTCAATGTGTTTCCCTTATAATCAATATAAGAAATTATTATACAATCAGAAACATACAAAGAAGACGTAGTATGATATTGTATCAAATCTTTCTCGTCGATTTCTTTGTAAAATTAAAATGCAATATTTACCGATATTTTTATTGGTCGTCCATTATAAACACATTTATGTACCGAAAAAGTAGATCATCGCAGATGAGTAAATAACATTGCTTTTTGACCGATGTTGTTCTACATGCTACATTCTAAAAGTTTGGTACGTACTAAAGAGGTTCCGAGAAAACCACATTTTCACGCAAGCAAACAAGAGATAAACAAGATGGCGGTAATAGACAGTGCGTCCTTACTGCAGGCATCAGATATGCAGAAATTGGACGAAGTATCATCAATGTTGCTTAAGTATTTGAAACTATATCATGAAAAGGTTATTGAAAATTATTGAGAAATTATGTCCCTCGCAGTATATCAATATAGCATTCGACTAGCAAGCTCCTTTTATTTTTGTAAGTTTTTTTTTTTTTTTTGTTTAATCGAAAGACAGTCATATTTTAAATTCATAAGAGCACGCGAAAAAAAATTTAATGTTTATAACTACTCGGGGGGGAACGTGATTTGAGTAATTTTAATTGTTTAGACACTTACATCTCACACTGCGGTATTGACAGGGAGTCAGAAAATATAAACGAACCTAAACATGGATGAGTTTTATAGATAATTGATTTTTTCTACTAAATCAGATGCTCGTGTCTTCCACTACTCATCCGTTTTTTTTTTTTTTTTTTTGTGGGTGCCAAAAACAAAGCGGGGATTGTCGGTCCACTTCCTCCGTTTAAATAAAAAGTTAAGTATATGATTGCCGAATAACTCGTTTTCTATTCTTCGAGTCTAAGTAGCAATACTCGTGTTTTTAAATAGTAGAAACATGAAACGTTTTAAGGCAATATGCATGTTTTGACTGAGAAGTACCTTGAACATAACCAGTGTTTTGTATTTTGAACGTAACCATTGTTTCGTATTTTGAACATAACCATTGTTTCGTATTTTGAACATAACCATTGTTCCGTATTTTGAACTTTACAATTGTTTTATGTTTAGAAAAGGAACTATTTTGAGCAAGACCCTTATTTCATATTAGACTATTAACTATTTTCAGCTTGATTTAGTCTGGAAACTTTTTTGAGCTTGATTATTTTTCAAGTGTATGCTTGGAACTATATTGAGCTTGATATTTTATTCAGTATAGACGGAACCATTTTCAGCTAGACATTAGACAATATATATTGCAATATTCATTCAGTTATAGTTTGAGATTTACTAAACTTTTTCTAAATTCGATAAATTAAAATTTGTTTAGCCTTTACGTCAACAATTAATTCACATTGCTATGAAACTACATAACATGCATGAAAATAAAAACTGATGATGAAAATAAATGTGCTGATAGGATGTAATTACATATTTTGTCATTAATAAACTCAACCTTGAAACGAAAAAGTGTGAATATTCTAAGAGGCAAATTTTATGCGACTGTCATACAAGTGAGAGGTTAAGCTAGCTATAAAACCAGGTTTAAACCACCATTTTCTACATAAGGAAATGCCTGTACCAAGTCAGGAATATGACAGTTGATTGCCATTCTTTTGATGTATTTGAGCTTTTTGTTTTGCCATTTGATGGGGGACTTTCCGTTTTGAATTTTCCTTGGAGTTTGGTACTTTTGTTACTTTACTTTTGATGAATGTTTGATAGAGTAATATGTATGACCAAATTGAGGATTCAACGAGATTTAAACGTGATGAATAGCACTAATGATATATATCATTACAATTTATACAAATTGCTTAATTTTGCTATATATTTGAGAAATTTCAATAACGGCCTTTTATGTTTGCCTATTTTTAAAAATATTTTTGCAAGGGCATACATGTACATTGTTAACACTTTTTGAGGGTCTGGATTGGGTTTACAGAATAGACAAAAAGGATAAAATAAATGCAGAAAAAAGAATAGAGGAAAAATAGGCATAAAGAATACAGAGTAGTTGGGTGATAAATTATAAGTCATAGAGAAAAAGGGAAAAAATAAATAAAGAACAGAGAAAAATGGCTTTACAAATTATAGAATAAAGAAATGAAAGACACCCCGTCCAGACCCTTTGCCGTTCAGAGCTTGCAATATACGATATTTTGTGTTGTAAATAGTTATAAAACGACTGACTTCCACTACTTGCAATATCCAGCGAGCACAACGCCACCTGATGATAAAATACTATACAATGACCGTGTCTCTAAAAACAACCTTACATTGTTTGCTTTACGGATCATTACCAGATGCTATGTTGCAGACTTTCAGTTAATTAAGACAAAACAAGTATTTTAATTATATACCTTCACAATTCATTTTTTTTGAGACAAGTTATATTTTTCTTAAATATGACTCAGTTTTATAGCTTGGGGTATTTGTTTTCCTGATATTTGTATCAAAACATATTTTTCTCTTGAGTAATCATCCATTCGGCAAAGATTGTCTGACTCCGCTACCGTACATGGGTGTACTTGTTCCTGTTATATAATACACGTGGCTATATTGCTCATCCACGTGTACATTCAAGTGTATTAGTTTATTTATTTTAATAAACATTTACCATTGGTCCGAATTGGACCTTTAACTTATGTTAAAATTTGAGTTTAAAGTTGATACTTATGCTGTTCAAATTTCAAAAGCGGGAATAGTTTTCTTTGTTTATCAAACTACAGTATATAATCATTCGAAGCTCAGTTTTCAGTGCTGCTAAAAACAACTATTTGTATGGAGAATGCATATTTTTTTCATTTATTTGTATACTGACCGTTTCTGTTTTGTCTTTGTAGATATTTCAACATGGCAGCGGCCAGTGCAGATGTCATATGTGACGAACTCTTCCTCTGTATGTTTGTTTAGTAAATTTAATAAATTTAGCTGCACAACTGGCGAGCTGATACCATAATGATGTGGTGTTTTTGTTTTATGTACTTGCCTCAATGTTGTGGCTTAAGGATTAAATACTTTATGTTCGGTTGAGGAACGATTGAAAACAAATAATCTTAGTACCGAGGTTTGCAGAATGGAGTATCAATAAGGTACAGAACCACCAATTCGGGCAAGTACAGGAATAAGATACCAGACAGAAGTCCATATATTTACACAATAATTCCTACGAACAGAGCTGTTAATTTTAAAATATGTAAAGTACTTGTTTGAACTTTTGCAAGAACAGGTGCGCTCTGAATGCACTTTAAGGTTAACTTTGATTTACCAATACAATCGTTTACGGCTATTATCGATATGTCACATAGCCTTTACTCGCTGAAGGTCATTGAAATAAAACCTGTTTAAATGCAAAACTTTTATAACACAGTAAATATCATAAAATATATTTTAGATAGTACATATCCGTTAGTTGCTATGACAACAACTTAAGATAATTGGTTTGTATTGTGCACCTTAGACAGTTTGAAAATTCTTTAAAATTTTTTTTATCCGACGAAATATTCTCGGATATTAAACAACCAGACATTTATTTTCAAACTTCATTTGACACCTTTAGGATCTGGAGAGGTTTTACCAGATATATAGAGAATTATAGGAAAAAAAGAAAAGTGAAGTATGGGTAAACAAATAATAGAGTAGAGAATTACGGTTAGTAATAAAAAAAAAAAGTAAAAATTTAATAAACGTAAAAAACGACTTTTGTGCCAAAATATGAAGAATAGAAAATCACGGTCCAAAATAAAAATATATGGCCTAAGTAATTACAGAATAAAGCAAGGAAGAACCCCCTCACAGACCCTTCTCCATCAGGGATCAAATCTGTTGATCGTAATTGATTTTTCCTTATAAAATTCTAACGTAACATCAATTCTCTGAAAAGATTGGCAATAGCTAGCAGAGTATGAGTAGAGTATTTTTTATTTTTTAAAATTTTTCAATACAATATACGTACTTGTAAAGTACAAATTCACATATAATTCGTCTACTGAATGGACATAATACAAGTTATGTTCGTGACACATTTTCACCATCGCTGCTCTTGTATTGTCTGACGATTTATGTGTTTATGACTTTCCTGTTTCAACATAATTATCTTTATAGTAATTTATACGTATGTAAACAATGTATACAACTCAAAGAAAATTTTGCAACACGTCCATTATATCTAACAGTGCATGTAGTTTGTGTGTATTGCTTGTGCAAATAGTCTCTCCTTTAATCATTTGAAGACATGCATTGGGATTGTGATAGCCTTTTCTACTTAAGGATGTTCGCTCCTCTTGTTTTTTTAAATTTTGTCAGATATTTGGAATCCTCTGGTTTTATCCATGTCGTGCCATTAAAACATTTTGCCCGCAAACCTTTACTTTTCTTTACATATTTTTATAACATATAGTTTAAAAGCCATATTTGAAAATCTGATCAAATCCTTGTTATTTTTCATAGTTTTGAATGAAAAAGGTGCCAGAAAAAAAACAACTTTTAATAGAAAATGCAAACACACTCAATCTTTTTATTGACAAAAATCAACTAGATGTTTAGCTTCTTTGATAATTCTCATAAGAATGTTTTTTTTTAAATTTATGTCGTGCCGTTAAAACATTTTGCCTGCAAACCTTTACTTTTCTTTACATATTTTTATAACATATAATTTAAAAAGCCATATTTGAAAATCTTATCAAATCCTTGTTATTTTTTAATAGTTTTTGAAAGACAAAAGGTGCCAGAAAAAAAAAGAACCTTTTAATAGAAAATGCAAACACACTCAATCTTTTTATTGACAAAAATCAACTAGATGTTTAGCTTCTTTGATAATTCTCATAAGAATCTTTTTTAAAATTTATTCAAGGTTAGAAAATGAAGCACCTGTAAAACTACAATGACAATTGAAGGCATGAGGTTATCAGATAGACCAATGTTTGAAGGAAATGTTTTTGACAAAGCGATCGATATTCCACATATGTGAACTTTCTTGCCTGTTTATGTGTCAGACTTGGTCGGGGTAAAGGGAGTCAACCATTATTACATTATTAACGTACCTGCAAAAAAAAACCTGACTTTGGTGATAATTGGTGATCATTGATGATATGGAATGCAAAATGATCTAGAAGGGTGAAATTTGCAGACACCAACACAACGTTCATTCACAACTGGATACGTCTTTGCATCTAGGTACTTAGTATGACGCCAAATAGTACCAGAATATTCAAAATTTGATATTTCAAAAGTGCACAATAAAATGCATTTGCAAATTAACGAGAAAGAACTGTAGATATTTCAACATGGCAGCGGCCAGTGCAGATGTCATATGTGACGAGCTCTTTCTCTGTATGTTTGTTTAGTAAATTTAATAAATTTAGCTGCACAACTGGCGAGCTGATACGATAATGATATGGTGTTTTTGTTTTATGTACTTGCCTCAATGTTGTGGCTTAAGGATTAAATACTTTATGTTCGGTTGAGGAACGATTGAAAACATAAATAATCTTAGTACCGAGGTTTGCAGAATGGAGTATCAATAAGGTACAGAACCACCAATTCGGGCAAGTACAGGAATAAGATACCAGACAGAAGTACATATATTTACACAATAATTCCTACGAACAGAGCTGTTAGTTTTAAAATATGTAAAGTACTTGTTTGAACTTTTGCAAGAACAGGTGCGCTCTGAATGCACTTTAAGGTTAACTTTGATTTACCAATTCAATCGTTTACGGCTATTATCGATATGTCACATAGCCTTTACTCGCTGAAGGTCATTGAAATAAAACCTGTTTAAATGCAACACTTTTATAACACAGTAAATATCATAAAATATATTTTAGATAGTACATATCCGTTAGTTGCTATGACAACAACTTAAGATAATTGGTTTGTATTGTGCACCTTAGACAGTTTGAAAATTCTTTAAAAAAATTTGTTATCCGACGAAATATTCTCGGATATTAAACAACCAGACATTTATTTTCAAACTTCATTTGACACCTTTAGGATCTGGAGAGGTTTTACCAGATATATAGAGAATTATAGGAAAAAGAAAAGTGAAGTATGGGTAAACAAATAATAGAGTAGAGAATTACGGTTAGTAATAAAAAAAAAAAGTAAAAATTTAATAAACGTAAAAACGACTTTTGTGCCAAAATATGAAGAATAGAAAATCACGGTCCAAAATAAAAATATATGGCCTAAGTAATTACAGAATAAAGCAAGGAAGAACCCCCTCACAGACCCTTCTCCATCAGGGATCAAATCTGTTGATCGTAATTGATTTTCCTTATAAAATTCTAACGTAACATCAATTCTCTGAAAAGATTGGCAATAGCTAGCAGAGTATGAGTAGAGTATTTTTAATTTTTTAAAATTTTTCAATACAATATACGTACTTGTAAAGTACAAATTCACATATAATTCGTCTACTGAATGGACATAATACAAGTTATGTTCGTGACACATTTTCACCATCGCTGCTCTTTGTATTGTCTGACGATTTATGTGTTTATGACTTTCCTGTTTCAACATAATTATCTTTATAGTAATTTATACGTATGTAAACAATGTATACAACTCAAAGAAAATTTTGCAACACGTCCATTATATCTAACAGTGCATGTAGTTTGTGTGTATTGCTTGTGCAAATAGTCTCTCCTTTAATCATTTGAAGACATGCATTGGGATTGTGATAGCCTTTTCTACTTAAGGATGTTCGCTCCTCTTGTTTTTTTTAATTTTTGTCAGATATTTGGAATCCTCTGGTTTTATCCATGTCGTGCCATTAAAACATTTTGCCCGCAAACCTTTACTTTTCTTTACATATTTTTATAACATATAGTTTAAAAAGCCATATTTGAAAATCTTATCAAATCCTTGTTATTTTTTCATAGTTTTTGAAAGAAAAAAGGTGCCAGAAAAAAAAAAAACCTTTTAATAGAAAATGCAAACACACTCAATCTTTTTATTGACAAAAATCAACTAGATGTTTAGCTTCTTTGATAATTCTCATAAGAATTTTTTTTTTAAATTTATGTCGTGCCGTTAAAACATTTTGCCTGCAAACCTTTACTTTTCTTTACATATTTTTATAACATATAATTTAAAAAGCCATATTTGAAAATCTTATCAAATCCTTGGTTTTGAAAGAAAAAAAGAAAAAAAAAAAAACTTTAATAGAAAATGCAAACACACTCAATCTTTTTATTGACAAAAATCAACTAGATGTTTAGCTTCTTTGATAATTCTCATAAGAATCTTTTTTTTTTTAATTTATTCAAGGTTAGAAAATGAAGCACCTGTAAAACTACAATGACAATTGAAGGCATGAGGTTATCAGATAGACCAATGTTTGAAGGAAATGTTTTTGACAAAGCGATCGATATTCCACATATGTGAACTTTCTTGCCTGTTTATGTGTCAGACTTGGTCGGGGTAAAGGGAGTCAACCATTATTACATTATTAACGTACCTGGAAAAAAACCTGACTTTGGTGATAATTGGTGATCATTGATGATATGGAATGCAAAATGATCTAGAAGGGTGAAATTTGCAGACAACACAACGTTCATTCACAACTGGATACGTCTTTGCATCTAGGTACTTAGTATGACGCCAAATAGTACCAGAATATTCAAAATTTGATATTTCAAAAGTGCACAATAAAATGCATTTGCAAATTAACGAGAAAGAACTTGATGAATGCATCAGTAGATATGCTGATGCAGAAATAACCTGTACAATCTAAACTCTATCTCTTTCAGTTAGAGCTCTGTGTTTTCGGTAAAAATGCGGCAAAATCGGTCTAATAGATAAACAGTGATTGATGAATCGATGAGTGTTAAACGCCTCGTCAACACGAAAGACATTTCGTCGTGTGAATCCTATAATGATGCATTTCCCATATGGTAATAGTGGTAAAAGTTTAAATCAAAGTTTAAAAGCTCAATATTATAAATATTTGACTGAGACATAAAGTTATATAGGAATCGAATTTACGTACATGAATAGTTACTCTTTGTTCAATTGTTTTTTTTAATAGACAAGCAAATTAGATGAATAAAGCACCCCCATTTTTGGAGATAAAACATTTCATTACAAACAATGTAGTTTTAGAAATTTATCCCTATTTTTACATTTAAGATAGATCATGGAATTTTTAATCTGTAATATTTACAATTCTGTACTGCTGGATTTACTAAGAATTGCTCATAGAATGCAAACCATTTAATCATAGTACTACTAAGATAATTTAGATAACAATTATTTAACAGCAAATATACATGAGAAATAACTGAGATAGAACACTATAAAATATTTTTCTATGAACTAACTACATGAATAAGCTATTATATTCCAATGGGAGTGTTGAGATAGAACAGTGTAGTTCTTACAAAAACTCGTAGAGTGTAGACAACTCGTATTATAGTTGTATAGGGAGAAAGACCATTGCAATTGGGTCTCAAATATATAGCTTTTTGTTTATCAAAAGTGGATATATAACACAATACGATTCACACGACGATTTGTCGCAGGTGAAATTTGATTGTCAGCATAGTATCTATATAAACAACAAGCAGTTAACAACTGAGCTGCAACAAGGACGAATTGATTGTCCTTGTCCCACGATTGATATCCAATATTATATTTATGCCTCTATGGGTTTTACTGTCATTTTTATACAGAAGCCTTCGGTTGAAACTGATTAATTTGATATTTTGTAACGTCGACATTTAACATGTGTATCGACAGAATATACTACATAAAGTGAATGCAATATTAAAATATGCATAATTTACAACACTTTTTATCAATTGTCTTTGATGTCATCCTTTGTGAATAATTTCATATTTAATACTGATCAATATGATGTAAAAAATCCAAATGTTATCTGCCATGATTGAAGATTTATGAAAAACGATAAAGGCAACAGTAGTATACCGGTGTTCAAAAGTCATAAATCGATTGAGAGAAAACAAATCTAGGTTACAAACTAAAACCGAAGGGAAACACACCAGCTATAAGATGAAAACAAGTGGACAGCAGGAACTCGACTGTCTAAGTAAACGGGGAATTATGTGTTACCCCGTCACATTTGTTATGTCCCTGAACCAATTCAGTAGCCTATAATTTAGTAGTTGTCAATGGATGCTGTCTTTCATTTTGTTTTTCGTTCATTGTTTAATTATAGATAAAGAAAACTTTCAATCCTATTCTATACAGGTCGAGTCGAACACAGCTCGCCACTAGAGAGGTTCAGACTAAAAATGTTACATTTGATTTATACGGTGTGTACTGATAACTTTTAATTTGTACTGTATGTACTGAAACATTTCATTTATATTGTGCATCCTGATAACATTTGATTTCTACGTGTGTCCTGATAACATTTGATCTTTACGGTCTGTCCTGGTAACTTTTAATTTGTACAGTGGGTACTGATAAATTTTGATTTGTTCTGTGTGTCCTGATAACATTTGATTTGTACGGTGTGTCTTCATAACATTTGATTTGTAGGTTTTGTCCTGATAATATATGATTTGAACGGTGTGTCTTTAAAACATTTGATTTGTATGGTACGTCCTGATAACATTTGATTGGTAAGATTTGTCCTGATAACATTTAATCTTTACGGTGCCGGTATGTCCTGATAACTTTTGATTTGTACTGCGTGTCTGCATAAAATTTTATTTGTTTTTGTGCATCCTGATTACATTTTATTTGCATTGTTCATCTTGACAACGTTGATTTGTGCGGTGTTTCTTCATAATATATTATTTCTACAGTGTCTATTGGTAACATTTAATTTCTATATGGAGTGTTATGATAACATTTGATTGGTACGATGTGTACTGCTAGCATTGTATGTGTATGATATTTTCATAACATTCGATTTGTATACGTGATTTCCTGATAACATTTGATTGGTATAAATAATCGGAAAATACTTCATTCGTATGGTGGACCTTGATAACATTTTGATGTGTACGATGATTTTTTTTTTAAATACAATTTGATTTGTTCAGTAAACCTTCATATTAATTGAGTTCAGTTGTGTTCTTTAAATTTTTATTCAAAATATTCAAAATTGAGACAAATTTGATTGGTAAGTCGTTTAAAAAGAAATGTATAAAAATAAAATACTAAATAGACATATGACGGATAATGAGTGTTTTACAGGTGCCATACTTTTAAGTTGGACAGGACCAAACAGACATTTCTTGTACACAAACCCACGTGCATAAAGACAAACGTGTGCTGGGTCACAACATTCAGTTTCGTCACGACAGTCATTCCAGTAATCTGAACAGCATTTATTTTTAGGTCCACATATATAATTGCGCTCACAGTGGTAGTTGTATAAACATGGACTAAGGATGGAACTTTTTTCACAACGAGGCTCGGTTCCCGGATGTTTCAATGAACAACTGTTACTGCAACATTCTGAGTTTGAAAAGCAACCTTCATTACTCCATTTACATCCAGAAGCTGAAAAAGATATCCACAACAATGATTAATGAACTAATAACGACAGTTTGAAAAGCAGATTAATAATATAAGGTTAAAAATGATTTATAAAAAGAAATATAGAGTAATAGCAACTATCTTTACCGAGCGGAGCAGGAACGACTTGCCCTTTCGGAGTTTCTTAAGTCCACATTCGGTTATCGACGGGGTTCGTTTTGTTCAATCTTTAGTGTTCTGTGTATTTTTTTTTTTTCTAAACGGTCGTTTGTCTATTCTTTGTTTTCTTTTAGTAATGGGGTTTTTGAAAACCATTTTACCATGAAACATCTACACAGAAAGTAAATATTTACTAAATGTTAATATGTTTTAGTATTTGCTTACATAGAAACAAATACTATCAAGAAAAACTTACATACTGTGTCTACTGATAAAGATTTCATACCTGATAAAACATCGACAAAACATAATATGACTAGCACCATCCAAATATAATCCTCAGTCACCATAGTCAAACATAATGATCACGTGACTCTGTAAAGAACATAACATAAATTAGATGATAATAACTATAAATGAATATTACTCAGGTACCGTAGTCAAACAAAATGATCGCGTGTATCATATCACAATGAATTTCACTATCCAAACACAATTCAGTCATCACAGTCAAACGAAATAATGACGAGAGTGTACAGAAATAACAAAACTAATATGACTTTAACCATACAAGTATAATCATTAGACATGGTAGTCAAACATAATGATCACATGACTTTGTTCGGTTACCATAGCCAAACATAAATAACCACGTGATTATGAGGAAACTAACATAAACAAGTTTAACCTTTCTAAAAGATGCGGAATGTTTCTCAGTATCCTCTATAATTATGTCGACACGAAGCAATAGTTGTTGACCGGGTCTCAAATACCCATACTGTTATTGTATTCCTTAAAACCTTCTCCTCTCCGGGACATGTCTTCTGATTCTAACCAATATTATACCTTAGCCACATCATAGTGCAACCAATCCGAACCGATAATTGTTAAGTAATAATTTTAGGATGATGTGATTCTGAATATCGAACAAACTTAACAGCTTCGCACCGTGACATGCGTGATGTGAAGCAATTATGTTACTATCACAATATATAATTATGCATAGCCCTACATCACGATAGTCAAACTAAATTATCACATGAATGTTAGAAAAATCACATTTAATATATATATAACCACATATTCATATAAAGAGTTAAATATAACTATAATCATTTTCTTCAATAACACATTATTTGCTGGCTTTCCGCCTTGTACAAATTTTCTGAATCATATCCACTCGCTTAGCATATGAATGTTTCATTTGATAATTTCATAGTTTTCCCTATTGGGTTTACTTTATGAAACAGTCGAGTCTATACTTCTATATTTTGTTGACCAGTATATTTAACGTAAATACAGTTTTTTCTCTCTAAAATTTACATATTATTCAACATTTTCAAACGTGTCCTCTCTTTTGGTAGGCAATCAGGGTTGTTTCACTTCAAATTAATGGAACCAATTCTTCTGTACTTTCTCATTTTGATTTAATTGACAACGTCTTGATATTTTTATATAGCTGAAGGAAATGGATTAACGGAAGCAAATAATGTTTAAGGCTAACGAAGACTTAAATTGAAAAATAATAAAGGGAAGTTTCTAATAAAAGAACTTAATTAAAATCGACGATCTTAGGATACAATTAATTACAAATGATAGGAAATCCAGTTAGAATCGATGATCTTAGGATGCAATTAATAACAAATAATAGGACATCACATAAAAACACCAATTAATCATAATTCATAGCATTGCATTAGGTTAAATTATTTAATAATTGATTGCTGCCTGCTTACCGTCAAGTGGAAATCAATTCATGCATATTTAAGACGAGAAAATTTTCACAATTTTATTACAATTCTGCAAGGTTGGACGACAAGGATGAAAGCCGGGAAATTAACACTGCCGTTTGATAATAATAGTTTGTTGTATAGGGGCATATATTTTAGACCTTAGAGTTTTTGCAAGCGTATTTTGACGTGCAGTAAGCGTGGATCTATGTCTACAAGGTTCTAACGTCCCCATTTTGACCAGACGTGGCTGCCAATTTAAACATCCCGAATAGCCAAACGGACGGGTTTTTATTACCGATCGAAAATTACCATGGTGACCATATTTTTTTTACCCAGTTACCATAAAGGTATTTAAAATTAATGCAGCAATGGCATGTACGTTAAAATAAACAAGTGTTTTGATGACACAATTTTGTCAATAAAACGGAACTATGAACAACTGTCATACAAGTGAGAGGTTAAGCAAACCAGAGTTAACCCATAATTTTTAGGAAAATGCCTGTACCAAGTCAGGAATATGAAAGTTGTATTCTAATCATTCCGTTTGTCGAGCATTTTATTTTGTCCGGGTGTATAGACCTTTTTTTTAATTTCATTGGAGTTCTGTATTTTGTTAAAACCATTTTGAGTAAAATTAATCATTTGAAGTTTCCTGCGTCATAGTATTTAGATGGAAACGTTTCAAACAAATCGCTAACACAATGATAATACCATCGCACGAAGTTTCTCTCTCTCATTTAAACATCCAATGACCATTCTATAACTACTAATTCTTCTTTATAATTTACTTGTATATTGAACTTTTCCTGAGTATAATCATCATTTTTCAGGATTCCTTCAGATAATGTTATAATGATTAAAAATTGATTATTAAGTCGTCTGTACTGTTATGATAACGCAGCCGTAAAGAGAACAATAAAAATCATTCAGTTATTACAGGAAAACTCAATAATGGTGATTTATACTGTTCTAAACAGGAAATTAATAATAAGCTATTGGTGGGTAATTCTGTAATTCTATCAACCTGAGGAGAATGTTTTATGAAATTTGCATGATGAGGCTTGCTAGGTGGTTCTTCATTTATTTATTGTTTAACATTTTAAACAGTGTTTTTCTTCATTCTTTATTCATTTTAACTATTATATATTTCATATTAAACCACCCCATTATTCTCTATTCTGTTTTTGGATCTATTGTTTAACATTTTAAACATTATTCTCTATTCTGTAAACCCCAACTCCACCCTCTTGCATGGCGTGCTTATGTCTATGAAAATATTGTGATATGCGATCACGTAAAACGTATCAACTGATATGCGTAAAATCAGACAAATTTATCAACATTATAGTTAAGATAATATAAATATTTTTTTTTTCTTGATCAAATCATGTAACTTTAAGCTGTTACTTTTATTACACGAATGTAAATAGTAGTTTTGAATTGATATGTATGAATAAATAATTTTAAACCTTGAAAAGTAAAATTGGCATTTGTAATAAGCAAAATTTTTTCCAAAGCATTTAAAATTGATTGTTATGACTTTTGGCGAAAGTTCAATTATTGAAAAAGAATTATATATTAACAGTACTGCAGCAGTATTAAATGGGTATTTTATTTTTTGAATAATTTGTTATTAATTTGTCGAAAATTATAAAAGTTAATGACGAAATATAAGGATAACAAAACAAAATAGTAACATAAAGTGAAAGCCTTGTTTCAAATGATTTTTGCTAGTATTTCCACAGGAGTAGGAAATTTTACCCAATGAAACCAAGATTTTCACTAGTAAGATAAATTACGAGAACAAGGAATTGAACAAGGTTTTGAAAAGTTCGATTGCTCTGTGTAAATTGTCTCTGGATGAAAGGACAAACCTCGTACATTTGTTATGAACACATTTTGATTCAAAAGACGAATTGCTATCTCACTGATCCGGCTTTAATTGTAGTTAATAACTTATTGTGGTCTATTTAACTTAACGTCCAGTGGCAAATATTCCATGCATATTAAGCATGATAGAAAAGTCAACTGTTTAACAATTTTCGATTTACCTTATCAAGTAATGTCTGAATTAATTTAGTAGCGATATATAATGTATATGACAACATCCTTCACAAAAAGAAGGGAGCTCCTTTTTTAATAGATATAAGATGTGGTATGAGTGCCACTGAGACAACTCTCCATCCAAGTCGCAATTCGTAAAAGTAAACCATTATAGGTCAAAGTACGGCCTTCAACACGGAGCATTGGCTCACACCGAACAGCAAGCCATAAAGGACCCCAAAAATGACTAGTGTAAAACCATTCAAACAAGAAAACCAACAGTCTAATATATATAAAAATCGAGAAACACTTTTTTAAGGAGTAAATAAATAAATAAATAAAAGGTTTCAACCTAAACGCTTTAATAAGACTGACGAGACATATTTATTTTGTTATGCTTTTGTACAGCTAAGCTGTTTGTCAAAGAAGGACCTTCATTTCCCGCTCCGTTGTCACTGTATTATTACCAAGTTCCAGTTTTAGTACAGTTTTTTTTTAAATAATTCATAGAAACGAACAAGATGTCTAGAATTACTAAAAAATCTGAATTATTTATTACTTTGGTGTCGGATTCATTTAATGAAATGGAATATTTTACCACTACAGATACAGCTGTACCAAATTACAAATGACTTTCATACCAGATAATAGTTGACTTATGTTTATTAGGTAAACCAATATCTCTATCGACCAGTTTTGAATTTTAATACATTTTGTAATCAATAAGTTCGTAAAATTTTCAATAATGTATGAATGTGTGTGTGATTTAATTCAAAGAAGTTTCTCATTGTTGAAGGCCGGACAGTTACCTATATAGCTTATATCCACATCATTTGAACTTTTGTGGATTGTTGCCTCATTGGCATTCATACCACATCTCCTTAGGTTATAACGGCCTGATTTATTCTAAAAGCAATAAACAAAAAAAAAAATATAAAACAGACATCAATCAACGACAACCAATGATTTATAGGCCCATGACTTGAGAATGAGCGGGTGTTCATCATGTTTCGGAGCGGCCAATCCTCCCCTAACCCACTATAAAACAGACATCAATCAACGACAACCAATGATTTATCGGCCCATGACTTTAGAATGAGCGGGTGTTCATCATGTTTCGGAGCGGCCAATCCTCCCCTAACCCACGACAGTAGTGTAACAGCACATCATAAAAACAAACTGGGTCAAAATTTGTTCAGAAGCTGCTATGCGAGTATCAATGAAGCTGTTCAATCACTCGATATGTATAGATACAGGAGATTTTACCATAGTATGACTGTTGAAAATGTTGCCTGAAGTCGTATCTTGTTTAAACAGAATTGAAAATAATTAATTGGGTACTAAGCTAAAAAAAATCGAAGGTATAATATTACTTAAAGCAGAAACGGGGGAAATCTTAAGGTGTAAATCGATCGAACAAAATAATTCCGCAATCATATCACTGACTTTGTCACAACATTTTAGTGACAAGCGGTGCTGTTATATTAGGTTTTTCTGAAGTGATTTGAGGGTGTGGATGGGGATCCTTCATTTCTGTATTCTTTAATTTTTGAGAGAATTTTTCTTTATCTTCAAACATAACGCTAATTCTGTAAAAATCTCATGAAAATAATTTTACTATTAGATATATTTGTTATTACATGATTTATTTATTCTGTACATGTTTCATTTTTGTAATCAGTATTTTTTTTTTTTACCAAATTCTTTAATTTTCACAGTTATTCTTTTTTCTTATGAACCCCATTACTAGTATTCTCTTTTCTTTATTTTTTAGTTTATTTTTCTCTATTCATTATTTTTAGCTCTTTTTATTCTATTCTGTAAACCCCATCTAGACTCTTTTATGGTCTGTCTGTGCCTCTTTTCACAATTCTATCAGTTGTTTACACTTGATTCCCTGACAGTGTTATTGACAATATTGATTGGAGTGATTCACTGCTGCTTTCGTCGTATTTTTTGTTTATTTTATTAGCAGCGATTTTTCCAATACAAACACCAAATAATTACATAAAAGCACAATCCTTAGAGTCACGCTATATGAAGTATAGATCAATCATCGATGGTGTCACAGACAGGAAAGCATGAGTTCCGCATTATAAAACATGTTGCAGTAAAATGTTTCAAACGAAGGAAGGAGTGAGTTACGCTTTATAAAGTATATAACAATATTTCTTAAACAGGAACAGAGAAGCCATATAAAGTGTGATGCAATAATTATACACACATGCAAGCGTCAGTTTTACATCATAAAAGTATATTGCAATGAAATATTTTATTCACAGGCAAGCGTGAGTTTTCCATAATTAAAGTATATTGCACTTACAAAATTATACAAACGGGAAAATGTGAATCACTTTATATCAAGTATATTACGATAAAATATTCTACACACAGGAAAGCGTGAGTATTGGGTAAATTTCAAAACAAAATAACACACACAGAAGCGGAAATCATGCGAAATTGAGTAATGAGAAACAACAAAAAAGGGACACAAACAAAAAAGGAATCACGCTATATGAGTATTTTGCTCTATACATTATAATTAGGATATCTTAACTTGATCTATTGATTGATTGTTAGTTACCTAACATCCAGTGGCAAATATTCAATGCATATTTAGGACGAGAACAAGTGAACTATAAATACAATAGGTAGGTCCTGTAATAGAGGTCGTCCGGGATGAAGGTTTTGGAAATTTAGACTGTCACTTGAAATGAGTTTATATTAGACAGGCACAGATATTTTGCCTTGTAACAGGACACATACGGACGGACCACTCGATGAGTTGTCCCAGAGATTCTTAACGTACCGAGAGCGTGACACTCTCTCTATGCGGGGTTTCGGATATAACGTCCCTATTCTGACCGAATGTGGCTGCGTACTTGTACATCCCGAACAGCCAAACAGACGCCCAACTTTGGCAAGGGTTTTACTGCCGGTAAGAAGAAGACCTGTGGTGAACATATTTCTATTCCCCAGTCACCCTTGGCGGGTTAACAGGATCTATTTACTCTTCATGCTTATTGGTCAAGTAAAGACAAAGGTAGATGAATTTGTTAATTTTAATTCCCCTTTTGTTAATAAAATTCATCACGTGTTCAGTTATTTAAGACATCTCTTTGGGTTTGAACGGTCCTGATGAAGGTAAACATGAGCAACACGACGGGTACTACATGTAGAGCAGGATCTGCTTACCCTTCCAGAGCACCTGAGATCTTTGGGTCTGAACGGTCCTGATGAAGGTAAACATGAGCAACACGACGGGTACTACATGTAGAGCAGGATCTGCTTACCCTTCCAGAGCACCTGAGATCTTTGGGTCTGAACGGTCCTGATGAAGGTAAACATGAGCAACACGACGGGTACTACATGTAGAGCAGGATCTGCTTACCCTTCCAGAGCACCTGAGATCTTTGGGTTTGAACGGTCCTGATGAAGGTAAACATGAGCAACACGACGGGTACTACATGTAGAGCAGGATCTGCTTACCTTCCAGAGCACCTGCGATCTTTTGGTTTGAACGGTCCTGATGGAGGTAAACATGAGCAACACGAAGGGTACTACATGTAGAGCAGGATCTGCTTACCCTTCCAGAGCACCTGAGATCTTTTGGTTTGAACGGTCCTGATGGAGGTAAACATGAGCAACACGACGGGTACTACATGTAGAGCAGGATCTGCTTACCCTTCCAGAGCACCTGAGATCTTTGGGTTTGAACGGTCCTAATGAAGGTAAACATGAGCAACACGACGGGTACTACATGTAGAGCAGGATCTGCTTACCCTTCCAGAGCACCTGAGATCTTTGGGTTTGAACGGTCCTGATAAAGGTAAACATGAGCATCACGACGGGTACTACATGTAGAGCAGGATCTGCTTACCCTTCCAGAGCACCTGAGATCTTTGGGTTTGAACGGTCCTGATGAAGGTAAACATGAGCAACACGACGGGTACTACATGTAGAGCAGGATCTGCTTACCCTTCCAGAGCACCTGAGATCTTTGGGTTTGAACGGTCCTGATGAAGGTAAACATGAGCAACACGACGGGTACTACATGTAGAGCAGGATCTGCTTACCCTTCCAGAGCACCTGAGATCTTTGGGTTTGAACGGTCCTGATGGAGGTAAACATGAGCAACACGACGGGTACTACATGTAGAGCAGGATCTGCTTACCCTTCCAGAGCACCTGAGATCTTTGGGTTTGAACGGTCCTGATAAAGGTAAATCATTGAAATCAAGGGAGAAAAGTGTCATAAGGCTACTAATTAAACTCTAATTCGATAATTAACAAATATTATAAATCTGCAGATATTCATAGAACATTTGACTATTTACCGGGTTTGTAATAACATGAGCAACAAGACGGGTGCCACATGTAGAGCAGGATCTGCTTACCCTTCCAGAGCACCTGAGATCACCCCCAGTTTTTGAGGGGTTCGTGTTGCTTATTCTTTAGTTTTCTATGTTGTATCTTGTGTACTATTATTTGTCTGTTTGTCTTTTTCTTTTTTAGCAATGGCGTTGTCAGTTTATTTTCGATCTATGAGTTTGAATGTCCCTCTGGTATCTTTCGCCTCTCTTTTAATAGTCTGTAGGACATCAGTATTTATATATTTGAATTTTGTCTAATAAAAAATTGAAACAACACGTTATAAACTTCATCCGTTCGAACTGTTTTTTTCTGGATTTACCTTCATCAGGAACGTTCAACGCGTAATAGATGAAAGCCGAGGATGTATAAGAACCGAAACAATTGAAGAGTTTGGTTATAAATTGGTAATAAGGGCTTAAACCTTCTCTAATATTTAGTTAAAAACAGAAAAACTGTCAAAATAGACTCATTTTTATATTAATTGTTGAATATCAAAAAAAGCTTTGATATAAAAATGTAATTTACAAAGATGTAAATTTGTTTCAAATTTCTTTTAGGGTAAAGTCCTTGCTAATATATTATATTTTTACCATAAAATTTGCGTAAAACATAACAAAACCGGCGGTTATAATACTGGTCAGATTGAGCCTTTTTCATTTGAAAAACAGGAAAGTATCACAAGGGGAAAGGGGAGAGGTTCAATAACCGCAAGTCGTAGAACAAAAGAAAACATCGTAGCCAAAAGAAGGAACAGAAAATATCTACTAACACGGCACAAAAAGTAAAGATTGACAGACACAAACAAAGAAAAAACCTGACTGTGAGCTAATATTTTCAAGGAGTTGCAGCTATTTGGATATTGTAAAACATCTAAATCTAGATAAGAGAATCAGAGAATAGACGAAAAAATTGGCTGTGAGCTTATATTTTTGGGATATTCTGATAAGAACGAATATTGTAAAACATTTAGTAAGAAAATAAATATAGGATGAATTCCGAAAAAAAATATTTGTAATGAGGGATCAGCATGATAGTACAGTGTATAGTATGATACATATACAAGATGTCACTGTCCAAGGTTAGGGGAGGGATGAGCGCTCACAAACATGTTTAACCCAGCCACATTCTTTATATGCCTGTCCCAAATCAGGAGCATGTAGTTCCGTTGTTTTCGTTGGTTCATTTCTATCATATTTGTTTTTCGTAAATTGTTTTGTTATAAATTAGACCGTTACTTTTCTCAATTGAATTGTTTCATATTTTTCATGGCGAGGCCTTTTATAGTCGACTATACCGTATTGGTTTTTCTCATTGTTGAAGGCCGTAATGTTGCCTATAATTGCTTAAACCCACTTCATTTGAACTTTGGTGGATAGTTGTCTTGTTGGCAACCATACAACATCTTCTTATTCTTATATAGCACGAACAAAACACATTGTACTGTGAAAATTGTATGTATTTCTTGTCTCTAATAGACTATTTTCATATTACCAACTTTCGACTCCGGAGTATATAATTTTTTTACAGGTTACCTATTCTGTGGTAGTACATTCGGTCAAGTAAGGACATTCTGGTACTCGATCAAGTAAGAGCAACTAAAAGGAGTAAAGTCAAGCTTACAATCGGTGCAATTTGGAGCAAAAAAATAACTTATATGCTATATAACTGATTTCCTATGATTATGTCGTTTACAGAAAACATAAAACATTAAACAATTGTTTCCGATTGTAAGCTTGTTTATCTCTTTACTTTTTATGTTATTCTTACTTGACCGAGTACCAGAATTTCCTACAACAGAGTAGGTATCCTGTCGACAAATTATATACTCTGGTGTCTAACGTCGGTAATATGAAAATAGTCTAATTGCATTTTTTAAATTCCTACCGCGATATTTATCTTTAGATTTATTTATCGTTAGATTTACTTATCTTCAGATTTATTTATCCTTAGATTTACATAGAATTGATTTATTATCTACATGTTTTGAAATTTAAACTGGAAACAAATAATGCTTTGAAGTTGGTATCAATTAACTTGGAACAATATTGTGGTAATTTTACTCAGCAATTTTCATGATGTAATCAGGAAGCAATTATTTGAATATATTGAAATCTAATGCTATCGTATAAATCCACAATGAATCCGTTTTTCAGTTAAATTAATGAATAAATTAACTGAAACAAAAAATCGTTTTCATATTTTAGTACTATTTTAGGTCCTTTTTTTTTTTTGCATTGCACTTATTACTGTATAAACTAATAATTGTATAGTAAGCCTTACCTTAAAAATTGATGTTCAAATCATATTGACTGCATTCCAAACCAATTTTTAATATAATCACTGACAACTTATATTCTGGAAGACTTTATTAAACAGATCCAAGTAGTTCAATTTTTCTGTAAAAAATAAAACTAATAATTATCTATAGGAAACGAGTCCCAGATATAAATATAAATTCTGCATGAAGGCTTCCAAACAATTGATGGCGTATCGATTTTAATCAATTTCTGTCCCGTTTTAGCTAAATGTGTATTGGAGATCAATAAATAACTGCAGTCATTAGCTCTTCATTCGTAATACGTTCCGGAATTGAACGTTTCCTTTCTAATCTGATTTAGTATACTATTTCTATAAAACCAATGATAAAGCAACAACGTAGGGACGGCAAATATGCATAGAAATGTTCGTACATTTATTAGTTTTTAGACACGTTCTAGCTGTCAGAATGAATGTAAGAATTTTATACTTTGTGGGGGATTTAGATTGTTTGATAGCTGTTCACTGTTAATCAGTATTTATTACATTTTTATTCTGGATGCAGACGTTTTAATTACCTATGATATTATCTTGCTTTAATTTGTACTGATATAAAGCAAGTGCTCCCAACCCAAACTTCCCATTAATGGATAGAGTAAATTATCACGGGATAACAACGTTATAAATACCTATGAAAGTATCTTACTTTGTACTGGGATAAAGCAAGTACGTACTCCCCAACCCAAACTTCCCATTAAGGAACGAGCAATTTACCATGGGGTCAACGAGGAGTTTATTTTGAAAAATATGAACCCATCGATGCGGTTATAAGAATATGACATTGCACAACAAGCCCACCGATGCCGTTATATGTAAATTAACTCGTCATAGATCCCATACCCCAGACGCGCGTTTCGTCTCTAAAGGACTCATCAGTGACAAAAAGTTAAAAAGGCCAAATAAGTACTTAGAGCATTGAGGACTGAACATTCCGAAATAATTTGACAAATACAGCTACGGTTATATTCACTAAGTAAATGCGATTACACCACGTGCTCACCGAGGCGGTTATATGGGAATAAAATTTCGACATTTCGAGTCATCGGGGTGGTTATGTGGGAATGTGATTTTCTGATGAGCCAAGAGAGGCGGTTATACTGGAATGAAATTTTATAATGACATCAACGGGATAACACTTTACGCCCGTGCCCAAGGATGTGTAAGTGGGAATTTTAACATTACGAGCTCACCGATGTGGTAGCCGAATGAGGCGGTTATGATCAAATCAAATATTTTATTATTCCAATCATGGTCCCACAGGGGGCATTTACAATTAACAATTATAATTAGATATGAAAATATAAGCAACAAACATGAGACATTGTACAGCATATATGTAAGGATGATATTGCATCACGTAAATATAAAAATGAGAAAATGGGGTATGATTGCCAATGAGACAACTCTCCAACAGAGACCAATTGACATAGAAGTTCACAAGTATATGTCACTTTACGACCTCCAACAATGAGCAAAACCAATACCGCATAGTAAGAATGATATTTCATCGAGTGTTCTCCGAAGCGACTATTAAGACATTAAAAAATCAACTAGCTCACCGAGGTTGTTAACTAAGAATTTCACCACGAGCTTATTGACGCCGTCATGATAAAATGAGATTACCCTCGAATACGATGAGACGGTTATATGGGAATAATATAGCTCCTCGAGTCGGTCATTCAGATGGTTATTTGGGAACGAGACGACATGACCCCATGGAGGAGGCAGTTAAACATTTTCTTTTGTATAATTTCATTTAGATATTTGCTAAATTATGACAATTTTGTAATCAAAATGAGGGTAAAAGCCGTCGACGTGTCTTTTGAGTCCGTCTTCCATCCGTTCGTATACAATTGCCAAAAATATATTCCTACGACTTATGACTTGATAATTCATAACTATTATATATAATAATTTATTATAAAGCTACATGCACTCTTTCACACTGGGTACAGACGTCAGCAGGGTACTGACACCTGCGTGATCAAAATATAATATGTACAAAACAACATAATAATTGCAGTTAACAAGTAATAAGATAGTTACAAATATCAAAAAGTCCAATTATTACAATTACGCTAAAATAGCATAGTTACATTGGGTTATCGTAAAATTACATTGCAGCAACATCATAAGTTTAGCATAGTGTTATCATTAAGATAGTCCATTTCCCAATTAACGATTTGATTCTTTTATCATGGTTATTACACACTTTTAACACAAATTGCTTCCCATTGCCAATCATAGAGTCTGAAATGTTCTATGTATACCGGTTAAAATTTGCTTTTGTCAACGCAAACCATGATAAGTTTAAAGTGATATATCGGTTTTTAACCGATTCTTAGAGAAAATAACTTCTGGTATCAAACCTGTTTAGCCTTACAAAAAATTAAATGTATGGAGAAAGATTTAAAAGACTTAAAGGTGTCACACAGATAAATTAGCCCTTTCTTGATTGTCAATGGACATTTATGTCCCTCTGAAGCGAGACAACTATAAAAATGGATCCCTTAATACAAGGTCAATTATTGGAATTGGCAGATAAACCATTCATAAATATACTTAGTATGTAAAAACCATTTCATATGGAATTAAAAACTTTGGCAAACATTCCATAATAATATAAATTTGAAACAAAGGTTTGTTTCTATCACAAGACCATTTTTAGTGTCAAATGTCTGTAGCCTATCTGACAGACCAACAGAATTACCACCATTTCATTTCGAACTCAAAAGAATTCAACAAACAAAAAATATTACCCTAGAAGACTATTAAGCGATTAAGCTTGTATAAAAAAAAACATTACGAGCCTTTACCAAAACGGTCGACTGGGACATAGATTTATGGTAATCCGTTGGTCTTTTACCGGCCGACAGTGATACCTGTACCAATATGTGGATTCCATTTGGTTTGTGCGAGATGTATAAATACGCAGCCACAACATGTCGGAATGAGGAAGTTAAATCATATGACTCGTGGAAATAGTGTGCAAACGCCCTTTCCACATTAGAGAAACCTTGTGACAACTCTGTGAAGGGGTACGTATGTGACCTGTAGCAAGTCAGTTTCGGACCCTATACAACATAACCTCATTCTGCAGTGTCAGTCCAAATGTCTCGCCCATGAGCTCGGTCAACCTTACTTGAAGAACCTGTCTAATGTATTGTTTACTTGTGCCCGTCCTGAATATGCTTGAAATATTCGCCAATGAGCCTGAAGCAAACAACAATCAATAAATCATTAAGAATCCAACGACGCGATTATATTGGAAAATTATGAACTGATTGTCAAAGTTTTGTTTTAAGTCGGATTATGTTTGACAGATATAGTTTATCCGATATATATATATATATTTATAATATGAACTTCACTGACAACAAACACTATAATAAACCTATGAGATTGTTGTCATGTAATATAACATTCAGACCAGTGTTCTGCTATTTTAGCGTTACTGTAACTATTAGAATTTTACCTTTTGATACCCTTCCCGTTACATGTTTTACTGCAAATTATGTGTAACCTATAATTAGTAATTACAATGTAATTATTTGACGAGCTTTAGAAACAAAGAAAAGAGAGGCTCGCCGAACTGTTACGTACACAGTCATTTGAACATAACCGTTCCCTCGCAACATAAACAGGATACCAGGAGAGTATAAACGTCTAGTATCGGTACATGTTATCTAACGGTTCTTAGCTGTTTTGGTAAATTATTAACATGTGTGCTGAATAGACTTAATTGTTAATGAGATAATTTTAATATTCTCTTCGAAGAGCAAGTAGCCTTTAGAACGCATTATGGTACTACTAACCCTTTTTTTAAAATGAACTGTTTGAATGATCTTTATTTTAAAATGTAACAAATCTTTTTTGGTGATTTTATTGACTACTGAAAAGCTTTTGACTTAGTGTATAGATGTGCTTTATGGCACAAGTTATTACAATAATGTATTGATGGTAAAAAGGAATTCAAAGTATGTATACAAATGCCAATTCTTGTGTACGTTTAGGTTCTAAAACCTCAAATTTCTGTTTTAGCAATGTTTGCGTGCGCCAAGGAGAAAATTTGTGACTTGTACTATTTTAAAATTGAGAATGGAAATGGGGAATGTGTCAAAGAGACAACAACCCGACAAAAGAGCAGAAAACAGCCGAAGTCCACCAATGGGTCTTCAAAACAGCGAGAAAATCCCGCACCCGAAGGCGGGCTTCAGCTGGCCCCTTAATAAGAATGTGTACTAGTTCAGTGAAAATTGACGTCACACTAAACTCCAAAACATATAAATGAACTAAATTTAAAAAATATACAAGACTAACAAAGGCCAGAGGCTCCTGACTTGGGACAGGCGCAAAAATGCGGCGGGAATAAACATGTTTTGTGAGATCTCAACCCCCCCTCTAGACAATGTAGAATTAACAAACATACAGCAATACGCAAAGTAAAACTCAGTTTTATAGAAGTCCGAGTCCGATGTCAGAAAAGGTAACAGAAAAAACTAAGCAAAATGACAATGATACATAAACTAACAAAGGACTACTAGCAGTTACTGACATGCCAGCTCCAGACCTCAATTAAACTGATAGAAAGATTATATCTTCATCATATGAAAATCAAGCACTAGGGGTTTAGTATCATACCGTCATAAAATATATGAGAAGAACATAACCCGTATCACAAAACTTCTAACATTTTCTGTAATTGTAGCAGAATCTGACTCTGAATTACCAGCTGCCTTGAATGCCATGTATTTGTATTGCAAATGCTGGTTTTTGAAGAAAATGTAGCTAAGACTAAGATTATAATTTTTAGAAGACGTACTTTAAAACTGAATGACAACCTTGCATTTTCTCATGATGGTCAAATTATAGATATTGTTGATGATTTTACATATCTGGGAATAATTTTTGCTTCAAATGGTTTATTCTGCATGTAAAAATAAAGAAAGATTAGTTTGTCAAGCTAAAGAGACTATGTTTAGTATTATGACAAAAAGTAGAAAACTGAATTTACCTATTGAAATTCAGCTTGAGATGTTTGGTGTATTGGTTTTACCTATTTTAATGAATGGTTGTGAGATTTGGGGTTTCGCTTATAACAGTATAATAGAGTAATTCTGTGTGGAATTTTATTAATATATACTTTGTTTGAAGAAATGAACAAATTGTATCATGTATGGTGAACTAGAAGATTTCTTATTGATATTTTTATCAAAAGCAGAATGGTTGCATTCTGGAAAAGAATTATTTGTAATAGGCAAGGTAAAATTGCTTATTCTTTGTATCAGTTATTATATAACATGCAAATAAAAAAAAAAAAAAACATTCTTATTGGATTGTTTTATTTAAAAAAGAGCCTGAATCATTGTGGTCTCTCAGAGTAAGGCTGTCAAAGAATGTAAATGTATCCAGTCTAGTCAACCAATGTCTGTGATCAGTTTAAGCAAACATGGGTTACTACTGTTTATGATTCAGCTAAGTGTTTAAACTATAGAATTTTCATAAACGTTCACAATTTTGAAAGATATATTGTTGATCTACCATATGATCTTAAGAAAAATTCTGTCTGTTATAAATTCGATTTGCCTTCCACTGCAAATTCCATAAAATATGTACTTTATACCACTGCATATGCATTTTCTAATGCGAGTACAGAAATATCAAGCTTCTGGGCTAGTGATACAGTCGGGGACAAATAGTTCACCCTGTAACCATGTCATTTCATTCACCTCAATGTTTTTCTATATATGTTATTGGTGTTATTACTTGTTATATTCACAAACCCCTCATGGGGTCTTTAGAAATAAAAGTTTCAAGTGCCACCCTGTGTCTGTATAGTAGAAAGATCAATTTCTGGGTAAATGATGTTATTTACATTTCTCGTGACGCACGAAGTTTTTAAGTGTTATTTGCATTTACTAGCACTGGGTTGATACCACTGCTGATGGACTGTTAATCAACGAGGATATCATCTGCTCAGTAGTCGGCAGGGGCAGATTCAGGCGGTGGCGTGGCCGGCGTGCGCCCTCCCCCCTAAAATTTGCAAAGCATGGGTTGTCTCTACACTCTAGAAGAATATTTCGATAATTTTACCACAAAACATTTTCGCATCACTCCGCTCGGCGAAAATTTAACTTTGCACCCTAAATCCTGGATCCGCCTCAGGTTGGTGTCATCGTACTGTCATGATTTATATCACATTTTTCCTACAATTTTCCTTTCAAATTGATGAATTGAGAAATGACTAAAACACGAAGGTTCAAACTCCCTCGGTCAAAGTTGACTTTAGATTAATTAAGCTTTAATTTTTCGATCCCGTTTGGTCATATAGCTCCTATTTCTACGTGTTTATACATCCATGGCTTTTACATCTTTGTTTGATTATGAATAAATATATAAAGACGCGCAAACTGTATTATGTTGTACAATGTATTATATTAAGTAAAAATTAACTAAAAATGATGATGATGATAATAATAATAATCATTATGCATATTCTTATATCAAGACCATTCAGTTATTAAAAAAATGCAGAAAACGTCCGAATACTGAGAGATATAAAATTAAGAAGATGTGGTAGGATTGCCGATGAGACAAGAGACCAGATGACACGGAAATTAAATTAACAACTATAAACTACAAATATCATCTTACGGCCTACAACAATGAGCAAAGCCCATACCGCATAGAAAGCTAGAAAAGGCCCCAAAATGACAAATGTAAAAGAGTTCGATTTATATTTGCTGTTATGCAATTTTAATAATAATTTTGAATTACGGAATATATCTGCCTCATGCATGAAGGCTACGATTCCTTGTCCGAAATTTGGTTTTCTTTCGTGTGCTTTTTGGTTTTATCAGCTCTTTAACATTTGAATTAGACTTTGGTTTTTAAATATGTTGGCCTCGACCATCGTGGAAGAGACATCAATTATCGAAATGCGCATCTGGTGCAGTACAACTGGTACCGCTAATGTCATTTCTTCCACTTGGTCGATACCTCTGCTGGTGAACTGTTTGTTGCCGAGGGTTTCACCATCCACGTAACCAGTACGTCGTTACTGCCATGCAAATACGATATTGGACATTGTTAGATTGAAATTTTATTCCTTATCCAGATTTGGTTATTTTAGATTGAAATTAGCTGTATTATAATTTTGAAAATTATTTAAATTGAGGAATATATCTCCCGCGTGCAAAGCATTAATTCCTTATCCAGATTTGGTTATATTTAGATCCTTTTTGCTTTTGTCAGCTCTTCAGGTTTTTGTTTTTCAAATATTCTGGTCTCAAGCATCACTGAAGAGACATAATATGAGAAGACTTTATTCATGTTATAAGTTTTATTAACTTGTGTGTCTCATCTCTTTTGCATATTTACAATTTACAATATTTGCAACACTTTCCGTAAATTTTAACTTGTAAAATATATAGATTATATCTACAAAACAAAACATAAATTAGTTTAAGATTAGCAATTATACACTAATTCTGGTCACACTATCAAACTTTCAAACAAGATTTAGATATAGTCGCTGTCTTCATCAACAGATGAAGCTACGATTATCACAGATAAGTCACTACTGTCATGTTCAAATTAAAATTATCTGATAGTCCAATTACGATGATAATATATCAAACAAATTTCGTGGAGTTACGATTATCTTTCTTAATTTTTCGATGGCTATTATTTTGGTAATAAGGCCATATATGGTATTAAGAACACACATACAACATAGCAGAAAACGATCTTACCTATTTTTACCAGTGTACAATTGCATCTCATTAAAATTTATTCTGTAAAACATAACAGGTGGGACACAAAAGGGTAACACATTGATATTACTACAATGTACTAGAAAAAATATACAAATCTAAAATGTCCTAATCTGGCATTACAATTTATTTCTAGTCCTCCTTTAAAATTGCCTTTTAGTATAAACATCATTATCACCATTCTCGGTTTTGTCGTGTTGAAGGCCGTTAGGGTTACCTGCGATTGTTTACATCTTTGTCGTATAAACTGTCTCTCTGGCTATTGTACAATATCTCCTTATCTTTATGATTTCAATGTCATCAGTATGGCTTAAATAATTCCAAAGAGATCTTTTATAGCTTCCCGTATAAAATAGTTTCTTGTTGTTTTTATGTCTTTTATCTACCATAATTCTGTTTAGATTCAATTTCTTCTGTCTGGCCATTAGCATAATGTTAAAAAGTATGCATACCATGGTATTGCAACTACATTTCAAATTTGTACAAGGGTTAATCATTGGGAAGATGAAAAAATTCAAATTGCAATAAATAATGTAAGATGAAATACATAAAATCAACTAGTGAATTAAGATACGAGTTTGGTTTTGTTGGCTTTTATATATGTTTTTGAATTTTTTTTTATTAAAATGTCTTTTTCTCAAAGCCTTGTTGGTGTTTATGTTACTCCTTTATTTATATACAAAAAACACTAAAGAAGAAAAGAAAAGGGCAAAGGCAATGCGATGAAATGAGTAACTTGAAATCATATGGTACTTACAAGAACACCCGGACATGCTATAAGTAAATCTTTTTAATAATAATTATTCAAACTGTTCATAACATAATATAAATTAACTTTCCGTTATTTTATATTGGACGCATAAAATATTCATTTATTAATAATTACATTACATGTATGTTTCATTATAAAACGTTATTTTGATTGGCTAACAGCAATCTCGCGTTACTCTGAAATTAACCTTCATTTCAAAATGAAATGTAACATTCATGATGACACGAGTGCACAGGTAATGCACAGGTAAATAAAAGAAAAAACTTGATAGAAATCGTGTTTTCATGATCCTAGTAAAAAAATGTAATTATATGTATTGAATGCTTCTTTTAGTAATTTTATAGGGTTGTAAAAGCGTTGACCGTGCGCACATTTTTAGAATGAAGCGCTTCATACACAATCTACTTCGATCAACGCTTTTACACCCCAATAAATTTACAAAAAGAAGCATTCAATTCTTAAATCTTACTTTTGCCCATTCTGTATCAAATGACTATCTATCGCTTTCAAAGTGTCATCTTTTCTAGCCTCTTGATTGCAAGCATACTCGTGTAAAAATCGTAAATAATGTTTTTTTAAATCTTTTTACCAAGGACTCCTCGGCTCGGACCTCTCTGAATGTTTTTTTTTTTTATATATATATTATTTGTAAAGTAATCTACAAAGCCAATAACACATAATCTAAGACATGCCCTTGAAATTGTTGCAAGAATAACATGGTCTACTTAAAACAGAAATTTTGCATTGCTCTGTAGAAAACATGTATGAGGATATCCCTCCGTGTATGAATATTCCTGAAATATGACTGTTAAAAAGTCCCATAACTCTGGAACGACAACCCAAAATAAAACAAATTTCAGAACCAAAAGCAAAACTGGAAATCGTCAATTCTAATGTTTATATGATTTGATGAGAAGTGGTTCAGACAAATTTGAAATATCGAACGAAGTATTGACATACGAACGATGATTGATTGATTGGTGTTTGTTTAATTTCCAGTGTCAAATATTTCATTTATGTTCAGGACGAGTACAAATTAACCGCAAGTACAATATGTAGGTCCTGTAATAGGGATCGACCAAGATGAACGGGCGAAAAATTTGGACTGCCACTGGAAAATGAGGGTATATTGGAGATGGACAGACAATTAACAATTCAACAGGCCACCTAGTCTCCTTTAGATCTGTTGCAAGGGCTCCTAACGTTCCAAGAGGCATCGAGTATAAGAACCCCATTCTGACCGGACGTGGCTGCGTATTTATACATTCCGCACAACCAATAGGACGTCTCACTTTCGCAAGGGTTTTACAGCCGGTTTGAAGGAGACCAAGAGTGACCACATTTCTCTTCTCCATTCAACCTTGTGGAAGACATACTGACGGATGGACTACGGAATTCCATAATGCGTCACGTCTAAGACGTGTGAATTATAAGCGTATGATTGATTGGTTGTTGCTTGTTTAATGTCCAGTGACATATATTTCATGCATGTACAGGTGGAGAAGAATTTAACAATAAATACTATAGGTACAGACCTTCTAAAATTCAAACTGACCACACGCACGATGAGCGATGAGCGTTACACGGAGGATTAACGAAAAATGAATGATGAACGCACGATACACGCACGATGCACGATGAATGATGAAAACACGATACACGCACGGTGAATGATTCATTGACGAATGAACGATAAGCGCTTAATACACGGTTCTCAAAGCCATTTTATTTGGAATTGCATTTAAAATTGATGTATGATAATGAAAATCTATAAGGGTATACAAATTTTAGATATCTCGCTTTCTGTGTTGATTGGTCGACAGTTTTACTAAACACTCCATGTATTAAATAAATTAATTGTAGTATAGTATTTCCAATATCAATGAGTGTTGTCCAATTATAAAACTCATCGATTTTATAATTCTACTTAATATAAATAATTTATAAATTGCTACGTTTTAAAGAGTGGCGTTTCCAACCATTTTCAACAAGAGGGTTCTCAATCCAGGATAAAAGGGGTGGTTTTAACCATATGTCCCCATTCAAATGCATTGATCCCCCCCCCCCCCCCCCTTCTTTTTATCTGCCTTAATTTGTAACCTTAACTAATTAATTATCATATGTTTACGTTCCGAAATTTAGGAAATATTTGTATGTTTCGAAGTTTAGTATGATGTCCATTATCACTGAACTAAAATTCATTTTTGTTTAGGGACCAGCTGAAAAACGCCTTCGGTGCGGGATTTTCTACCCATTGGTGGCCTTCGACTGTTTTCTGCCTGTACGTCTAAACACTGCTAAGGACTTATAATATGCCACTAAGGACTAGAAAGGACGTGTAACTTGTACTCTGTTTTCATACTATGGTAGAGATAGATAGATTTTTATTACATAAATTCCAATTTTTAAAGAAAAAGAATCACCATTAAATGAGTAGTTGAACAATATTTGGAACGTGCCGGTTTTTCCTTGATATTGCCGAAAATCAGTGATCCGACTGACACGAGCGAACTTACATAACAACTGATTAAACAATCATAATCTCTTTTTTTTACTTAAGTTACAATGTTCCTTATATTATCAGAATCGTATGAGTTAATTTAGAGCAAAATATATAATTTGTCAGAAAAATCTGATTCGTACAAATTAATTAGAAATAGCTAAGAAAATGAAATTTACCAAATAATGAGAAAATTTAAACATTTGTAATACCAAATACTTCATAATATACTTCTGAAACGACTTTTCGTCCTGAATATGCATGAAATTTTGCCACTGGACGTTTAAACAACCACTGAATAATCAGTCAATCAAATTTTGCTCTCAGTAAAATGAATTAAACAATATAAGCCACAATTGTATCCATCACTTGGTGTCTGTTGTTTGTTTGTACAGTAAACATACTGAATCTTTTTATATTCCTTATACAATTTCAAGTATGTAATAAAATTCATACATATTTTCAAACATCCTGGCACTTCAAATTTCTAGGAGGTGAGATTCTCGGGGTTTTACCTGAAACTCTTTGGGAAATGCAATTTTTAATTCCAATTCCAAACTGTAAAAGGTATCCCAAGGTTTTTTAAAATGCATTTCTAATTTGATAAGGAGATTTGAAAAAAAAAAACGATCTCAATGGTAGTTGAAATTATTCAGTGCAATCATTGTGTGTCCGCCGTTGTCTTTCATACATATCAATTGGTGTATCCACTGTTTGCTGTTCGTTATCTGTTGTTTATGGCAGTCAGGCCTCGCGATCGGTCTCCAAATTTAAGCCCCCACTTAGGTAAATTAATGATCATTTATAGGGGGCTTTTCTTGGGACAAACATTATTTTCCTTCCTTAAAACAACTTAACAATTTTCTATATTTTCATTTAATCATAAACCGATGAATATTAAATGATTTTTAAAAAAAAAAAATATTTTTAATCTAATATATCTAAATATCTGGGTTATTTTCTTATCCAAATAATTATTTTTTCATTTTTTAAGGAAAAGTGTTATCAGTTATGGCCCCCTCATTTTAGACATGACATTTTGCTTGATACTGTATGAAGATTATTCGTTGCAACTTTTATGAAGAAATTACCGACTTTTTTTAACTAGATAAATATACAACAAAAATACCGTTTTTTCTTCTTGTATCAATTTCTTTTTACAAAAATTAAATATTAACAAAGAATTGTGATACATATGTAGAGCCCAATTTTGTAACGAAGATATTACTAATCTCTTTACCGAAATCCGCATATCTTTATCTTTTGAAACAAAAAAGTTAAGGATGTCTGTTCAAAGGACAAAAATGTCCAAGAAACCGAAATGTTATAAGTTAATGTCGAATAATTCAAACCCATTTGTCTTTTAAATTTAGCAAATGAAGATATAATTTTTATTACATATACAAATTGATTTTGTAAAAATTAGCTTGTATATATGTGAACTTTTGTAAAAAAAATCACTGTGGTTCTAAAACTGTATCACATGCCCATATTTGTCCTAAAGCTAAATGTCATCGTCAGATTATGAGGGTCTGAATATGATTCATTATTTCTGTATTCTATCATTTTTTCTAATCGTTATACCTTTTGTCGATCATTCTTTATTCCATATATTCTAGTACCTCATCATTTTCTTTTCTATATATTTGTCTGGTTATTTTTTGTATTCTTTATTTTTTGGTCAATAATTTTCTATTCTATAAACCCCCATCCACACCCTCATGTATAATGGAAGACGATAAACATTTTAGTATACATACCACCCGTTGTCACTTTCACCTGACATACAAACCACAAATTGTTAGTTTTACCTGGACACGGGACTTATATAATTACGTAATAATAACGGATATAGTAAATTCAGTAGAATATAACCTGTATCAACGCACTGGTTTGTTAAATGAATATTGATCTGACAATTGTTTATCATATTTTAAAATTGAGAATGGAAATGATGAATATGTCAAAGAGACAACAACCCGAAAAGAGCAGATGACAGCCGAAGGCCACCATATTTGATAAGGTTTTAGTTTCTTATGAGACAGTAACCATCGTATTTTCAGAAAATCTCTAAACGGATAATGAGAGTTTAGCGACCTTGACTGGCTATAGAGCCCAAGCACGGTCGGTCTCTAAAAGTTGCCGAATCTAAGAGCCTATATCAAAAGATAGGCTTTACCTACATGTAGCTTTAGGTGTTTAAAAATATCCATTTAAGAACCAAATGTGGCTTCTTTATATTTATACCAAAATTGAGTTCAAGGCAGTATTTTGTCGAAGAGAACAATTACACAAAGTGCAACATGCGAGAAGAGGTTTCATTTCCTTATTTATTTTTATTGAAGTGAGTAATCTTTTGAGATTACTTCACGAAAATATATTTTAAATGAAAAGGTGCAACTGGATGCATCCTAAAAAATATATATATATAGATACAGTGTAGGCGATTTGGTGTCACGATATCTCAGTAGCATGAGTTCGAATCCCGGCGAGGGAAGAACAAACAATTTGCGAAAGCAAATTTACAGATTTAACATTGTTGGGCTGATGTTTAGACGAGTTGTATATACAGAATGTACTTAGCCATGTATCACCATCACTGCTGGTGATCCGATGGATAAATCTGATGTAGAGTTGTCACTGGTTCAGACGTACTTATAAATATAATTATTTCTGTGACTGTATCTTGCATTAATTTGTAGGATCCTTTACAATAGATATTTCAGCTGATCTGTAACAATTCCATCTTCATGCCTTATATATCATGTACTGTATTACGACGCTAGATTAAAACTGACGAGGAAAGGTAACACCCGGCCACAGAAAGCTTTATTATTGAAGCCTAGGTGGTCGTGTAGTCTAGCGCGACAAATACAGTGCAGGCGATTGGTGTCACGCTATCTCAGTAGCACGAGTTCGAATCCCGGCGAGGGAAGAACAACAAATTTGCGAAAGCAAATTTACAGATCTAACATTGTTGGGCTGATGTTTAGACGAGTTGTATATACAGAATGTACACAGCCATGTATCACCATCACTGCTGGTGATCCGATGGATAAATCTGTTGTAGAGTTGTCACTGGTTCAGACGTACTAATAAATATAATTATTTCTGTGACTGTATCTTGCATTACTGTGTTGATTGGTCGACAGTTTTACTAAACACTCCATGTATTAAATAAATTAATTGTAGTATAGTATTTCCAATATCAATGAGTGTTGTAAAATTATAAAACTCATCGATTTTATAATTCTACTTAATATAAATAATTTATAAATTGCTACGTTTTAAAGAGTGGCGATTCCAGCCATTTTAACAAGAGGGTTCTCAACCCAGGATAAAAGGGTGGTTTTAACCATATGTCCCCATTAAAATGCATTGATCCCCTTCTTTTATCTGCCTAAATTTGTAACCTTAACTAATTAATTATCATATGTTTACGTTCCGAAATTTAGGAAATATTTGTATGTTTCGAAGTTTAGTATGATGTCCATTATCACTGAACTAAAATTCATTTTTGTTTAGGGACCAGCTGAAAACGCCTTCGGTGCGGGATTTTCTACCCATTGGTGGCCTTCGACTGTTTTCTGCCTGTACGTCTAAACACTGCTAAGGACTTATAATATGCCACTAAGGACTAGAAAGGACGTGTAACTTGTACTCTGTTTTCATACTATGGTAGAGATAGATAGATTTTTATTACATAAATTCCAATTTTAAAGAAAAGAATCACCATTAAATGAGTAGTTGAACAATATTTGGAACGTGCCGGTTTTTCCTTGATATTGCCGAAAATCAGTGATCCGACTGACACGAGCGAACTAACATAACAACTGATTAAACAATCATAATCTCTTTTTTACTTAAGTTACAATGTTCCTTATATTATCAGAATCGTATGAGTTAAATTAGAGCAAAATATATAATTTGTCAGAAAAATCTGATTCGTACAAATTAATTAGAAATAGCTAAGAAAATGAAATTTACCAAATAATGAGAAAATTTAAACATTTGTAATACCAAATACTTCATAATAAACTTCTGAAACGACTTTTCGTCCTGAATATGCATGAAATTTTGCCACTGAACGTTTAAACAACCACTGAATAATCAATCAAATTTTGCTCTCAGTAAAATGAATTAAACAATATAAGCCACAATTGTATCCATCACTTGGTGTCTGTTGTTTGTTTGTACAGTAAACATACTGAATCTTTTATATTCCTTATACAATTTCAAGTATGTAATAAAATTCATACATATTTTCAAACATTCTGGCACTTCAAATTTCTAGGAGGTGAGATTCTCAGGGTTTTACCTGAAACTCTTTGGGAAATGCAATTTTAATTCCAATTCCAAACTGTAAAAGGTATCCCAAGGTTTTTAAAATGCATTTCTAATTTAATAAGGAGATTTGGAAAAAACGATCTCAATGGTAGTTGAAATTATTCAGTGCAATCATTTTGTGTCCGCCGTTGTCTTTCATACATATCAATTGGTGTATCCACTGTTTGATGTTCGTTATCTGTCGTTTGTTGCAGTCAGGCCTCGCGATCGGTCTCTAAATTTAAGCCCCACTTAGGTAAATTAATGATCATTTCTATATTTTCATTTAATCATAAACCGATGAATATTAAATGATTTTTAAAAAATAAAAAATATTTTTATTCTAATATATCTAAATATCTGGGTTATTTTCTTATCCAAATAATTATTTCTCAATTTTTTTAAGGAAAAAGTGTTATCAGTTATGGCCTCCTCATTTTAGACATGACATTTTGCTTGATACTGTATGAAGATTATTCGTTGCAACTTTTATGAAGAAATTACCGACTTTTTAACTAGATAAATACACAACAAAATACCGTTTTTTCTTCTTGTATCAATTTCTTTTCACAAAATTAAATATTAACAAAGAATTGTGATACATATGTAGAGCCCAATTTTGTAACGAAGATATTACTAATCTCTTTACCGAAATCCGCATATCTTTATCTTTTGAAACAAAAAGTTAAGGATGTCTGTTCAAAGGACAAAATGTCCAAGAAACCGAAATGTTATAAGTTAATGTCGAATAATTCAAACCCATTTGTCTTTTAAATTTAGCAAATGAAGATATAATTTTATTACATATACAAATTGATTTTGTAAAATTAGCTTGTATATATGTGAACTTTGTAAAAAAAATCACTGTGGTTCTAAAACTGTATCACATGCCCATATTTGTCCTAAAGCTATAAATGTCATCGTCAGATTATGAGGATCTGAATAGGGATTAATTATTTCTGTATTCTATCATTTTTTAAATCGTTATACCTTTTGTCGATCATTCTTTATTCCATATATTCTAGTACCTCATCATTTTCTTTTCTATATATTTGTCTGGTTATTTTTGTATTCTTTATGTTTTGGTCAATAATTTTCTATTCTATAAACCCCATCCACACCCTCATGTATAATGGAAGACGATAAACATTTTAGTATAATACCATCCGTTGTCACTTTCACCTGACATACAAACCACAAATTGTTAGTTTTACCTGGACACGGGACTTAAATACGTAATTCCGTAATAATAACGGATATAGTAAATTCAGTAGAATATAACCTGTATCAACGCACTGGCTTGTTAAATGAATATTGATCTGACAATTGTTTATCATATTTTAAAATTGAGAATGGAAATGATGAATATGTCAAAGAGACAACAACCCGAAAAGAGCAGATGACAGCCGAAGGCCACCATATTTGATAAGGTTTTAGTTTCTTATGAGACAGTAACCATCGTATTTTCAGAAAATCTCTAAACGGATAATGAGAGTTTAGCGACCTTGACTGGCTATAGAGCCCAAGCACGGTCGGTCTCTAAAAGTTGCCGAATCTAAGAGCCTATATCAAGAGATAGGCTTTACCTACATGTAGCTTTAGGTGTTTAAAAAATATCCATTTAAGAACCAAATGTGGCTTCTTTATATTTATACCAAAATTGAGTTCAAGGCAGTATTTTGTCGAAGTGAACAATTACACAAAGTGCAACATGCGAGAACAGGTTTCATTTCCCTTATTTATTTTTATTGAAGTGAGTAATCTTTTGAGATTACTTCACGAAAATATATTTTAAATGAAAAGGTGCAACTGGATGCATCCCTAAAAAAAATATATATATAGATACAGTGCAGGCGATTTGGTGTCACGATATCTCAGTAGCATGAGTTTGAGTCCCGGCAAGGGAAGAACAAAAAATTTGCGAAAGCAAATTTACAGATCTAACATTGTTGGGCTGATGTTTAGACGAGTTGTATATATATATATAATTTACAGATCTAACATTGTTGGGCTGATATATATATACAACTCGTCTAAACATCAGCCCAACAATGTTAGATCTGTAAATTTGCTTTCGCAAATATATATATATATAATTTAAATTTGTTTGTAATATATTATATATAAAATGACGGATATTCGTCAATCATACGGCAATCCAACATAAACACGAGTAAGTTACCTGACATCTAGAATAAGAGGTTTAAGCATACCCCGCGCTGGTCAACTTTCTGAGTTGTGGGTAAAATTCAATATACATGTAGGACTATGAAACGGGAAATATACGAAAGATTTGTTTTTACGTACGATGAAGTGTCATTCCCTCAATACATACGGGTCCACCGTGAAACTATTCTTATGATTATATAACGGTAAATGATGATCTCATTAGAGGAACAAATTAAGTAAAGATACATGTTGAAGCAAGAATAATTTCCATGCAAAACATCAAATAGGACGATCTCTAAATTAGTACGCGGCAACTTTAACTATTACATCCATAGACAATAACACTAGTAAATGCTTTATATACTGACATTGAAACAAATATACTGCTCATAATAATTGCACATCTGTAGACTTTAATCTAGGTATCCCGCGTTATATAAACCATCGCAAACCATCGAACAGCTCATCGCACTTCGGCGCAGACCAGCGCACTTCACGCGTGGCCATCAAACTTTATGATCTCCATTGCACCTCCGAGTCATACACATATATATTCCGATTTTCTAATAATGGTTTTATTATTTTAATTCCGTAGGTATTGCCCAAAGAAATAGGGTTTATTTAAGGGTTTACACATCTTCATAGCTAAAATATTTTGATACTTATATCACGAACAGATATCTATGACAAACATTTCTTAAATTGTCAGTATATAAATTTAGATTTTTTTTTTAAGAAACGTAGGTTTCAGCTACAGCAGACTAAATTGGTTTTTGATGGATTGAAGGTTTATGCAAAAATAAGAAAATGTGGTATAATTGCTTGTGAGTCAACTATTCAAGAAAGTTCAAATCAAGATGAATGCTAGCAGTTATATCTATACGACCTTCAATAATGAAAAATACGGGAACTGTAAAGTCGGTTATTAAAGGCCCCACCCCGACATGAAAAAAATATGATACAATTCAATTGAGCAAACTAACGGCCTTCTTTATTTCAAAGCTACATGTATCTTGCCACAAAAAAAAAAATCCCAAATACATGAATATAACAGAACTGATGTTACGAAAACCACTGAACTAAGTGCTTTTGACTTTGGACAGACACATAAATACACAGAATGTTGTGAATGTGTATAGGCCCTTTATTGGTCATATAGCTCTACACTCCTATCTATTTTATGCATTCTTTGGCTTTCAAATATTTAGCATTGAGCGTTCCTAGTGGAAGTAAATCCAGAAAAGCGTTATAGATGCATGAAATTTATAAAGTGTTGTTTTGTGAGGGGATCAAAACGTATGGATCGATGTAAATGTCTGTTTTATATGTGCAATAATATCGGCCTTCTAACTTTAGTGAAACTCTGCAGTTGTTCAGTGACGGATCCAGGGGGAGGGTTCAGGGGGGTTGGAACCCCCCTTTTTTTTTGGACGATCAATGCATTTGAATGGGGACATATAGTTGGACCCCCCCCCCAATTTTGCCCTAGGTGGGAACCCCCCTTTTTAAAATGGCTGGATCCGCCCCTGTTGTTTCATGATTTGCAAATTATCACAAAACTAAAAGGATAATAGGGGGAGTACAATAATTATGATATAATGATGAACATTGGCAATCATACCACAACTTCTTTTTTATAAGAACGTACATGTGTAGATTTTCGTAATTGTAAACGACAGTGTCCCCGGGAGTCAAAGCCGAAATCAAACTTGTGTAAATTTCTGAAACATATATTTCATTATTTAACCCAATGTAAAGCAAAACAAATAATACCGTTTTGAGCTATAAAACCAAGGCAACCCTGTATACTAGTCAAAAGTTGCTGGATCGTGATAGATGCATACGAAACTTCAATTAATTGTTTGTATTTTCAATCTTTTATATCCGATAAAGATGAACACAAAATCTATCGGATAAAACTACCGATTTTTCTATAAGATAAAATTTATCCTGATTGAGTCAAATTTGTCATATGGATTCATCAAGGACAAAAAAATGTCCTCAGTAACGGAACAAAAATACCCCATGGTAAAATAATCCGTCATTCTTTAATACAAAGTACTATTGTGAATTATTTTTCGGATATTAATCTTTAGACATACATTAAAACGGTGTCCTTGATATGCAACCATGAACACAATGAAAAGTGAATCTGTGAAAGTGTTCCATGTTTATTCCATTTAAATAAAGACTTGTTATTATAGTACAATATATTAAACTATTTTATAAAAATTTTAATCAAAAGAATATCTTAAACTCGTAAACACAATTTCAAGTTTAAAAGTTCCTCAATTTAAAATCCTTCTTTAGGAATACGGGATAAATTTGCGTGATCTTATACTTGTTTAATTTAAAAAATGCCTTCAAATACATATGTTTATTTGTATTCAATTTTCCACAAAACATATTTAGCTTATTTTAAATGAAAATAAAGAACAGAGAATAAGAACACTGTTGAAGAGAAAATACATATTCGTGTTAAATTCGCCTCAGTTTAATTTGTTAATTCAAGTTTGACATCTAAAATCTTAATCCGCAATCCACATTTACCCGACAATCTTGTATATTGTATTTTCTCAATGGAATAACCTTACGTGCACGTGACCAACAGAAACGAAGACAAAAATTATATTTGTAATGGTATTTATCAAAACTTAAATGTTTGAATATTTAGTAGAATATGAATTTGCCAAATAAGCGAAGAATTATAATCTTGCATTGTTCAACATTGGAGAAATGACTCAAGTTGAACATTAATCATGTTAATACTGATTCAATATTTTATTATAGTCTCACCACATACAAACATAAAATGAGAATCACAGAAATAAACATAAAACATTAAAACATTTGCATTGTGTGTACCAATCTTAAAAAGAATAATGAGAGACTTTTAAGACACAATATATTTATTCATTTACATTTAAAATTTACAGTGTCCACCTGTACTATATGAAAATAAAACATTTTTTCTTTGAGAACTAGGAAATAAAATGCCGTTTCTTTTCAATGAAATATTGTTGATGTTTTTGGCAACTATAGCAGCAACATTGCCGTTATTAAATAAAAATATAAATTTTTCGCTATCTGATACATTGTAATTAAAGGTTAAAATGTTCATTAAAATGTTTAGCTTAATGTATCATAATTTGTCTTCAATCAACATATAATGGGCATTTTAAAATGACATGAAGTTCATCTTCAATAGTAGAGCTACAGCACATGTCATCTCGTGGACTTCTTTTCTTTCATACTTTCCAGTTTCTATTTTAGTGGAGCTACCCCACATCTAAATTTTGCAAAAGCACTGTTGTTTTAATTGGCGGAATATTTTTAACAAATAACAGTTGGCCAACCGTATATTTTTAAGCCCATTTCGCTCAGTTGAATAGAAATTCCAATTTTAACTGTTCTGTCGTAGAAATGTCATCATGTTATTGTTTGTACGTAGAACATATATCATTATATTAAAATGTGTCAGTCCCAGCCAAGATTCACTGAATAACCACGAAATGTTTACAGATGATAAATAAATTTTACACAAAAATTCATGAATCTGTATGAACGTTATGTACGATGAAGTAAATTAAGTGTTCACAAGAAAGTAAGTATGAAAGTAAATTTTATTTAAAGTCGGAACATATATATACACTTTAACCGTGAGATAAAATATAAGCTTTGATGAGCTCTATAACCGACTATCATATAAAAACCGCAATGAATGAACGTTACCCGATTAGAGATGAACGTTTGACAAATGCACGTTATCTGATGTACACAGTTATAGACGATTGACGAACACACGATACACGGTTAAGAATGAATGATTGATGAACGCACGATACACGATTAAGAATACACGATGCACGCACGTTACACGGAACGATGAATGATGAGCGCACGATTGGTACACGCACGATACACACACGCAACACGCACGATACACGATGAACGCACGGAATAATGATCAGTTTGAATTTTAGAATGTCTGTAGGTCCTGAAATAGAGGTCGTCCGGGATGAGGGTATATTGGATAGGAAGACATTTTGCCTTGCAACAGGTCACATAAGGACCCCTCTCCCAAGAGTGTCACAAGGGCTCTTAACGCTGAGAGAGCTTTTCACTCTCTCTCTCTCTACACGAGGCATCGGACTTTACGTCCCCATTCTGACCGGACGTGACTGCGTACTTGTACATCCTGCACAGCCTAATTGATGCTCTGCTTTGGGAGGGTTATATTGCCGGTCAGAAGAAGATTAAGAGTGACCACATATCTATTCTCCCTTCAACCTTGGGTTAGACTTACGGACGGATGGACTACGATATACCATAATACGTCTCGTCTAAGGCGTGCGTATTACAAACATATGAAACTTACCTGAAATTGTTTTCCATTAGAAGTGAAGTTAACTACTAGACTAAGTATATTGTTCACCTTTACAACATGTAATTTTTTTACAAATTTAGTAAATTAGCAATAGAGATAAAATAAATGCATTTTACTATAGGATATCAATGATTGTTTACTTACATGTAGTCACGACAACCTAACCCTGTGTACGCGATTCTCCAGAAAGGGTTAAGATTCTGTACCATTACTCGCAATGGAGAAAAAGTGAGTTCGTCATTCAATTGATAGATTGATTGTTGTTTGTTTTACGTCCAAAGGCAAATATTTCTTGCATGTTCAGACGAGAACAAAATAACAACTAAATTAGGAAGGTATCGTGATACGGTTTAACAAGGATGAAGGGCCGGAATTTGGATTGCCATTTCAAAATGAGGGTAGATTGGATAGGGTCACAAATATTGACTTGCAAAAGGCTACATACTGACCCTTCAAAAAACTTGTTGCAAGTGTTCGAAACGTAAAGAGAGGACGGTATCTCTAAACACGAGACATAGAATTAAATATCCCTATTCTGAACGAACATGACTGCGTATTTATGCATCCCGCACAGCCATACGGACGCCTCACTTTCGCAAAGGGTTTATTACCAATCGGAAGAAAACCAAAGGTGACCATATTTCTATTCCCCAGTCGTCACCTTTTGGGTTCAAAAGTTCAAAAGAAAAAAAACCGATTTACAAAAATCTAAAATCATTAGGCCGTTGTAAAAAACGAATTTTACATTAATCCACCACATTCCCCGGAATCATTTATTCGTCTTTGTAAACGAAAATTAATATTTTCATCATGCAAGATACGTTGTTTTTATATATTCACATACTTCTTTAGCATCTTTCATAGATTACCTAAGCTATATTTGGCAAAACCTTCGGAATTAAGGGTCGTCAATGCTCGCCAACTTCGTACTTTATTTGGCCTTTTTTTTTTTTTTTTTTTTAGCATTTTTGATTTGAGTGTCACTGATGAGTCGTTTGAAGACGAAACGCGCGTCTGGCGTGCAAAATTTTAATTCTAGAATATATGATGTATTTTGAGTTTATTCACACGATTTAAAACAAAATATTAAAAAGAATCTGAAAAAAAGTAAAACATATAATAAGGTTGTTATCTAAAACTCGTGAAGTCGAAAGAAACAAAAAAATCCCTGTCCAAAAGGTAGAACACTACGAAAGCAGTCCACCAAAAAAAAAAAAAAAAAACCACGCGAAAATAAAAATTGAGCAACAAAAACCCCACCAAAAACCAGACTAGACTCATGTGGACTTGCCATATCCGGAAGGACCAGCAGAGTAATCCCATCGTGAAACTCCAATCATACAATAACTAGTGATGAGTCATAATCCTGTAAAAGGTTTCATAACACAGACGATTGGTAAATGTTTTTGCCAAGCACTGATTAAGGGCGCATTCCAATTGCGCCAATTTTTGAAAATGCATTATTTCAGTTGCGCCAAACATAAACCTATATACAGGTAAAATATAACTGAAATGTTTTAATATAAGTTGTATCCCGAATATAGGCCCGTATTAAAAACTTTTGTAGAGTATCCTTACCCCCTGAGTAAGTACGCGAGTTCATACTCATTTCTCATACAAAACTGATCGTTACTTCAAGGCAAAGAATTCTATAAGGTTCACATGTTTGGGGTCACATAATGGGCATAATTTATTAATGTAATTTATAAAAATGATGGAATATGTTATATTATGCTATCAAAACTATGTTGTAATATTATTATTAAAAGTCCCTTTTCAAAATAGATTTATTATTTATACTATTTACCTGTGTTATTGGCGCAAATGAAATGTCATGATTATTTTGTGCGCGAATGAAATATGGTTTGTAGCGCAAATGAAAGATTTTTTTTTTTGGCTCAAATGAAATACTTATTGGCGCATAAGTAACACCGTTAATTAAGCCACAACCTAAATCTTTAACCGTAGGTACAAGTAAATCTTCAATATCCCTGAAACTTTACCAAGCGCAAAAGATCGATATTAAACACGAAGTTTTATACAATTTATGTTTGTAAAACAACTCGGATCTTGAAACAAAAAAAATAATGATTAAACCAATAGGTACGTTTTTTTATGTATAGTAAACCCGGCAAATTGTAACAAACCCCTGTGGTCCGATCAACAAATCTAAGATAGGCCTACCCTCAGAAGGAAAAGTAGTTCCTGTTTAACTCGTGCAATCCTTAATTAATACATAGAAACGATAACCCGGTGTCCGCTACTCTCCAGACATAGGGTTTAGTTATCGCTTCTAAGTAAAAGGGACCAATATCCAAAACATGTATGAAATATTTGCCACTTGACATAGGGTAAACAAAAGTAAATCAACGACTCAAAGGGCCAATCAGATTTTCTTTACCTAGTGGCGATTGAAATTTTAACCCTGCCATACATAAACACCAAAAATTAAATTGTTTTCGCCTTGAAATGGCATTGACATTTTTGTGGAGGTACAAAATTCGAATCTATCAGATGTAATATAATTATTTCGTTTCGTTACATTCATTGCGTTTTGTTTTCAGTTCGCATTTTCGCATTACCCTCTCATAACAGGTCAATCTTTAAACTATATACAAATGTATTGTTAATTACACTAATATTTCGAAATTTCCTCAGTTTAGATATTTCGACATTTTACATAAAAAAATTTGATCGAATCATCGATATTGTTCTTGGTAACTGACATATAAACGATTTAACATTCATTGAGTGTGCTAAGAATGATTACCCCTTCTTGGTTAACAATATTAACTGGTTTTCTGCTCCGAAAATAAAGGAAATGCGAAAGTCCGTGATTGTCTAAGGAGAAGAACCCCAATTTTTTTTTTCTCAGAAACAAGCATGGTAACCTAAATTTTTTTATGATTTTTAAAAATGTGTCTCAAACAGAAACTGCAACGACCTGTATGGACTGTCTTTACAGAGCATTCATTTTTTTTTAAAATATGCTTAAATTCTCAGTTATTTGTATGTTAGACTTAACTTTAAATTTAAAACTACTCTTAAAACATCTGTTCACTTTGTAGATTGTGAGAACACAATCTATTTAATATGCGCGATTCCCTTCTCTCAGCATCAGTTTTTGAAAAGTCACTTTGCCTCTTACATTTTGCTTTGTCAACTATTTATAAAATATGTGTTCAACTGTTAGGATTGTGAGAACACAATCATTTAAATATGTGCGTTTCCCTTCTCTCAACACTTTGTGAAGTCACTTTGAATCTTGAATTTTGTCTTTCAGACTATTCATAAACTATTTGTCGACAACACAATCTTTTAATATGCGCGGTTTCCTTCTCTTAACAGCACTTTGTGAAGAGTCGCTTTGTATCTTACATTTGGTCTTTCAAACTATTCATAAAATATTTGTTGACTTTAAGATTGTGAGAACACAATCTTTTAAATATGCGTGGTTCCTTCTCTTAGCATCAGATTTTGAAAAGTCACTTTGTCTCTTACATTTTGCCTTTTCAACTATTCATAAAATATCTGTTCAACTATTAAGATTGTGAGAACACAATCGTTTTAAATTGCGCGGTGATTTCCTTCTCTAAACAACATTTTTTCATAAGTCGCTTTGTATTTTGCGTTTTGTCTTTCAAACTATTTATAAAATATCTGTTGACTTAAGATTGTGAGTACACAATCTGTTTAATATGCGGGGTTTCCCTTTTCTCAACAACAGTTTTTGAAAAGTCCTTTTGTATCTTGCATTTTGCGTGCAGTCAATTATGCGGTGGATAAACATGATGTACAACATTTTTTAAACTTACAGTTATGATTTCATTCGTTAACAACCTTTCCTGGCAATCCAAACGAATGAAATCGTTAACCTCCTCTTTTAGCAATCCAAACGATTTCATTCGTTAACAACCTCTCCTGGCAATCCAAACGATTTCATTCGTTAACCTCCTCTCCTGGCAATCCAAACGATTTCATTCGTTAACCTCCTCTCCTGGCAATCCAAACGATTTCATTCGTTAACCTCCTCTCCTGGCAATCTAAACGATTTCATTCGTTAACAACCTCTCCTGGCAATCCAAACGATTTCATTCGTTAACAACCTCTCCTGGCAATCCAAACGATTCCATTCCCTTCGTTAACAACCTCTCCTGGCAATCCAACCCCAGTTTCTTTTCTAAAATTCAAAATGTCTTGGTTTCAACAGAACTCTGTTTGCAATACTTCTTTTATTTTTCTCCTTTTCACTTTTCTACCTTGTTACTTAAAACTGAAAAAAAAATATTAACAATTTAAAGAACATTATTTTTATAAGCGAATCCCTTGGACCAAACGCGCATTATATGGTTTAACATTGTGAGAAACAATCAATAAATTACCCATAAAGGATCTAGAAGGAGTTGCAGATGCAACATGTTCAAGACATTTAAAAAAAAAAGTGTTCATCAGAATCAAGCAATGCCTCCGATGGCCGTACAAATAAAACCGTGTGAGGATTATTTCCAACCAAAAGTTTTACCATTGACGTTGACCTTATAGTTTGGGAGATGAAGATAAAAACATGATTTTGTTTTAATGTAACCTATGTGCCAATAATAAATGTTGATAATTGTGAAGAGTCATTCTACTAATCATAAATATCCATGTGTGTTGTGGACAGAGGGAAAAAATACTCCCAAACAGCTTTCATGAAATATCGAGTCCCTGCATACTCACTAATCTTCTGATTCCATTTCAATGATATTCAAGAAAATGCAGTAGATGTTTACATTTTAACATTAATTAATAAATTAATGCACCTATTAATCTATGAAAATAAAATTGATTTTCTGGATTATCGATTAACCTAAGCAAAGTTGAAATTGTATTGAATATCTTATTTTATACTTCAATGATTGAATGAAGAAATGATAATTTTATTTTCCCAAACGGTAACTGGAGAACAGAAGTTTAGTTTTCTTTCGACCCGCAGTTAACCCTTTCCAGAGTAAAACATCCTTTTTAAATATAAGGATGTATAAGTACGCAGCCACGTTCGGTCGGATCGAGTATGTTAAATCTGATGCTTAGTGTAGTGAGAATGCAAGAGTGCGCCAAGAACCATTGCAACAACTCTTTCATGGGTGTTCAGTAAGTCAGTGAACATGTAGTACAGACAAACTAAATTCGTATGAAATCTGAGAAAAAAATGTATATTGTGGCTATTAAACAAAAAAAACTGTATTTGAAGTCTGTATACGTTGTTCAAATATTTTTGATGTAAAGACATTACGTGAATAGTCTTCAGGTATGTTCTGGTATATTGACACACACAAATTTCTTTCAAGCAAATGATTAAACATGCCTTAAGAACCAGGTGTGTTCCAGCTTTAAATCATAAATTCTAATTCTCATCAAATTGAGAATCTTCCTCTAGAAACGTATTGAGACCATGTTTAATGTTCTTAATCTTCTTACACTTCATGGGTGGTTGGGAAATAGAAATATGAAAACGTTTTGTCTTCTCCCAACATATCTTAGTGTCGGATTATTTGTGCAGGCTGTATAAATACACAGCCACGTCCGGTCTGAATCGGAACGTTAAATTTGAAGTCCCATGTGGAGAGTGTCCTTTCGAAGTAAAATCTTATTTTTCCCGTTTTAATTTTTAGTATTCTATGTTGCGTATTGTGTACGGTGGTTTTTTTTTTTTTTTTTTTTTTTTTTTGTCGATTGAATTTTTGCCGTAATATTATCAGTTTGTTTTCGTTTTAACCCAACCCCTTGACATTGCCTGGGAAAGAAGCTATAAACAGATTACCTGCAGTATCTTAATCCCAGAAAGTTTATCGGTTGCATCTAATCTCAAAACTATCACCATATTGTAGCCGAGAAACTGTCACTCATTTTCAAAATCCTCGATAATCTGTAAATGCATCGGAATTAAGGGTCGTCAATGCTCGCCAACTTCGTACTTTATTTGGCGCTTTTTTTTTTTTTTTTTTTTAGCATTTTTTATTTGAGTGTCACTGATGAGTCGTTTGAAGACGAAACGCGCGTCTGGCGTGCAAAATTTTAATTCTAGAATATATGATGTATTTTGAGTTTATTCACACGATTTAAAACAAAATATTAAAAGAATCTGAAAAAAGTAAAACATATAATAAGGTTGTTATCTAAAACTCGTGAAGTCGAAAGAAACAAAAAAATCCCTGTCCAAAAGGTAGAACACTACGAAAGCAGTCCACCAAAAAAAAAAAAAAAAAACCACGCGAAAATAAAAATTGAGCAACAAAAACCCCACCAAAAACCAGACTAGACTCATGTGGACTTGCCATATCCGGAAGGACCAGCAGAGTAATCCCATCGTGAAACTCCAATCATACAATAACTAGTGATGAGTCATAATCCTGTAAAAAGGTTTCATAACACAGACGATTGGTAAATGTTTTTTGCTAAGCACTGATAAAGGGCGCATTCCAATTGCGCAAATTTTTTGAAAAATCCATTATTTCAATTGCGCCAAACATAAACCTATTTACAGGTAAAATATAACGAAAACGTTTTAATATCCTGAATACAGGCTCGTATTAAAGAATTTTGTAAAGTATCCCCACCCCCTGGGTAAGTACGCGAGTTCATACTCATTTCTCATACAAAACGGAGTCATTTGAAGGCAAAAAATTCTATAAGGTTCATATGTTTGGGGTCACATAATGGACATAATTTATTAATGTAATTTATAAAATGATGAATATGTTATATTATGCTATCAAAACTATGTTGTAATATTATTATTAAAAGTCCCTTTTCAAAATAGATTTATTATTTATACTATTTACCTGTGTTATTGGCGCAAATGAAATGTCATGATTATTTTGTGCGCGAATGAAATATGGTTTGTAGCGCAAATGAAAGATTTTTTTTTGGCTCAAATGAAATACTTATTGGCGCATAAGCAACACCGTTAATTAAGCCACAACCTAAATCTTTAACCGTAGGTACAAGTAAATCTTCAATATCCTGAAACTTTACCAAGCGCAAAGATCGATATTAAACACGAAGTTTTATACAATTTATGTTTGTAAAACAACTCGGATCTTGAAACAAAAAATAATGATTAAACCAATAGGTACGTTTTTATGTATAGTAAACCCGGCAAATTGTAACAAACCCTGTGGTCCGATCAACAAATCTAAGATAGGCCTACCCTCAGAAGGAAAAGTAGTTCCTGTTTAACTCGTGCAATCCTTAATTAATACATAGAAACGATAACCCGGTGTCCGCTACTCTCCAGACATAAGGTTTGGTTATCGCTTCTAAGTTAAAAGGACCAATATCCAGAACATGCATGAAATATTTGCCACTGGACATAGGGTAAACAAAAGTAAATCAACCAACCAAAGGGTCAATCATATTTTCCTTTCCAAGTGGCGATTGAAGTTTTAACCCTGCCATAAACATCCAAATGTTTTCGCCTTGAAATGACATTGACATTTTTGTAGAGGTAAAAAAATCGAATCTATCAGATGTAATTTAATTATTTCGTTTCGTTACATTCATTGCGTTTTGTTTTCAGTTCACGTTTTCACATTACTCTCTTATAACAGGTCAATTTTGAACTATATACAAATGTATTATTAATAAAACTAATATTTCGAAATTTCCTCAGTATAGACATTTCATTTCACATAAAAAAAATTTATCGAATCATCGATATTGTTCTTGGTAACTGACATATAAACGATTTAACATTCATTGAGTGTGCTAAGAATGATTACCCCTTCTTGGTTAACAATATTAACTGGTTTTCTGCTCCGAAAATAAAGGAAATGCGAAAGTCCGTGATTGTCTAAGGAGAAGAACCCCAATTTTTTTTTCGGAAACAAGCATGGTAACCTACATTTTTTTATGATTTTTAAAAATGTGTCTCAAACAGAAACTGCAACGACCTGTATGGACTGTCTTTACAGAGCATTCATTTTTTTTTAAAATATACTTAAATTCTCAGTTATTTGTATGTTAGACTTAACTTTAAATTTAAAACTACTCATAAAACATCTGTTCACTTTGTAGATTGTGAGAACACAATCTATTTAATATGCGCGATTCCCTTCTCTCAGCATCAGTTTTTGAAAAGTCACTTTGCCTCTTACATTTTGCTTTGTCAACTATTTATAAAATATGTGTTCAACTGTTAGGATTGTGAGAACACAATCATTTAAATATGTGCGTTTCCCTTCTCTCAACACTTTGTGAAGTCACTTTGAATCTTGAATTTTGTCTTTCAGACTATTCATAAACTATTTGTCGACAACACAATCTTTTTAATATGCGCGGTTTCCCTTCTCTTAACAGCACTTTGTGAAGAGTCGCTTTGTATCTTACATTTGGTCTTTCAAACTATTCATAAAATATTTGCCGACTTTAAGATTGTGAGAACACAATCTTTTAAATATGCGTGGTTCCCTTCTCTTAGCATCAGATTTTGAAAAGTCACTTTGTCTCTTACATTTTGCCTTTTCAACTATTCATAAAATATCTGTTCAACTATTAAGATTGTGAGAACACAATCGTTTTAAATTGCGCGGTGATTTCCTTCTCTAAACAACATTTTTCATAAGTCGCTTTGTATTTTGCGTTTTGTCTTTCAAACTATTTATAAAATATCTGTTGACTTAAGATTGTGAGTACACAATCTGTTTAATATGGGGTTTCCCTTTTCTCAACAACAGTTTTTGAAAAGTCCTTTTGTATCTTGCATTTTGCGTGCAGTCAATTATGCGGTGGATAAACATGATGTACAACATTTTTTAAACTTACAGTTATGATTTCATTCGTTAACAACCTTTCCTGGCAATCCAAACGAATGAAATCGTTAACCTCCTCTTTTAGCAATCCAAACGATTTCATTCGTTAACAACCTCTCCTGGCAATCCAAACGATTTCATTCGTTAACCTCCTCTCCTGGCAATCCAAACGATTTCATTCGTTAACCTCCTCTCCTGGCAATCCAAACGATTTCATTCGTTAACCTCCTCTCCTGGCAATCTAAACGATTTCATTCGTTAACAACCTCTCCTGGCAATCCAAACGATTTCATTCGTTAACAACCTCTCCTGGCAATCCAAACGATTTCATTCGTTAACAACCTCTCCTGGCAATCCAAACGATTCCATTCCTTCGTTAACAACCTCTCCTGGCAATCCAACCCCCAGTTTCTTTTTCTAAAATTCAAAATGTCTTGGTTTCAACAGAACTCTGTTTGCAATACTTCTTTTATTTTCTCCTTTTCACTTTTCTACCTTGTTACTTAAAACTGAAAAAAATATTAACAATTTAAAGAACATTATTTTATAAGCGAATCCTTTGGACCAAACGCGCATTATATGGTTTAACATTGTGAGAAACAATCAATAAATTACCCATAAAGGATCTAGAAGGAGTTGCAGATGCAACATGTTCAAGACATTTAAAAAAAAGTGTTCATCAGAATCAAGCAATGCCTCCGATGGCCGTACAAATAAAACCGTGTGAGGATTATTTCCAACCAAAAGTTTTACCATTGACGTTGACCTTATAGTTTGGGAGATGAAGATAAAAACATGATTTTGTTTTAATGTAACCTATGTGCCAATAATAAATGTTGATAATTGTGAAGAGTCATTCTACTAATCATAAATATCCATGTGTGTTGTGGACAGAGGGAAAAAATACTCCCAAACAGCTTTCATGAAATATCGAGTCCCTGCATACTCACTAATCTTCTGATTCCATTTCAATGATATTCAAGAAAATGCAGTAGATGTTTACATTTAAACATTAATTAATAAATTAATGCACCTATTAATCTATGAAAATAAAATTGGTTTTCTGGATTATCGATTAACCTAAGCAAAGTTGAAATTGTATTGAATATCTTATTTTATACTTCAATGATTGAATGAAGAAATGATAATTTTATTTTCCCAAACGGTAACTGGAGAACAGAAGTTTAGTTTTCTTTCGACCCGCAGTTAACCCTTTCAGAGTAAAACATCCTTTTAAATATAAGGATGTATAAGTACGCAGCCACGTTCGGTCGGATCGAGTATGTTAAATCTGATGCTTAGTGTAGTGAGAATGCAAGAGTGCGCCAAGAACCATTGCAACAACTCTTTCATGGGTGTTCAGTAAGTCAGTGAACATGTAGTACAGACAAACTAAATTCGTATGAAATCTGAGAAAAAAATGTATATTGTGGCTATTAAACAAAAAAAACTGTATTTGAAGTCTGTATACGTTGTTCAAATATTTTTGATGTAAAGACATTACGTGAATAGTCTTCAGGTATGTTCTGGTATATTGACACACACAAATTTCTTTCAAGCAAATGATTAAACATGCCTTAAGAACCAGGTGTGTTCCAGCTTTAAATCATAAATTCTAATTCTCATCAAATTGAGAATCTTCCTCTAGAAACGTATTGAGACCATGTTTAATGTTCTTAATCTTCTTACACTTCATGGGTGGTTGGGAAATAGAAATATGAAAACGTTTTGTCTTCTCCCAACATATCTTAGTGTCGGATTATTTGTGCAGGCTGTATAAATACACAGCCACGTCCGGTCTGAATCGGAACGTTAAATTTGAAGTCCCATGTGGAGAGTGTCCTTTCGAAGTAAAATCTTATTTTCCCGTTTTAATTTTAGTATTCTATGTTGCGTATTGTGTACGGTGGTTTTTTTTTTTTTTTTTTTTTTTTTGTCGATTGAATTTTGCCGTAATATTATCAGTTTGTTTTCGTTTTAACCCAACCCTTGACATTGCCTGGGAAAGAAGCTATAAATAGATTACCTGCAGTATCTTAATCCCAGAAAGTTTATCGGTTGCATCTAATCTCAAAACTATCACCATATTGTAGCCGAGAAACTGTCACTCATTTTCAAAATCCTCGATAATCTGTAAATGCATGGCAAAATATCTTGGATTCAGTAAATTGCAACCCAAAATCATTCACTCGTTTCTTTTTATGTAAGCTTATAAAACTGAATGTAAAGTTCCATATGCGAGTGTATGGAGGCTTCACATAGTCCAAGAATTAGACTTATTTGTGTCCTGTATTTCCCCTACCGCTGATTTTATTTCTATGGCCACTCGCATGGACTGAATTCGTCCTGCCTCCCCTTATGTGAGTCTGGTCCAAGTGACAGGACTGCAAGGCCCATTTTAGTGTACTGACTTGGCGGGCGTGTAGCCTAGCCTTTCTAAGTAACCAATGAGTGGAACTCGCATTGGACAGCATCTGTGAAATGGATAATGATAGTACAAAGAAACTGATTTTCTGAATTGAGCTGAAAAATTGTAATATGTCATGTAAATACGAGATAGATTTCAGATATAACTATACTATAATATTTATAAAAATTGTCTTCTCCCGGCATGATTGTGAAAGCCGTCTGTTTGTTTGTAGGAGATGCATAACTACACAGCTACGTCCGGTCAGAATGAGAACGTTAAGTTATATGCCATATGTGGAGAGAGTGTCCTTTCTCATGGTTACCTTGTTCACCCATATTAGTATTCTATGTTGCGTTTTGTGTACTGTAGTGTCAGTTCATGGTTTATTTTGCCATATCACTGTCAGTCTGTTTTCGACTAGGCAAACATATGTCTATGGCCTCTTAACCCCATAAAGTTTCTCGATTCCATCTAATCTCAAAGTTATCATGTTGCTGAGAAACTCCCTCTCATTTTCAAAACCATAGATAATATATTTATGCATGGCAAATCTGTATTTGATGCAGTGCATTTATCAAAAGAACAACTTATATTTAAGTTGAACGGAGTCAAGCTTACACGTCACGGCAGTGTAAAATACGTCTTTATTTTCACATTTAATAAATTTATAGGTTTAAATGAACTCGTGAAGTACACTTTCATAATTCTCTTAAACCCAAAATGGTAAACAAGTTTTTAAAACATCCATCTTCACTCTTTAATATAATACTGTGTTCGACAGTAGAGTGGTTATTTTTCTCTTTTGATAGGCGGTCCATTTATTTTTTCAAATTTACAGTCAACATGTTCAAAAAAGTGAGAGAAGAAATACAAAAAATAAAGATTTTGATATTAAGGTAACATTTGGTTTATTGTTAAAGTCAATATTACAAATATATAACACTACTTCAACCGTATAATTTGGATCTTCATATTTACTAAGACTTTCAAATTCTATCAAATTGTTAGCTGTAACGATTCCACCGTTATATATCATCATGACTTTTTGTTTGTATTTATACACATATGTTCTTATCCAAATCACAGAGTAACTAGACCTTCAAGGATTATGCTAGCATGTTAAGTGTGTTTAAGCAGATCAAACGAAGGGTAATACAGATAAGAAGCAATCTGTTTCTCTTATGGTCTTGAAATAAGGGGCTTGACACCTGGAAATGGGAATTGCTTTTTTGAAGCAATTTCGTGTCATCTTGTCAGCCATCTAAGACACCAAAGGAACTGAGGGCCCTAGCAACTGATTACATCAGAGAAACCCGTACCTATCAGGTGGATTTCTGCTGTTCTAAAAAGCAACCGCGAATACATGTTATAAAAGTATCTAACCAGTCACTTATTCCCTTCCATGTTATCAATGTAAATAGTTGTATGGAATAGTGGCAACCTTTTAGAATATACCTGGAAACCTTTTAACATGCATTTATTTTTCATTTTCTAACTTGCAGAAATTGATGAGATAGATGATTAGGGACAAGATACGATTTTATTTTCTATTTGTTCTTCATAATTGATTATCATACAATATAAATTAAAGACGGCTATTTCCGAAAGTGAAAACAATATATTCAGATAAATTGATTGCCCACCAAAAGAGGAATATAACCACTATACTGCCTCTGGTCCTGCACATAAGGGACGGCAGGACGAATCAAGTCCATGCAAGTGCTCATAGGGATGTGTTGCTGTCTATGGCCGAAATGGTGCCGAACCCTGTTCAGTTGATCCACCTTCACTGCTTCCAAGGGGGATCAATAAGGTGTTGTAGAAATCAGCCTACCACAACGCATATTTTGGGTTTGGGCTGAGTGTACGCTCCTTCAACCGTGAGCAGAAGGACGCAAATCGTATTATGCTGAAGAGCGATGCCCCTTACTTCCCCCGGCGTAATGCTAGGCACGACCACCCTCATTATCTGTATGACATGGCGGAATCATAATCTACTCGGGTCGGGGTCATACACTTATTGGAAATCTCTAGTTACAAGTCAACCAGTTCGAGAAAAATCTTTACTAGGAGATAAGAGAGTAGGGTAGACAAGCAGAAATGATAGAATATTGTGTACTTTAATCATTATGGTATTTATAAAAAAAGTTGTCGGCGATTGACAAAACTACCACCAACTTCAAATATAGTTTTAAGTTTGTAACAAGGATACCTCCAAAGAGTTTCCATAACTTTATATCATTTCAATTCGCCAATAACATCCATCAGAAACTCGTTATTATGCAACAAGTCTGATAAGCTTCTTACACTTTTTCCTTCCCGCGTAACGGTTATCTGTTGTCTGGGTAGACGGAGTCACAGCATGATAGCGGTTTGATTTTTTTGTTCACCAATTATATTCATATTTAATAGGAAAGGACGGTTTTTGCCGGTCTCGATTTGACGCATTAATTCAAACTTGTGTATCGTTCTGATGTCCTAGAAAACACGACTCAAACACATCAAATTTAAATCTATATCAACTTGCGTTTGTATACAGTGTAAGTGTCTGTGATCAGAAAAATTGTTTTCTTGGTGGTCTGGCTGAGAACGATACTTCTCTTTTGAGGTACTGTGCGCGCGGGTCGCAATTTATACAAGGCGCCCTCAAAACTTTTAATGTTGGTCAGCGAATGAAAGGGGTGTACTTTTAATTAAAAAATGAATAAATAATGATGCTCCTGAAAGTATTTAAGCTACAAGGGGGGAAAAAGGAACCTTTAAAGAAATTTCTTCGCAGTAACTATGAAAGATATGAAAAAGTTATTACAAAACCAGTTCCCAAATTATAAAGTGGTTATGTGGAAGAACGAATTGCAAAAAGTGAAACAATCAAACAAATAACTTATGTCAGGTCCAAAAACAAAATAACATTTTCTATGGCTATATATTATCATATGAAGATTTTGTTCCCTGCAGATACCCAACTACATGTGCCCTCAATGTTTCGCCCCCATATTCTTCGTCCAAACGTTTTGATTATTTCTTCTCTTTCGATCTATGGAACGGGTGAGGTTTTGTTATCACGTTGCGTCCGTCATCGTTTGTATCGTTTGCTGCTCAATTTTGATGTCTTTCTTGAATTGTTTGAAGGATGCTAACATAACACAGTCTTTTAATTGATTTGTCAATAACAAAAAAACTAAAAGGCTACTTTGAGCTGAATAGTTGAATGTTAATAATCCATTAAAAGGGTCTATTTGAAAAAAGAAGCCTCGTATGGTTCTCGATCAAACTTATTTTTGTACACTTCTAAAATAAGACAAACAGTTGAAAGATAACTTGAAATGGATAATGATTGGAAGAAATTTTGATACAATTAGCAATCATTCAATTGAAAAGAAACGATAAAAATAATAAGAGTAACAGGAGCCAAAAAGGTTGGTGTGATAGTTTTTAAAATTCGAAACAAAACTGTTCGTAAACGAAAAAGAGCTTTCTTCTACCCTTTAGTGAACAGAGAAACTGTCAATTTGATAAATGGTTTTCTCATATCACCGCTCAAAGATTGAGCATAAATTAATAAGCGTGCAAATTATTTTGAGATCACTAATATCGTTAACTGCATGGTTTGAAGTCTTACTCGTACTAGGACGTCCGAATCGGATAGTTATTGTAAATATCTAGTACTAGTACTCGATTACTATGGTCAGACACTACATGGTCACTTGAACGTTCCAACGAATTTCGGATTCTTGATCCTGCGAGAGAAAGAAAAAGAGGGATTTGAACCTATCTTTTTACGGAGGTTTGGCTGCTGTCAAAGTGGAAGTTTGGTTATTACTAGACCATATTTATTATTATAAAGACAAATAATAAGGTGCACTAATACAAAAGCATTTGAAAGATAAAAAGGACGTACAAGCGAAAATCTGGTTTCTCTTTTTTTAAAACAATCAATAGTTATTTAAAGTCAACGTTCTAACATGTAAAAATACAACACAAAGTAATGTATAGCACGTTTTAAACTATGGTACTTGTGAATGTATGAATTCTAAGTATTTTTTATTTGATAAAATATAACTCCTATAATAGCAAATAATCAACGGTATTCGTCGGTGGAAAAGGATTAACTTTAATTTTTAAAACATCCCAGCTTTAGATTTTACTCTAGTTCGAACTTAAGATGTTAACTGTAGCTTGCATGGTAGAAATTTGACCATTTATGATATATAAATATATATATATACAATGATGCTTATATCAATACTGGAACATCCTTCAAATTATAAATCCTCTTAAACTGCGAAAGAATGTCTGGGATATTTTGGTCTTCAATTTGTATTATAATGAATAATATTGCATTATATTTATCTATTGTTTACTAGAAGAAAAAATAATATTAATAAAGTATTTAAAATTAAAATGAATTATAATTAAGGACTTCTTTTCCAAGACTTTAACAAATAAATATTAAAATATTAACTTATACATTTATGAACATTTCGAATTCAATTAAAGTATAATATTTATATACACTTTCTCTAACATTTTCAACGATTCTGTGTAAAAGTGCATATTTGAATTATCACAATACCCTAAAATAATATTTGCAACATTTCGAAGCTCCCTCTACAGTATTCATATCTATCTTCATCTACTGCTTCTTAAATGTCGGTATTTTTAGGACTGCAACATTTAAGTATTTGTGAAGGTGACTGATTTGGGAACAATGAAAGGATATAAATAATACCAAATCATATCTTTAATTAAGTCGCCAAAACGGAGTTTTGGAGACTTTATGTTTTTGTCCCGTTTCTTATTATTATTATTATTATTATTATTAAGTCGCCAAAACGGAGTTTTGGGGACTTTATGTTTTTGTCCCGTTTCTTATTATTATTATTATGGCACCCTCAACGGAGTTGGGGTGACATATTGTTATTCTACGTTTCTTTTTTTTTTCTTATTATTATTATGTCACCCGATCGACAATGTCGGGTGATATATTGCTTTTCTTCTGTTTCTTTGTTATTATTATTATTCTTCCACCTTTTTTTGTCCGGCAGATTTTTTGGAGCCAATGGAACCAATCTTAATGATAGTTCACTATAATGAGGAACACAAAATTCCGGGTTGCAGTAGGTCTTAAGAACATAAAAAATGGCTGCCGTTACCATGGAAACGGAACAAATGTGAAAAAATCCACTTTTTTGTTTTGGTGAATTTATTGGAGATGCTTAATTTTAGAATCATTATATTTTAATACCATGTAGGTGCCCACTGTATACTGGTGTTGGATGATTTTAGCAATCATTGGAACTACTATATTGCCATGGAAACTACACCAAAAATTTCAAAAATATCAAAATGCTCCAAATTTTTTGAAACTTCATAGTAACGATGAGCAACATTGGCAAATGTGGAATTTGGCGTTGGAATTTCCAAAATGTCTGCCGTTACCATGGAAACAATGCAAAAAGGTCAAAATGCTCCAAAAACTTCAGGGTTTGGTGAATAATTTTGGTACGCTTCAACTTAAAATCATCAAATTTTTATACAATATAGTTGTCCACTATATACACGTTTTGAATGATTTTGACAATCATTGGAACTACTATGTTACCATGGAGACAGGAGCAAAAATTTCAAAAATTTCGGAATGCTTCAAACTTAATGAAACTTAATATGATTGTTGACTGGCAAGTCTAGATGAGACTTTTGACTTTGGAATTTCCAAAATGGCCACCGTTGCCATGGAAACTGCTAAAATATCAAAAAATTTCAAAATGCTTTGAACTTAATGAAAATTGATAATATTGTTAACTGGCATGTATAGATGAGACTTTTGACTTTGAAATTTTCAAAATGGCTGCCGTTGCTATGGAAACGGGAAATTTTTTCTTTTTCTTAAAATGCTCTGAATGTACTGAAATTTTACAGAAAGATGTATAGCCAAGCATATATGTGCATTCACTGTTTAAATTTTTTGAAAAGGCTGCCGCTTAGTGGCAATGGGGGAAGGGTGACATCCGCTATTGCTTGCAATGGCAATTCTAGTTATTTTTATTATTTTTCTTCCACACATTTTGTCCGCGCGAGTTCTTGGAATCCAATGGACCAATGTTGATGGAACTCTACTACAATGAGGACCCCCATGTAAAGTTGTGCACCTTGCTATGGAATGGTAAAATGGCCGCCGTTTCCATGGAAACAGCAAAATGCGAAAAAAATCAGAGTGTTCCAAACTGGAAGAAACTCCACAGGAATGGTAACTGGCATGTGCTGATTTGCAGTTTGACTTTGGAATTTTCAAAATGGCTGCCGTTACCATGGAAACAGCTAAAATATCAAAAATTCTAACTCTTTCGATATAAGACCCAACTGGATGAAACTTTATGAAAATGTTACCCAGTATGCCAAGATGTCAAGACAATATTTCGATAGTCCAAAATGGCCGCCGTTGTCATGGAAACTGGGGGCAAGTTTTACATTGACCCTATGGGAAAATGCGTAAAATCAGCATTTTCTTAAAGAGTATTTCACCAAAGTCAATGAAACTGTATTGATATATAACATGACATGTGACAATGAGATGTCTGCTTTTAGAATTTTGGAATTATCCACTGTAACCATGGATGCAGCAAAAATGTCCAAAATTTCAAAAAAAATGATAACGCTCCAAACTGGATGAAACTTTACAGAAATGGTAACTGGCATGGGCAGAGTTGCATTTTGAAGTTGGAATTTTCAAAATGGCCGCCGTAACCATGGAAACAGCAAAAATGTCCAAAATTTCAAAATGCTCCAAACTTAATGAAACTTTACAAAAATGATAATTTGCATGTGCAGATGCACTCTTTGACTTTGGAATTTTCTAAATGGCTGCCGCTCGCCTGGCAATGGGGGGAAGGGTGCCATCCGCTATTGCTTGCAATGGCAAATCTAGTTATTATTATAATTATTATTATTATTATTCTTCTTAACCCTAATTTGTTCGACCATTTTCTTCCAAGCCTTAAATGATGGAAACTTTATATTTGGTATGATGTTGGGGTAGTATCCTAGGGTGCATTCACTATTTTTATTTCAAATGGGGTCATCTTCGCACTTTTGGGGCCGGAACATGGGTGGGGTCATTTTCGACTATTGATTCGTTACTGGTAGAACCTTTAAGTTTTGTGTAATACAAGAGACCGATGTCCAGGTGTCCATTCCACATTTTTATTTCAGCCTGGGGTCATCTTGGCATTATTTTAGGGGTCAATTTTCATGGATCATTCTAGAACAATAGTCATGTGATTAGTCATGTGATAGTGTTGAATTATTCCTATGTACTTTTATGTTATATAATGATAGATTATTACAGGTAGTACCATATGTAGCTGTAATTCGACTTTGGAATTTTAAAATGGCCGCCGTTACCATGGAAACTGCAAAATGTGAAATTTTTTAAAATGCTTCAAATTTAATGAAATTTTACAGAGATCTTAACAAAATGGCCGCCGTTGCCATGGAAACAACAAAATGCGAAAAATCTAGATTTGGTCCAATTTTATGAAACTTGACAGTAATGTGACCTGTCATGTGTAGATGTGCCATCCGACTTTGGAATTTTCAAAATGGCTGCTGTTACCATGGAAACTGCAAAATGTCAAAAATTCAAAATGCTTCAAACTTAATGAAACTTTACACAAATGTTGACTGTCTTATGTAGATGTGGCATTTGACTTTGGAAGTTCAAAATGACCACCGTAACCATGGAAACACGAATGCCTAAATTTGAAAATTGGTCCAATTTTATGACACTTGTAAGTAATGTGACCTGTCACGTGTAGATATCCGACTTTGAAATTTCTAAAATGGCTGCCGTTACCATGGAAACAGCAGAACAATGGTTGGGGCCGTTTTATGACTTTTGTGTTAGCATCCTAACACAGGATTACTTGTTATTATTATTATTATTATTATTATCATTATTATTCTTCTTAACCCTAATTTGTCCGACCATTTTCTTTCAAGCCTTAAATGATGGAAACTTTGTATTTGGTATGATGTTGGGGTATTATCCCTAGGGGTGCATTGACTATTTTTTATTTCAAATGGGGGTCAACTTGGCACTTTTTGGGGGCCGTAACATGGGTGGGGTCATTTTTCGATTATTGATTCGCTACTGGTAGAACCTTTAAGTTTTGTGTAATACAAGAGACCGATGTCCAGGTGTCCATTCCACATTTTTTATTTCAGCCCGGGTTCATCTTGGCATTATTTTAGGGGGTCAATTTTCATGGAACATTCTAGAACAATAGTCATGTGATAGTATTGAATTATTCCTATGTACTTTTTATGTTATATAATGAAAGATTATTACAGTTAGCACCATATGTAGCTGTAATTCGACTTTGGAATTTTTAAAATGGCGGCCGTTACCATGGAAACTGCAATAATGTGAAATTTTTTTAAAATGCTTCAATTTTAATGAAATTTTACAGAGATGTTAACGAGTGTATGTAGATTTGGAATTTCCAAAATGGCCGCCGTTGCCATGGAAACAACAAAACTGCGAAAAATCTAGTTTGGTCCAATCTTTATGAAACTTGACAATAATGTGACCTGTCATGTGTAGATGTGCCATCCGACTTTGGAATTTCAAAAATGGTTGCCGTTACCATGGAAACTGCAAAAATGTCAAAAATCTCAAAATGCTCCAAACTTAATGAAACTTTACACATATGTTGACTGTCTTATGTAGATGTGGCATTTGACTTTGGAATTTATAAAATGGCCACCGTAACCATGGAAACACTAATGCCTTAATTTGAAAATTGGTCCAATTTTTATGAAACTTGTAAATAATGTGACCTGTCACATGTAGATGTGATATCCGACTTTGGAATTTCAAAATGGCTGCCGTTACCATGGAAACAGCAGAACAATGGTTGGGGGCCGTTTTGGCGACTTTTGTGTTAGCATCCTAACACAGGATTACTTGTATAAATTTGATTCTTCATTTCCAATACAAAATCATGTTCTCTAAAGTTTTTGTTTGAAACTTTTTAAGTAGCATATATTAAGGTATATTACATCAATATGCCTGAAAATATTTAGCTTCCTCTTTTATACCCCCCCTTTCCTCCCAAAGGGTGACTGAGGGTAGAAATATGGTCAGTACAGATCTTCTTCCGACCGGTAGTAAAACCCTTGATGTGGGGCGTCTGTTTGGCTGTGCGGGATATACAAGTACGCATACACGGCTGGTCAGAATGGGGACGTTAAATCCGACGCCACCTGTAAAAAGAATGCCACGTTCTCTGCACGTTAAGAACCCTTGCAACAACTATTTGAGGGGTCCGTAGGTGACCTGTTGCGAAGCAAATTTTCTGTCGCTATATACAATATACCCTCATTTTCCAGTTGCAGTCTAAATTTCCCCGACCTTCGTCCTAGCCGGCCTCTATTTCAGACCCTACCTATTTTTATTATTAATTTTTTGTCGTCCTGAAAATGCACGAAGTATTTGCCACTGGACGTTAAGTAACCATCAATCAATTTTGACAAGATTGATGGATGGATGCTTAACGTCCAGTGGCAAATATTTCATACAGATACGGTGGTACCCGACTTTGATCTATGGAATCCAGGTATAGGTTTTTTTACAAGAAGTTTTTGATAACGAAATTGAACATGTAATTCTTTTTTTTTTTTTACAGAATGGAACAGTGAAGTCATGGAAACTGAAGTAGACTTGGCTTCGATTTCTTATTGTGATTTGAACAACACATTGGACAAACAGATTTTATGCAGAGGCTACCCCTAAATGCACAAAAAAGAGAGAACAAGAGATGCTGTCAGCTGAGGCAAATGAATAACATAAGAATTATTTCAAAAGTTTAAGGGCTGGTATCAGTAGATTTCTTAGAGATCTGAATAGGGATATTGACATTGTCCGTGACAACGAATTCAGGATGTCGAATAACATTTTAAATTAAAAAAAAAACAATTGGAATGGAAAATTAAAACACAACATATAGAGTGGTTTGTCTAGAACTACAAAACACAAGGAAGTTATTTCGCAGTCAGATCTTCACAAAATTAGTACTTACTTATATTCTGCTAGAAACCCAGTCCTTCTTTGTTATAGGGTGAGGTACAATTAAGCAGTGCAATTCGTCATACGGTGTCTAGAATTTCATCGAAGTTTAATCTTAAATCGTTCAAATTCCAAAAAGATGAAAATGACAGGAAATAAATATGTTACGATTTCACATGAAACGAGTCAAATATATTTGCAAGGTGGACTTGGAAATTCGGAGGCTTCTGCTGACAAAAGAATGTTGAAAAAAATTCTTAGAAATGTCCTGTTAATGATGTTGTGCTTATGTTTAACAAAACAGATCCACTCTTTAATCACTGTGATAAAGATTTCAATCTCTCGCCAGATGAACAAAATATATGGTATACACAGAAGTCGGTTAACCAGTACCAGTTCTCTCGATTTATGGGTGATATATCTAGGAATGAAGGATGCTCTAGACTACACATAGGCCATTGTCTCTGCGCAATTGTCATTCAAGGTATGGATGATGCCGGTTTCGAGCTAAGGCATACAATATACATGAGCAGGAACAAAAATGAGTGCATCTTAAAATTTTCAATCAAAATTTGTGAAGAAAGTAATATTGCGTGTAAGTCAATTTGCATTAATACATTGCTGTGACGTCATTCTGTTGTTCTACCCGTACTTACAGGTAAATAACAGTTCAAGGACTGATACAAATTTATCTATTCATACAATTCGATCCTTTATTCAAACTAAAAAAATACAACGATAGAACAAATAATGCCAATTACAAAACAACGTTTTTTTATTAATGTCATCTTCTTGTACAATAATTTCGTTATTCATTAAGTCGTTTTCTTGAAAGAGAAAACTTAGAAATTGAAGGTAATTTGAGCACTGCCAACGTCAATACATATGTCACGGCCATTGTGCTCATGTTCTGGGTTCATTCAGCGTCTTTGTATAGTAGTTATTTCCTTTTTGTTGCATGCCTCATTTTTGATTTATCCAAGAACTGCTTTGAGTAAGGGATTACTCATCGAAACTAAAGTACTCTCAATAACAAAGTTTGCTATCCATTTTTGCAATTGCATTTCTGTACTCCAGTCGGTTTTCAGAGAGTTTGACATCTTACTCAGTTTTGATTTTGATACTTTTAGGTATACTTTTTTAAGCACAAGATTTCCGAGTACTTGAATTTTGTTTTAATACTAGAAATGGACGCATTACAATTGTAATGTGATGTTTATTTGTTGAGAACAACATTTGTATGATCTTGTTAGCATAAATGTCTTACCCCTTACAGGCACATGTAGTTTGAAAACTACCATCAAAAGTGTAATTCCCCAGCCATTTGTGAACATCTACAGATATTAATGTTCAAAATTGCAGAAAGGACTATCAAAAATTATTTGTCTCTGCATGAAAAAACAACGAAAAGTTTCAACAGATTTTCAAGTATTGCATTGTGTATGACCTTACTTTGGAAGTTTAACGATCACAATCATGACAATTATGATTTGCTTGATTACCACATGTATGAAATATAAAAAGAAAGGACAAAATTAGAAACAAAATGATAACATTACAATATCAATCATCCAACCCTTTATTCATACAAACACACATACAAAAAGAAGGGTTCTTCCTGCACTCTTGTAACCACTTGTGCATTATTTACCTGACTTTGATCATTACCCTGCGTAATAGGACCGCACGTGGCTTTATTTTCATACATTCCGACCTGCCAAAAGTACTCCGAACATTGCAAGCATTTTACTGTTGGTTTGGAAATGCCCAAAAGTGACCATATTTCTACTCCCAAGTCGACTTTTGTGGTTTGGTCATTAAAAAAAAAAAAAAAAAAAAATACGGAATGATTCTAGTGGTGAATTTTATACCACTTTTGAATCTCGAACATGTGAATAACATACACTAAAGTTTCAGTTCAATTTAAAAGTTAAAAAAAAAAATAGTTTCTAAAAATAGATAAATAAATTATACATTACCCCATGTCGGCAGAGTGAATGTTACAAGAGCAACACGACAGGTGTCAAATGTGGAGTAGGATATGCCTTGAATTTTTATTTCAGGCAACACAACACAACTCATCAGAATGAACCGAACCAAAAACCTGATTGTTAGTTTATAATTTACCACAATCCCCCCTCCCCCTTTTCAGCTGCGAAGTTTTGATCCTGTCAACCATTACATTTCCTTGAGTGGAGGTATTGAGATGCTATACACAATCCTCCTTAAACCTGATTGCAATTTATAATTTACCACCACACCCTTTTCAGCTGTGGTGTCTTATTCCTGCTAATGAGTGGAGGTATTGCGATGCTATCCCATTCCTTATCAACAGAAGTCAGTTCTAATAGGATACAATCATTATAATGCACAATGGTTTCGCAGATACAAGGATATGAAATACTTCTTTCCTTCCACTACTTACGTCCTTGGTTGACTCAACTGTTGCTTAATTTTCATCAATATCTATTGTGGGTTCATACATTTCTTTTCGTGAATTGAGGAACATTTGTATATTTTTTAATATTTGATTACATTTTTGGTTTTGCCTAAGTCAATGATTGCTTTTAAAGTCTTTATTATGACCCATAAATGGAAGAACTAAATTCAATGCCCTTCCGTACTAGATCTGCCAAATAAGGAGATGTGGTATGATTGCAAATGAGATATCCACTTCAGACCTTAGTATGAGGATGTAAGCAACTGTAGGCTATCGTGCTACAACAAGAAGATCTGGGCTGTTCACAATTATTAATTGCTCAGTATTTCAAGATGTAATTGTTTATTGCAGTATACAATTCAGACAAAGTCAAACTTCCACAATAACCCCTATGTATAATAAAGGCAACAGTAGTATATCGCTGTTCAATAGTCATAAATCGATTAAGCGAAAACAGATCCGGGTCACAAACCAAAACCGAAGGACACACACCAACTTGATATATGTATCTTTAATACCTTGCACGTTTATATTTTGTTATATCTGTTTCTTTAAAATCTACATTAAGGTAAAAAGTAGGAAGAACAGTGATAAATATATGGATGACTCAAGCTGTTTTCTTCATCACGCATGTTGACAAAGGGATAAGATACCATGGTGGGTATGAAATCATAGATAAATGAAAAGAGGAACAGAAATAATGCACTTATATTGAGCAGTATAGGCTAAACCCTTAAATATCAAGGTGTTCAGAAGGTACGCATTTGCACATCACTAGTCGCCACCGCCCATCGTAACAGTAAATGGAAATCTGTTGTAAAGTTTATCTGGAGATGTGAAAAAGGAAAGGAGGAATTGATTGTGATGTTCAACATATACGTGTTAATCTGTCACACACATCAGCTTTTGATAAGTATGAAATATTTTCGCACTGTAAATTTAAAAACATTGGAACAGTTCCGTCTTCGTCTTCAAATTAAATGCAATGAATACAGAAATTCATTACAACTCAAAAATGTATCTATCATGTTTGTCCATTGATAGACAATTTCTCATATTTAGATATTAGATATAGGAAGATGTGGTGTGAGTGCCAATGAGACAACTCTCCATCCAAATAACAATTTATAAAAGTAAACCATTATAGGTCAATGTACGGCCTTCAACACGGAGCCTTGGCTCACACCGAACAACAAGCTATAGAGGGCCCCAAAATTACTAGTGTAAAACCATTCAAACGGGAAAACCAACGGTCTAGTCTATATAAAAAACGAGACACGAGAAACACGTATAAATTACATAAACAAACGGCAACTACTGTACATCAGATTCCTGACTTAGGACAGGTGCAAACATTTGCAGCGGGATTAAACGTTTTAATGGTACCAAACCTTCTCCCTTTTTCTGAAACAATAGTATAACATCACAACATAGAAAAACAAACGATAAAATATCAATTGGAAGGCTTAACTCAATCAAAAAACGTAAATTAACACACTATGAACTAATAAATTCGATCTGTAGATATTAGGCTGTTTTGTTGGTTGATTGAATGTTGCGAGTAGTATGTGTTAGGACATTCCTTATAACACTTGGAAAAGGGTAGGCAATAAAACGAAGAAAGATAATTTTTCGCAAACAACAGGAAAAGGTATTATGAAACCAGTTATCAAGATATACACGGCATAGAAGTCATCATCAGCTACTCAAGATGTAGTAGCTGTTTCTGCAATGTATGTTTATCAAAACATTTAGATGTAGAAATAAAGTAAATGAAATCAGAACATGAAAATGTTAGCTTTAAGCCAGATTCCATAATTTGAAGTAGAAAACATTCAGTTCAAAATCACTTTATTAAATTTGTTTTTTTCCGGAATAAACAGCTCAGATTGAAAAACGTCTTTTACAGTGCAATAGGTATTGTACGTTCATACGTCACAGATTTATGTGAGGATAACCTCTAAAGTTCATTTCTCGTGTACTTTAGGTGCAAGATCATCATCCTTAATTGCATGCATATTTGCTTAAAGGTTTAGTCAGCATTAAAACAAAAATTAAAAGGGAGACTTCCTGGGTTCTAAAGATTCATTAAACCCGCCAATAGAATAAGATATTCTAAAGACAAGTTATAAAGGTATACACCACATAGAAGTCATTATCAGCTACTTACTATGATGCTCCAGAATTCGAGATCGTTTTCAGACAACGCGATGTAAAAGGAAAATAGAACAAAATTGTCCCTGCATCTTGTGTCATTGTGATTGATTGTTGGTTGCTTTACCTCCAGGGGCAAACATTTCATGCATGAATTTAGACTGCCACTGGAAAATGAGGGTAAATTAGATAAGGATAGAAATTTTGCCTTGCAACAGGTTACCAAGCAAGGACCTCTTAGAGAGTTGTAGAGGGTTCCTAACCTACAGAAAGCGCGGCACTTTCTCTAAATGAGGAATCGGATTTAAAGCTCCCATTCTGAGCGGACGTTGCTCTGTACTTTTACATTCCGCACAGCCTTACTAACGCCCCACGTTTGCAAGGATTTTACTGCCGGTCTTAAGAAAACCTGTAGTGACTATATTTTTTTCCAATCCCCTGTCACCCTTGGACTCATTTTAAAGTCAGTAAGATGTAGAAATAAAGCAAAGTAACACAAAACAACATGCAGATTGGAGCCAGATTCACAAATTGTATGTTTAGACGTGAAATCTGGAAATGAAAAGCCACTTAAACGATGTCCCATTCTTACTACTGACAGCTACCTGCACTGATGCAATTTTTAAAATACTGCATATTGATGCCCCATCAGTTGAGTATATCTCTTCTGACAAGTGTATGATAAATCAACATACAGTTCATGGAATATCATTTAGGTACATACCAAAACTTAAGGATTCAAAATTAATTAAACACTTGGGTTGTAAACTATTTTCAAAAGTGTAACTACCCTTGGTAAACTGTATACAGATATTTTAGGTGAACTACAAGGACAAAATGTTTTGACAACAGACTTGTATGTATTTGTCATGCTGGATAAGCAAAAAGTTGATATCAGTGTTTTCTAAACCTGATTCAGTTGTTAGATTTTTATCTGTACAGTTGAATTTGGTTTAGTTGTTAATATACCAGTTATTAGGTCTGTTGTACACTGGAGAGCATGTGTTTCGGTACAGCAATACTGGCAAGAAGTCGAAAGGGTAGGGAGAAATTGGATATTTTCTGTTGCCAATCACTTTGTTAGAAGGACTTCCTCTATTCATGAAAATGACGACATGCGAGAAAGGTTTGATAATAAAAGAGAGGCGAAAGATACCAGAGGGACATTCAAACTCGTAAGTCGAAATGAACTGACAACGCCATGGCTAAGACCAAAATACAAACAATACTACGCAAAACACAACATAGCAAAAACTAGACTTAGCAACACGAATCCCACCAAAAACTGGGGTGATATCAGGTGCTCCGGAAAAGTAGGTAGATCCTGCTCCACATGTGGCACCCGTCGTAATAAAGGACAAAATGGTTGCTTAAGTGACCAGTATGCTTGAGTTTCTTATTGGTTAAATTTCGAGGTAAACTGTTTCAACACATTGTCGGCATTCCTATGGGAACGAACTGTGCGCCTCTCCTTGCCGACCTTTTTTTTTATTTTCATACGAGTCGAAGCCCGACACTTGTCAAAAACAAGAAGATCAAAGAAGCCAGATCATTTAATTTCACATTCAGATATATTGATGATGTTCTTTCCCTTACCAATCCAAACTTTATGATTTGGTTCCATTAATATATCCTCCAGAACTAGAAATTAAAGAAACAAAAGGCACAGCTTCCCCCGAAAAAAGTGGACTTTTTGATTGTCAATGCGACTAGAGTGCTATTCCATAAAATATTGTCTTGTTTCAAAGTCAATCTTACTGGACAGAAAGAAAGAAATATTGGATCAATCACAAAATAATATATTCCACCTCTTGTTTTAAAATTTAATTTACTGATATAGTAAACAATGTATTTAATTTACTGATATAGTAAACAATGTCTATCTGAATACAAACCATACAGTTCACATTTGTCTCACGCTGCCATTAAATGTTTCGAATAAGTACCAATTTTTTTTATATGTTATTTTAGATTTAATTTTAGATGTAATCAAATTGAAGTCCATTTTAAGAGTAGATTAACATAAAAATCAATGTAATTAGCAATCCTTTCTAAAATTGTCCGTTTATAAATTTTGAAATTGTAAAGAAACTAAGGTTTCAACTCCGTCAGGCAAAGTTGGTATTTCTTTTAAACTGAGTTTTACTGTGCGTATTGCTATGTGTTTCTTTATTCTACATTGGCTAGAGGTATAGGGGGAGGGTTGAGATCTCACAAAACATGTTTAACCCTGCCGCATTTTATCGCCTGTCCCAAGTCAGGAGCCTCTGGCCTTTGTTAGTCTAGTATGTTTTTTAATTTTAGTTCATTTATATGTTTTGGAGTTTAGTGTGACGTCCATTTTCACTGAACTAGCACACAATTTTAGTTAGGGGCCAGCTGAGGACCACCTCCGGGTGCGGGATTTTCTCGCTGCATTGAAGACCCATTGGTGGCCTTCGGCTGTTGTTTGCTCTTTGGTCGGGTTGTTGTCTCTTTGACATATTCCCCATTTCCATTCTCAATTTTATTAGATGGATTTGGCTATTTTTGGTCAGCTCTGTAATTGTTTTGGTTCAATCAAATCCCTGGCTTTCAAATATTTGGCCTTGAGTGTTCCTGTTGAAGGTAAATCTAGAAAAGCGCTTCGGACGTTTGAAATTTATATAACGTGTTGATTTTTTTTACAGCACTATGTCGATACCTCTGCGTATGGACTATCAGTCCGCGAGGGTATCATCAGCTCAGTAGTCAGTACTTTGGTACTGACATGATTTTCAGCAATCCTTTCTAAACTTGTCCGTTTATAAATTTTGGAATTATAAAGAAACTAAGGTTTTAACTCCCTCATGCAAAGTTGGCCTTAGATGGATTTGGCTATTTTTTTTTAAGTTATTATTGGTCATATAACTCTTCATTTTTTTTTTTTTTCGGTTCTTATGATTCCGTGGATTTCAAATATTTGGCTTAGAGAGTTCCTGTTGAAGGTAAATCCAGAAAAGCGCTTCGGATGCATGATTTTATATAACGTGTTGTTTGCAATTTTTTTAGTATTTGACATTTTGTTCATTTGAGACAAATTTTAATTTATCATAATTCTATATATCAGTATCTAAGAATTGTCGATGAAAGGCTTATGAACAAAATTCTGAATTTATGATGGTTTATTACAGTTTACCTGAAAAACTCACATGACCAGTATTCTGACTCAGATATCAAGATGCAGTAAAATTGCAGGAAGCCTCGGTAGAGAAAAAGAGAAAGTATTCCAGTCGACGATTCTCGAAAAATATGTGCATACATCAAAAACGAATGAATACAATAATACCAAGGATGTTGTTAACGTTGTGTATAGGTGTACAGGTGTATATTAAGGAGGACTGGTCCCAAAAATTAAGCACTGCAGAGATCAGGGATAGGAAAATTTCAAAATGTAATCAGCGTCAAAAATCCGATAGCATTGCATCAAAAACTTAAATATTCTATAGAATTTGCCAAGGAGACCTTTGTGTTGAATGTAGTTGGTTAATATATTTGGATTACTGTTTTAGGAAGTTTAGTGTATAAACAAGAAATAGTCTGTAATTACTTTTTAAACTAGAAAAACACTTACTAAGCCCCCCTAATGAGGTACATGAATAGTATTTGATGTAAGATAAAATGTCTATCCATTATTCACTTTCCATTTCTATGTAGCAACATTCCAGCAGCGCCTGCATACGGAGTATATATCTCCCAATTGATACGATATTCCCAGGCTTGTGTTTCCTATCATGATTTCCTTGATAGAGGATTGCTGCTCACAAGGAAGCTATTAAACCAAGAGTTCCAAATGGTGAAGTTGAAATCATCCCTTCGTAAATTTTACGGACGCCATCACGAGTTGGTTGACCGTTATGGAATAACCGTTTCACAGATGATATCGGATATGTTCCTTATGTCGTAACTACAATACCCTTCCCTTTTCACGAATGTGACTTACCGAATTAGACTATGTACCGGATTTGTAATAACATAAGCAACACGACGGGTGCCACATGTGGAGCAGGATCTGCTTACCCTTCCGGAGCACCTGAGATCACCCCCAGTTTTTGGTGGGGTTCGTGTTGCTAAGTCTTTAGTATTCTATGTTGTGTCATCTGTACTATTATTTGTCTGTTTGTCTTTTTATTTTTGGCCATGGCGTTGTCAGTTTGTTTTCGATCTATGAGTTTGACTGTCCCTCTGGTATCTTTCGTCCCTCTTTTTCAAGCTTACTGTTACTCAAAAGAAGGACATTTCTGCTTTCAAATGTTTGAATATCTTCTTAAGTTTGAGTTTTGTATGACGTCTATTTTTACTGAACTGATACACATTTTAGTGTAGGGGCCAGCTGAAGAGTTTAGTATGACGTCTATTTTTATTGAATATACATTTTTGTTAAGGGGCCAGCTGGAGCCCGCCGCCGTTTGCGGAATATTCTCGCTGTGTTGAAGACCCACTGGTGGCCTTCAGCTGTGTTGTGCATTTTGGTCGGGTTGTTGTCTAAAAAGTCAAGAATACAAATTTTACCATAGTATAACACAAGGACGGGATGTATAAGTACCGAGCCACGTCAAATGGATATTGTGAAAAATAGACTAAACAGTAAAAGTAATAATTTACAAGGACAAATAAAAGAATACTAGAAAACGTTTCTAACAACACCGTCAGTATTTAAAATCTTACCTCCAAGACAATCGTGTATTATTTGTTGAGTTTAAAATAGTAAAAGTTTTAAAAGTAGTATTAAACAAACTAGCGGAAAGGAGAACTTAGTATAGGGCTATTGGTGTGATAACACTACGGGTGCCACATGTGGAGCAGAATCTGCTTACCCTTCCGGAGCACCTGAGATCACCCCCAGTTTTTGGTGGGGTTCGTGTTGCTAAGTCATTAGTTTTCTATGTTGTGTCATCTGTACTATTATTTGTCTGTTTGTCTTTATATTTTTGGCCATGGCGTTGTCAGTTTGTTTTCAATCTATGAGTTTGACTGTCCCTCTGGTATCTTTCGTCCCTCTTTTTCAAGCTTACTGTTACTCAAAAGAAGGACATTTCTGCTTTCAAATGTTTGAATATCTTCTTAAGTTTGAGTTTTGTATGACGTCTATTTTTACTGAACTGATACACATTTTTGTGTATGGGCCAGCTGAAAAGTTTAGTATGACGTCTATTTTTATTGAATATACATTTTTGTTAAGGGGCCAGCTAAAGCCAGCTGAAGAGTTTAGTATGACGTCTATTTTTATTGAATATACATTTTTGTTAAGGGGCCAGCTGGAGCCTGCCGCCGTTTGCGGAATATTCTCGCTGTGTTGAAGACCCACAGGTGGCCTTCAGCTGTATTGTGCATTTTGGTCGGGTTGTTGTCAAAAAGTCAAGAATACAAATTTTACCATAGTATAATTAACACAATGACAGGATGTATAAGTACCGAGCCACGTCAAATGGATATTGTCAAAAATAGACTAAACAGTAAAAGTAATAATTTACAAGGACAAATAAAAGAATACTAGAACACGTTTCTAACAACAACGTCAGTATCTAAAATCTTTACTCCAAGACAATCGTGTATTATTTGTGGAGTTTAAAATAGTAAAAGTTTTAAAAGTAGTATTAAACAAACTAGCTACATATATATCACTGCAGGCTTGACTTGACAAATATGCTACTCCTTTGATGTTATCATTGCAACCATATGACTTTGCCGAACCTTGTTCTATTATCTCGAAATTTTATCTATCTTTTCGGAAAGGAGAACTTAGTATAGGGCTATTGGTGTGATTAACATTCTCGGTGATGCGTACTTTCATAGAGACAGAAGGATCATGGTCCAGTTGATTGAAATGATTAGATAAAGAACCCTAAATTGTGGACCTTGTTTAACAGACTGGTGTTGATTCATCCTTTTGAGCGAAGGTTGTCGATTTTCACCAACGTCAAGTAGCCCAAACAACGAACATTCAATTCCGTAAACGACATTTTCCGTTGAACAGTCATTAGGCTCAAGAGATTTAGTATAATAGGTTGTTCCCCCGTTAGGGTTCTAGTGAAATATGGAGTCGTGATAATCATATATAACATGTTTACGCGGGCACCTCTTTCAATTTTCAAGTTTACAAGTGGGAATGATAGATGATTCACTTGTAGCAGGTGTCTTTAAACTAACCCTTCCTTTTTTTAAGCCAAGGTGTGTAGCTTTTCCCACAACTGGCAGGTTTGGTCTTTCAGTTTCAGCTCTGCCGATTTCTGTCGGTTCTACTTTTTGGTAACCATCTCAATTTTTACACTTTTTTGTAAAGTTCAAAATGTGATGTTTTCTCGTTTTATAGGATTGTAACGTGTAACGGGCGATCAATGGATCCGTATCTGAATAAATCAGGATTTCAAGTGTTAAACTCAATTTTGTACCACAACCAGTTGTCCTATTCAAAACAATTAACACACCCTTAAATTGATTCACAACGTAAAATGTATACACAGCACAATGCACATAAATCAAAATGCAAGGTGAAGTACCTCATTCACAATGAATAAACACAATATTTCATAACAGACTATATATACACAATGTCACTATGCAATCACTATGCAACATGTATCAGACCGATTTATTCACAATGTCACTAACAGATTACTATGCAACATGCATACGGCCCTTTATTACACAATGTCACCAACAGATTACTTTGCAACATGCATCAAGTAAGTATCACACAAAACGTATGAACACAAAATCACATATATACAACTTCTATTTACAACGTCCACCAATATGTTGTATCACCTTGTTAGTCTGCAACTAATCACAATAACACAATGACACAATTACACATGCAGAAATCCTTCAATGCACAAGGAATATATATATATAAACACAGCTGAACTCACGCACTAACTACCCCTTTGAGTTCCCGCACAATGAATATTATCCAAACTGGTACAAGCTTTAACACAGTACACTTTCACTAATACACTTCCACAATATTACAACTTGCAACACCAGCAAGTATGCACCTTGTATTCTCACTAATACAAATCTATGAAGTATCGACACTTCCACATAGTACAACTTGCAACACCAGCAAGTATACACCTTGTATTCTCACTAATACAAATAACTGATTATATATATAAGTTTCACTTTATACATTGTATCACAATCACTATTGCAATATTCACATATAAATCCGAACACTATTTATATATATCCTTTGGAATCACTTAAATCACTCTACTTACCAGTTGGAAAATAATCCTGATGTTATCACTTCAACGGTCCACATAAAACTGACAAAGTTTCTCTGTCTTGAGCCGGTTTATATACTACCATATGGAACAGTCCATTATACCTAGAGGGGTAAAAATCAAGACTATACCAACTTTAGGGGTGTTTTAAGTAACAGATGGTGCTCCAACTATGGAGATACTTATATACATATAGAAACACAATTAACAGGAAAAGACAACTGATATTTTACATCAAAATAAATGAACTATGACCGATTTTCGTTACACTACCCACGCCTCAAAAATCATGCGTCCTCGCATGACTCCTTGAATACATCTGACATGCTGAGAAATCATCTATCAAAATGGTCATTTTTCATACCCAAACGCTACCATAGTGCAGGCACTATTTCCATTGGACATATATATATATATTCTGACCACAACGTCAGGCACAATTACATCCGACAATAATGTCAGGCTACCCTTTTGTCCATCAGGTCTAAACTGATGACATCACAAGGCACAACCCGTAGATACAAAGTCTACCTATATGTCCAAATTCCAGTCAGCCATATCAAACATATTGAACTTTCTTCTTATGCACAAACACTATTCACAGGATTTTTAATTTTGTCCGAATAAAACTTTTTAAAACTTCCTACTTCAAAATATCCCTGTTTCCAAAATTAACCTCTTTCCTATTAACGTCTGTAATTTTGAGCGTCACTGCCAAAGAATAAATTTAAAAGCTCCCTAACAAATTTTGCCTCTGCAGCGGCTCCAAGGAGCCTACTCTTAACGAAATCTGCAGGAGGGGTCTTTTACATGCACAGGGCGTGACATGTTCCTGTACATGGGGCCTCGGATTTAATGTCCCCATCCGACGGACTCACATTTAACTCTATGTACACTATATACAAATATGATATATCTTATCATCTACTCTACAATTTTCAATTTGCCTAGTTGTATGTCTTAAAGGCAGAGTCTCTTTGTCAAACATATTCACTTTGAACAGACATGTTTTCAGAAAAGTGCTCCTATGTCCCTAAACTAAACAGAATTTCTGGCTACTTCATTTTCATCCTTACTGAATTCAGCACAAGTGTATCTCTAGAATCATTTACACTTTTCAACGTAGATAAATTAATATGATCAATATTGAGCAGTGAATGCCTAAATCTTTGTTTTAAGCTGTATTCTAATTTTTCAATTTCACTTGTTAAAACTGCAATTTCCGAATCAAACAGATTATCTGCCATTTCAATATCAACTGACTTAATGTTCCTTTTAACTTAAAAAATGTACTATACTTTGACTACAAACGCAACACACAAATAACTTTGAAAAAGTACAACAACTTTCAATCATATGCGAATTTACAGTAACGAAGTAAACACATGAAATCCCACCGCTGCCACCAAATTTGTAACGTGTAACGGGCGATCAATGGATCCGTATCTGAATAAATCAGGATTTCAAGTGTTAAACTCAATTTTGTACCACAACCAGTTGTCCTATTCAAAACAATTAACACACCCTTAAATTGATTCACAACGTAAAATGTATACACAGCACAATGCACATAAATCAAAATGCAAGGTGAAGTACCTCATTCACAATGCATAAACACAATATTTCATAACAGACTATATATACACAATGTCACTATGCAATCACTATGCAACATGTATCAGACCGATTTATTCACAATGTCACTAACAGATTACTATGCAACATGCATACGGCCCTTTATTACACAATGTCACCAACAGATTACTTTGCAACATGCATCAAGTAAGTATCACACAAAACGTATGAACACAAAATCACATATATACAACTTCTATTTACAACGTCCACCAATATGTTGTATCACCTTGTTAGTCTGCAACTAACCACAATAACACAATGACACAATTACACATGCACAAATCCTTCAATGCACAAGGAATATATATATAAACACAGCTGAACTCACGCACTAACTATCCCTTTGAGTTCCCGCACAATGAATATTATCCAAACTGGTACAAGCTTTAACACAGTACACTTTCACTAATACACTTCCACAATATTACAACTTGCAACACCAGCAAGTATGCACCTTGTATTCTCACTAATACAAATCTATGAAGTATCCACACTTCCACATAGTACAACTTGCAACACCAGCAAGTATACACCTTGTATTCTCACTAATACAAATAACTGATTATATATATAAGTTTCACTTTATACATTGTATCACAATCACTATTGCAATATTCACATATAAATCCGAACACTATTTATATATATCCTTTGGAATCACTTAAATCACTCTACTTACCAGTTGGAAAATAATCCCTGATGTTATCACTTCAACGGTCCACATAAAACTGACAAAGTTTCTCTGTCTTGAGCCGGTTTATATACTACCATATGGAACAGTCCATTATACCTAGAGGGGTAAAAATCAAGACTATACCAACTTTAGGGGTGTTTTAAGTAACAGATGGTGCTCCAACTATGGAGATACTTATATACATATAGAAACACAATTAACAGGAAAAGACAACTGATATTTTACATCAAAATAAATGAACTATGACCGATTTTCGTTACAGGATGAATTTCCTTCATGTTCAATAATATTTTTTTTTGCAACAAGCCAATCTTGAAGTCTCGGCAGAGTTACGAATCTGTATCATTACTTTCTATTAAGGAACAGCATGTGCTGGTCTACAAGAAGATGATGAATGGAATCAGTACCAACCCAATGACGCAGAATAAATATTACCATAACTTTGTTATCAGAATTTAATTTTTCGAGTTTCCTTTGAAAAACTTATTTTTGCTTCTTAAGGTCAGGTCATTCATAATCATGAGTCCAAGCTTCTGATATAATGGTTGTACCCTCAATTTACATAACTGTTCTTTAAGGTTGATAATACGTGTTTAGCGGTTATGTTTAGATTATTTTTAATCGCATTCAGCGAGACAGAATCAAAAATATTATAGGTAATGAGACGATTTGATTTTTTTTTTTTTTTTTTTTTGTGTTTTAACGCCACTTTTAAGCACCGCTTTTGGGCTATTTCGTGGTGGTCAGTTTTAATTGGTGGAGGAAGCCGGAGTGCCCGGAGAAAACCACCGACCTTCGATAGGAAAACTGACAATCCTAGTCAATTAAGATTGGAGTCGAGTGCACCCACACGAGCGGGGTTCGAACTCACAACCTCAGTGTTGACTGGCTAGTGATTACAGTAGTAACTACTTAGACCACTCGGCCACCGAGGCCCCCGGTAATGAGACGAACATTGTAGTATACTGTCAATGGTATGGAAAATATATTTAATTTTCTAGTTTACATATTAAACTCTTCGAAGCCAGTTATTGAAAACACTCTATCCTCTCTTGTTTGGTGTGACCAAAAGTAAAATAAGAAGACCTTTGATAGTTCATTTTCCCATTTTATTTTAGATGTTAAATCTTTATACCATTCCTTGAACATCAGCCACGAGTCACTTCCAATACCACTTTGATGGAGCTTTCGTAGTAGTGAGCTGTGCCAAACTAAGTCAAATGCCTTCTGGGCATCAAGGAAGGCAACATATAATGGCATGTGCATGTCCTGTGCCTCTGCAATTAATTCATTAAGTATCAGAGTCCAGATATACCCCTAGTGAAACCCCTTTGTAGTGGGCTCTGTGCGTTTTTGAATGTTTCATCTTTCTTTTCCAAATATAATTTTTCTAGTATTTCATTTAGAATACTGGTTACAGTTATCTTCCTATAAGAGTTTGGGTCATCTAGTGGTTTCCCTTTACGCTTATATACTGGCGTTGCTATACCGAGTTTGAGAAGATCTGGTATTGAGCATACATCAAAGATAATATTGATTAGTTTTGTTACTGCTGATATTACTATTTGGCCTCCATTCTTTAAATGTTCACTTGTCAAGTTTGCACAATCGGCTGCTTTACCGCTCTTTAAAGTGTTAATAACCTTTTCAACCTGCTCTTCAGTTACAGATATTTTTTCACTATTTTGCAGATTTGAAATATATGTATCTTCAAATAAAAGACAGTCTAACTCTACTTGGTTGTTGTATAGAACATCTTCGTTGTTAGAGCTTGAAGGTGTTGCTAGTTCCTCAAAGTACTCAGCCCACCCTTTCCTTATTAAATCAGGGTTGTGATGGATACCATTCTTGAATTTCAGTTGCGATGTTTTTTCCATACCGGTTCTTCGTTGATCATTTACCAACTTAAAGAAGAGTTTTTGGTCACCTTCCCTAGCTGTCATTATGTTTTCAAACTTTTGTTTTCTAGTTACCGCTTCTAGTTGTCTTTGAGTTGACCTAAGTTTGCGTTTTCCATTCTTCATGTTTCTAAAGTGAATGTTCTCCTGATCTCTTGAACGACCAGCCATCTTCCAATTCCAAAAATGGTGTTTATTTTCACAACATGTCTTTTTGATTTCATCAGGCCAGTATCTATTTCGAGGGCGAAATTTTTGCTTATTTGGTTTTGCGCATTCCTTAGCTGAAGTGTCTATAATGTTACAGAGCATTTCCGTGAAGATATTTACATTGCTAATATTATTATCAAGATTGTCGATGTCAAGTATTTGAAGTTTTTCATATAACAATGATTGATACTGTGTTCGATTTACTTTTTCCCAGTTTATCTTTTTTCGATTTAATATGGTTGTTTTCTCCGAGCTGTTTTGCAGTGATACCCACTCTGACAAGAGCCTTGACAGGATCGTGTTGTGAAGTGTTCATATAGTCTCTTTCTAAGTTCACAAACTGATTAATGATATGATGGTTACTTTGTAATATGTAGTCGATTCTTGAGGAACATTTCCCACTATGGTGAAAATAAGTGTCACATTCATTACTTTCTGGTATGTGAAGTTCAAACTCATGCATAAAATCTAAAAACAACTTGTCTCTCCGATTCATATTTTCCTTCATTATTGAGGCATTTACATCACCAGCCATTATGATATCACAGGTTGGCTTGAATTTATATATTATTTCCCCTATTTCCTCTAAAATAGCTTTGAACTCATCATCTGCATTTTTTGAGCCGCTACACGGCATATATACACCAATACTTATGAGTGGTTTAATCCTACAGTTTAGTTTAACTACTGTGACTCGACTGCTACCATCTTGTTGTTCCTCTATAGCATGAGCAATATTGTTCTTATAGCAAATAGCAGTGCCCCTTTCCCTCTTGGACGTTGCGATGGAGGCAAAGGATCTGCATCGTCAACACACTTAACGAAACAGCTGTAACTTGGGAGAAAATCCTGTATTTCAAATTTTTCAAAATTGTAGAGCCAATGTTCCTGAAGTATTATGATGTCCCCCATATTTGACAGTTTATCTAAATACGGTTTACTGCTACGGAAACATTCAATGTTGTATGATATAATGCTGAGCGTACAATCGGCATTTGTGTCGGATATGATCTCATTTCTAAGGTCGGTTGGTGCATTACTGGCATCGATATGGGGACTCTCTGAGTGGTTGTTTGTGGTATCCACGGTGGTTTCATTTGAGTCATCCCTGTCGCTAAAAAATGATGATTTTTGTTTGGGTATGCCGTGGTTGACTGATTTGAGCAGTGCGAGAAGTTGGCGGCTGGGGCATATGTTGCCGAGCTGAATGGACTTTGAGTTGGATGAATTTCTGATAATTGCATGATTGGGATTTGAATTAAAGATGCATTCAAGTTACGATTTTGATCTATTACTGTATCAGATAGACAGTTAGTGATTTGACAACTCGGAGATTCAGTGTGTGAAGTGGGTTCTTTTGACTTCTTAATAATGTACGATTTAGCCTTCTTATTGTATGTGGCAGGTTCATTGAACTCAATGTTTCTAGTTTCTCCATACGTATACTGACTTTTAAGTTTTCATGCTGGAGTTGTCTTATGCGCTGTTCATGTAGCAGTAATTTAATGTCATTTGATCTATCTACGTGTTGAGATAATGTTTGTTGATCCGAGGTTATTTTTGGATTGTTATCCTGCATCAAAAATATCTTTGTTTTGAGGTTTCTATTAGAGTCTTCCATTTCTTTTAATTTTAATTCTAAGCTAGCAATGTACGATTTTGTAGTAGATAGCTGACTTTTATATTGAGCTAGTTCAGTTTCCACTTTTCGTAATTTTGTAGCATGTTCTCGAGTCTCTTTCGTTTTCTTATCAATATCTCTCTTACAGTTTTCATGATCCAAAGGTGGAAGTAAAGAAGGACAAGTTTGTGTCTCTTGGTGGTTTTGTGATAATAGTGTTAGATGTCCTAAGTTACCTTGAGTGTTCATTCTAGGCTGTGGTGTTTGTTTTTCCACGCGAGTACATGTACCTATTTGTGTAACATTCATAGGCTGGTCTATATGTTTTTGTGATATAGTGCCCCTTTTTTCTACGTTTAAACAATTTTCAGAAGTAAATGCTGTGTTCTGGCTTACTTGCTCACTGATTTGATTTCTAATTTGGCAGCCTTGCTTTTCAGAATGTTTTGTGGTTTGAATATCTTGAATCATATTGGAAGTGTTATGCTTTCCTGGACTTGCATACAGGGTTTTCATTTCCGTGACTTCATCATCATCAGAGATGATGTTATCTCCACCTCTACATGATTTAAGGTCCACAAAATCTTGTAATTGTGCGCAGCTATTGCATGTAAATAATTCAGTCGAGCTTGTTTCAAATTGTACAATTTCAGAGTCTGTTAATTTTAGGCAGACATAGTGATAC